>PVLA01001773.1:0-322092 GCA_004027455.1 Hydrochoerus hydrochaeris | reverse complement strand
TCTCTTCTCTTCTCTTCTCTTCTCTTCTCTTCTCCTCTCCTCTCCTCTCCTCTCCTCTCCTCTCTTCTCCTTTCTCTTCTCTTCTCTTCTCTTCTCTTCTCTTCTCTTCTCTTCTCTTCTCTTCTCTTCTCTTCTCTTCTCTTCTCTCTCTTCTCTCTCTTTTTGTACTGGGGATTGAACTCACGACCATGTGCTTGCAAGGCAGGCACTTATGCCACTGAGCTAAATCCCCGGCCCTGTCTCTTATTTCTTAAAACTAAAAATTTCAGTGCTTGGCATGTTGTTGATAAAGCACTTTTCTAGCATGTGCAACACTCTGGGCTTGATCACTAGAACCATAAGAAGAAAAAAATTTCTGTCATCTTTCTCCATCTTTTAGCCACTCCAATTCCTTGCATATTGGGCTTGAATTTGTTCCATGGATTTCTGATGCTATTTTCTTTTGGATTTCCCCATCTATTTTGGAGCATTTATATTGCTATAACTTCAAGTTCATTAATCTTTTTCTTCTGCAGTGTTTAATGAGTCATTGATCACATGCTTCATCTTGAATATCATTTTCACATTTAAAAGTTTGTTTTTATGATCGTTCACACCTATCGTCATCTTTCTGAGCAGAAAAACAGCAATATAACGGTTTTAGTCTTTGGCAATTTTATCAGTATAAATTCTGAATCAGTTTGGATTTGAGTTATTCTCATTTTTGGTTTCTTTGCTTTGTATGCTGGACACAGTTACCTTACCTTCTTGGATGTTGTGTATTTTTATAGTTTTACAAATCTTGAACTTTGTTCAGCAGTGTAATTAATTATATCCTTTTATGTCTTGCTTTTGTTAGATGGATCTTCACTCAGTATTATGTCCAATTATTCTTCAATACTGAGCCATGGCCACCTGTGTATTCTATTTCAAGTCTGTGAATTATGAGTATATTTTAGTTTGGTTACTAAGAAGAGACACTATTCTTAGATGGCCAAACAATTTACACTCTATTCCTGTCAGATGGTTTTTTACCTGGCCTTAACAGTCTCCTCATATGGTAGTTCATGTATATGCCCTGGTTAACATTCAGCTGAATACTCCAGGTTCACTACTGTGGATTTCACTCCCTCCTCTATTATTGTTTTATGAACTTTGGCTGCCTTGGTCTCACTGGATTTTCAGCTGTGTTCCAAGCTGGTTCAATTGTGAAGCTTGCTTTTTTGGTAGCACTGGGGCTTAAACCCAGATCTTCATACATGCTAGGCATATATTCTATCATTTAATACATTTCCAGCCCCCTCTTTTTCTGACATCTCCAAACCATTGTTTCATGCATTTCCACTGGTTTATCAGTTGTTTCAGACAGGTTTGAGTCCCAGACAGGTCTGTTGATTCTGAGGTCATGTGTATCCTATGGCTGCACAATGTTCTCAGGGTCTTGCTATAGTTGTCAGGGGAGCTGTCAGGGGAGCAACCAGCAGTCTCTCACTCCTTGAAGAAAACTTCCTCCTTGCATTCTGGCTTTTGATGTGCCCATGTCCACACAGATTTTGTGTGCTGGCTTTGTCTGGAATGCATATGGCCCTGGCTTCACTCAGCCACTTGATATTCAAGGGAGAGAGCCCTAGGTAGGAAAGCAGCTAGGGAGAAGTCAAGAGTTACCCTCACACAGGCATTCAGCCTTTTGATTCTGAGACCACTCCACAGTTGCTTTCCTCAGACTAAGAATTACACACAGTAAGGAGGCATCTGTGACAAGGTAAAGAATCTAAGGGTAGGGAATGAACAGCCCTCATTTGTGCTTGAAGATTTTAATTCTCCACATCTTGCCCACTTTCTAAGAAAATTCCAGTTTCCTGATAATTCTTTAGTGTACTCAAGTCTCTACTTAGTTTCCTTCATAAACGGGTCAAGCAAACAGCGGCAGACCAGTATGATCAGGACCTGTGGCACAGCCAGGCTAGTATCAAGGACCATGGTGCCTCACCAGAGAGATAATGTTCAAGCCAGCCTGCTTGCTAGCCCAGGCTGGCCAAAGGTGCTACATGACCAGAGAAGTGAACCCTACACTGAGATAAAAATATGTCTGTTGAGGCAGGAGCGAGGGGATCAGATAACATCAAAGGACCCTTTCAGGCTCCAATGTTCTGTCATTGCCTACTTCAGCTGAGAGATTCATAGTGTGGGGAGGACAACAGATGTTGGAAGGACAAGGCAAGGAAACCAGGATGGTTTGATATTCAATGTGTGTTCATTTATTTTACACTTATAAAAGAAATCGTCCCCCCTTGCCCCGTCTCCCAAAAAACATCTCTTTTTACAAACATTTAAAAATTAAACCAAATGAAGATAGACAAGTTAATTTCAGTACAATTATTTTTCAGTGTAGCTGTTATAATTAGGGTTTAAATTTCCTACAAGTGACCAATGTCCAAGTAACTTATAGGGAAATCCTGATTATTGGCCAAAAGAAAAATTCCATATACAAGTTAGCAAATTCTAGTATAAAAATAGTCCATGTGTTGGAACAACTTTCCTACCTTTTACATAGGTCTCAGGACAGTCTGCTGGCTGCATAATACCTAACATTTCTGGGTTTTCACTCTCACAAATGGCTCATTCATCATAGCTGAAGCAGCAAGGTGCCTGCTTTGGCAGGGGCTAATGTCCACCTTGGGGCCATGCTAGAGGTGGCAGGCCTAGGAGCACTTTACTGGCCCCAGGGCAACTGGGCAAACCCCCAGTCCCAGCTCCATACAGAGGGCTTTGAGGGAGAGATAAGCTGGTCCCTTCCAAGGTAACATCAGGCCCAGGCCACATCTGCCTAGGGAGCTAGGCTGGTGCTGGTGTAGGGCAGCCCGTCTCCTGCCAGTGTTTTCTCCTCTCACTGCAGCCTGGCCAGGTGAGAGGTGGCTCTGGGCATCATTAGTGCTGAGAGTGTGGTTCGGCTCTTGCTGCTGTGTGGGCAAACCAGAGCAGGCTACTTGTCTCTCAGGATGTCGAGCTGTTCTTGACACTCGGTGAAGAGACGCTGGAAACGGAGGTTCTGTCCGATGACTGGCAGCAGCTCCTTCAGCAACTCCCTCTTCCGTAGACCCTGTGGACACACAGTGACAGCTGAGTAAAGTGTCAGGGAGAAGACCTAGATCATGGGGAACTTTCCTGATCTGGAAGAGACTTGTGTCTACCCACTAGAGAAATCCTAGAGGAAAAGCATGGTACCTTTCCATGTGATGGACCTCAGGAAAGCTTATAGGTAGACTGAACATGTATAGAGGAAAGTGGTAGGTAAAGGGGACCACCACAATGCAGGAGTTAAGACTGAGGAAGGCTCTGCTCCTCCATCTGTCTTACGTCTGCTGGCACAGGTATTGCTGACCTTTCACTGACTAGGCAGTGGTTATAGAGGCTTTGCCTTCCAGGGCAGGGTGGAGGTGGCACATCAGGCTGAGATCAGGAGAGTGGACATTTGGGACAGGCTGCTCTTCATGCTGGTGCTCTCTAGGTGTGAGATACCAAGCCTGGGATGTGCAGCAACTGGTTTTAGTAGCTCTCTGCCTTTGGCTTTTACCCACATCTCCCCTAACTAGGTCCAGGTACATTGGCACCACAATCTGTAACAAGTGAGCTCTATAGCACAGTTCAAAGGACAGACTCTGAGGACAGTTGCCTAAAGGGAAAACAAGCCAGATGACATTTGTCACTGGAGTAAAAGACCCAGAGTCTTAAAAGTGTGATAGATAAACCTATAACAAGACTAGAAATGGTATGAAAAAACCAAATGTATAGGCCGAGGGCCCAACATTTACATAATGAAGTCCCATAGGGGAGAGAGAGGTAAATACATCAGGAAATAAAATGAGTAGACTCCACATACTTAAACAAAAATGAAGAGCTTTTGGTATTGTTTGGACAATTGAATGCAGATGTCTTGTGCTCTGGGTGAATGATCTGGGCATGACAATGCGTAATGGTTGCCTCCTGACTAATGTGTTCTGAAATTGTTTTTGTTTTTTTTTCTCTTTGAAATAAAATGGATTTGAAAAAAATAAAAAATGAAGAGTTTAGACTGAAAGGCTCCACAGAATGCTGTCAGGTAAGATATGGCAAAACTAACTAACATAAGACATATTAGAATAAAATATACATAATTTGAAGATACCAAAACCACAAAAACCTGAAAATTTCTAAAACACAAGAGCATGTTACTTAAAAAGGAAGAAATATCAAGATTCACAATAAATAGTATTTTTAACATATTGAGGGAAAATCTCTTCTTTTTTTTTTTTTGGTGTTTTTGAGACAGTATTTCACTATGCACTTCAGGCTGGGCTTGAATTCACAGTGATCTTTCTGCCTCAGCCCCTGGATGCTAGGATTACAGGCATGTGTCACCAGATCTGGCTTTTGATCTAGATTAAAAAAAATTTCAGGCATACTGATATTTACATATGAGGGTGTCACAAAGTGTTCTTGGGGTGCAGGTTTTGTTCCTTTCTTTTCTTTTTTTTGAGACAAGGTCTCACTATGTAGTTTTGGCTGGCCTTGAACTTCTTGTGCCTCCAGCCTCAGCCTCTGAACTGTTGGGATTTCAGGTATGTGTCACCATGCCCGAGAGGGCTGCAGATTTTGCTCAGTGGTGGAGCACATGCTTAGTATCTAAAAATCCTGGGTTTGATCCCCAACACCATTTAAAAAAAAAAAAAGGATAAATTACTAGAAAAATATAACACTGAAATTGACTCAGAAGAGAGTTAATTCTTACCACATAGAAAACATGAGATACACCAGATTTTTGGTACTGAAATTGAACTCAGGGCCTTTATTATACTGAACTATATCCCTCACTCTTCTTCTTCTTTTTTTAATTTTCAGACAGTGTCTCACCAAGTAAATAAGTTGCTCAGTCTGGGCTCAAGTGCGATTTTTAATTTTTCAGACAGGATCTTGTTAAATTGCCTAGGCTGGACTCCTCCTGCCTCAGTCTCCTTATCCATTGGGATTGTAACTATGCATTACTGTGCCTGCCTAGATATATCAGATTTTTAAAGTAATTTCTAAGAAATTTCCAAGGACCAGATTGTTCCAATCTCCACAAAATCAGAGAACAGAAAAATGAAGACTCCTCCCCTGGCTCTGCTACTGTTTCATTCAACATTAAAAATATAATCCTGACTTTAAAACCATACAAAGATATCATGAGATGTAAGATTCAGGCCTATTTCACCCATGAAACCAGAAATACAAATCCTCTATAATCAATCCATTTTAATAATGAGTAAAGAAACTATAATCAACTTGGTTTAACTAGGAAAGCAAGAAGAGTTTAATACCAGAACACTTATTAATATCATTTACTAGACATGGTGTTTAGCAGAACAATATGATAGGGAAAAAAGGATGGGATTAGAAAACAGAAAATTAAATGGTTAAAGTGACTGTTTATTATACATAGAAAACACAAAACTATTAAGAGATGGGCTGGGGATTTAGCTCAGCGGCATAAGCACCTGCCAGGCAAGTGTGAAACTGTGAGTTTGATCCCTGGTACCAAAAACAAAACAAAACAAAACAACAACAACAAAAAAAAACTATTAAAAGAAATGTTAATAAAAATAATAGAAATGTGGAAAAAGTTGGCTGATAACAAATCTACCAAGTAAAATGTGCTTATACATAAGATAAATGAATAACTAAAAATATAACTTAAATAATATGTCATTTAGAACACAATTACAAAATGTCTAAAAATAAATCTAATAAAAGATATGTATGTCCACTGGGTGTGGTGATGCACTCCTGTAATCCCAGCACTTGGGAGGCTGAGGTAGCAGGATTGTTGCAGAAGACTGAGCTTACGGGTAGTAGACTAAAGAATCTGGCAAAGGGAATTTCAAGGCAGCCTAACATTCACGCTGTGGCATGGGTACTGCTGGCTGTGCTACATAATATTTACAGTGAGAATCAGAACCAAAAGGCAGAATTGAATGATGTGCATCATGGGCAGAAAGGAAGAGCCCATAAAGCCGGGGCAAAGTTTGGTTGCTGAAAAGATTAGCATTAAAAGTAAGCAAAGTACACTGAATGAGGACAATAGGAAGATGCCTTGAAGGCATCACAGAAATTGGACAAATGGTACCCTCTGAAAGCTTAAGGCTAGGAAAGAGTGAACACTGAAAGACTGCTTTGAGAGGCTGAGAGTACCCTGCTCCCTTAGGGTCACATAAGCCAAAGGAAGTGTTTCCCTGGGTTCAGCTGTCCAGGTACTCAAGAGGCTACTGTGATCATGGTTCCAAGGGACCCAGCTATTGCTCAAGCTGGCAAAAGACCTTGGCATTATCCAAGTGGTGCTGAGAAGGTATATAGAATGTAAGAGTTGTACAGTCATGGCAGCTTCCACCCAAATTTCTTAAGAAGGCCTGTAGTATGTCCCTGAGATGGCAATGCATGAAGCTATTAGAATGAAGCAGAAAGTGCAGAGAAAGGCCAAGTCTGCTGCAATCAGCAAGGGGCATAGCTATCTAAGCCCTTTGGAGTTCATATTTTACCACAATCTGCCTAGGGCACTAGACCAGGAGCACAGGATTTCATGTTTTGTTTTGTTTTGGTATCAGGAATTGAACTCAGGACCTTGTACTTGTCAGGCAGGCACTTGTGCCACTGAACTATATCCCTGGTCCCCAGGATTTAATGTTTGTTCTACTAGTTTTTGTCTTGCTTTGGTTCCATTTCTTTCTATTCTTTTGTTTTAGAACAGAAATGTTTAACTTGTGCCGTTACATAATGGAGTTGTTTTTTTTTTGAGACAGGTTCTCATGATGTACCCCAGGCTGACTTGAACTTACAATGATCCTCTTGCCTCAGCTTTCAGCGTGCTGGTATTATAGGAGTGTACCACCATGCCTAGTTAGAGGTATTTAACTTTCTTTTATATTCATTCATTTTTGAGACAGGGTCTAGCTATATTTTTCATGCTGTCTTTAAAGCCACTAGTAGCCCAGGCTGGCCTTGATGTCATGGTGATCATCTTGCCTCAATCTCCCGAGTTCTGAGATTACATGCATGTGCCCATATGCCTAGCTTTGTGTGTGTGTGTGTGTGTGTCTTTTTTGAGACAGGGTTTTGCTATGCACTTCAGGTTGGCCTCAAACTCATGCTGAACTCACAGTAATCCTCCTCTCTCAACCTCCCAAATGGTGGGATGACAGGTGTGTGCCACCACATCTGCTCTTTTTGATTTTTACAGTGGTTCACAGTAAACAGTTTGCCTTAAGCCTCAGAGGAGACTTTGGTTTTGGACTTTTCAGGAATGTAACAACAGCAAGACTCTCTCTCTCAAAAAAAAAAAAAAAAGGGATGGAGGTATAGAGTTCAGTGTGAAGACTCTGGGTTTCATTCGTAGTAGAAAAGTAAAAAAAAAAAAAAAAAAGTACAAAATTTATTGCATTTTGTTCATGCTTGTCCCCTATCTTCTCCAAGACAGTGCTGCATCATAGGAAGGAAATGACTCAATTTCTGGTTACTCCCTGGAGATGGAAGAAAAAAAGGGAATTTGTTTGCAATTTTCTGGCTTGTCAGATGGTAGAGGGAATGGTTTCTGTTTTGTCTAACTTAGCTGATGGAAATATGGGCATAGTTTGGATTATCAGGGTGAGGGCTGCTAAAGGCAGTGACAGACACTAATGTGTGAGTGCTATGGGAAAGTGCAGACCTGTGCATACTTGCGAGTCAAGAGATTGAGGATATACTATATCAGAACATCTGTCATTGTTTAAATATGGTTTGAGTGTGCACCCTAAAGGTTTATGTGGTGGTGTAAGGCATGATACATGCCTGTAATCCTAGTATTCAGAAGGTTGAGGCAGGAGGATCTTGCAAGTTCCAAGTTTGAGGCTAGCCTGGGCTACAAACTGCATTCAAGGCCAGCCTGAACTGCATAATCTCAAAAGACCCCCCCCCCCAAACAAAACAAGACAAAACATCAAAACCCAAAAAACCCCAAACAAACCCCAAGTCCCAAACAAACAAATGGCAAGCTCAAGGTCATGAGTTTGATTCCCGGTACCACAAAAAAAAAAAAAAAAAAAAAAAAAAAAAAAATGTTTACATGGTGGAAGTTTGGTCCTCAGTTTGGAGGAACTATTAAGGTTGGAGCCAAGTGTCAATTAACTAGGTCACTGGGGGCATTCCTCTTGGATAGGATTAATGCTGGTCTTGCATTAATGAATTGTTATAAAAAGACCAAGACTAGGCCTTCTCTGGTCTCTGGCTTTCTATCTTGCCATGCGATCTCTTCTGCACATATTCTTGCCATTGTGATGCCATCTACCATCAGTTAACACACCTAAACAGAAGCTGCCACAATGCTCTCAGACCTCTAGAAAAGTGACCTAACTAAAGCTCTTCTTTATATATTATCCAGCCCTGTGTACAGTATTTTGTTTAGCAGCAGAAAGCACTAAAAAACCCTCCTAAACCTGTGGAAACCCTTCCCCCAAGATTGAACCTAAGATTTTTGCACTGAGCTACATCTCCAGCCCATTACATTTCTGAGCTAGTGTCTTCTTGCTAAGTTGCTCAGATACATTTGAACTGGGGATCTTCCTGCCTCAGCCTCCTTAGTATTGGATTACAGGCATGTGCCAGTGCACCCAGCTGAAAAAGTTTTTTTTTTAATTTTTGAGACATGGTCTTGCTATGTGGTTTAGGCTGGCCTTCAACTCACTGTAGCTCAGCTGAACCTCAAACTTGCAGGCAATCCTCATGCCTCAGCCTTCCAAGTCCTGAGATTACAGGGGTGTGCCAACATACCTGGCTGAAAAAGCTTAAGGGAAATTAAGACATTTAAAAGTAGCTGTGTATATGGGAATTGGAAAAAACAAAACAAGACAAAACAAAACACAACACACAGGCTTGGGAAAGACATCCACAGGAAATCTCTGAAAGGACCTCAGGATTCATGCAGGGTTGACTAGTAAATTTTTCTCTTGTATGAAGCCAGCCTACTGAGACAGAGAATTGGTTTCTCCTACCACCCAGATGCAAGTGCTCAATATTTAAAAAAGATCACAAAGCATCCATTGCAAGACTTTTTCTCCTACATATTCTTTTCACAGAGGAGAAAAAGGTGTTTACTTTCCAGGCCTTCTTTGTAATAGAGGGGGCCTAAGTAATTTAACAGCTTCCCATGAGACACAGGATTGCTTCTGGAAGCGCTTTTCTTGTCCTGATGAATGCAGTGCATGTTGCCTGGCTTCCTCCTGTTCTCTTTCCTTGAATTTGGACACAAATGCATCTTTGGCTATGAAAATTCAGGAGACTCAGACAGGCTAACATCTTTCTTCTAGATGACTTGAAAGAGAAAAAAAATCAGTTTCAGCCACCATTAAATGAGTTATTGTCTACTTTGAATTGAAACCATCTGTCATGGACATGGAATCATGATCAGATCTGTGACTTTAGGCTTTTTATAGAAGGTAGAAATCAGGTGGAATCACATGGACAGATGACTCTGAGAAACAAGCCAAGGGTTCTCTAGGATGAGCATTCAATGAAGTAATCCTTTCTTTATTTTTAACTTTTAATTTTTTTTTGAGGTATCCTCTTTGTAGTTGACAAGAACAGCTGTATAAGAATTAAATGCCTAGCACAGTAATGGCAAATGTTTTAGAAACGTGCCCAAACTATAACCCAGAACCTACTTCTTTATCACAAAGTGCCAACACTGCAATTAAACCTGAATACTGAGGTGTTAGTTTAGAAAAAAAACAACTCATACATTGACATCTTTTGTCTTAAAAGAAAAACAAACAATACACATGGTGTATGTTCACCACCACTGGTCTAGGGGGACCAAAGCCAGGGCTGGTGTCCAAGAATGGAGGGAGGTCCATGTTAAACCATTTCTCTGTGCTGGTATCCCAAAGGCATGTAACACAGAACAAGATAAACTGGAAGCAATCCCTGAGCTAACTAGTACCCTGCTTTAAGTCCCTAAACTGGATTGAACAACCTGGAGTGCCTTAGGAAGTTCACAGTAGCAATTAACAGTGCTCTGTGAGAGTAGAGAATATCATGTTAGACTTCTAGTTTTTCAAATATCATGTACAACAGACTGTCAAAAGTAACCAGTTAACAGAAGGAGATATGAATGAGAAATAGTAGAAACATTTATAGGCAAATATAAACATTCACTGAGACTTCCAAAACTAAAATTACCAGATAATTTTTTTGGTGGTGACTGAATCCAGTGGTGTTCCATCACTGTGCTATACCCCTAATCCTTTTTATTTTTTGAGATGGTGTCTTGCTAAGTTCATTAGACTGGCCTTCAGCTTGTGATCCTCCTGCTTCAGCTTCCCAAATAGCTAGGATTACAAGTGTGTATCCCACATATAACATTTAAAAATAAAATAACCAATTTTATTATACCTCACACTGATAACAATGATCCAAATCACATTTCTCGTTTCTTGGAATTATTGAAAAAGACATGCCCAGACTGGTTAGGAGCTCAAATGTGGCAGTAAAAAAGCATCCCAGCTCCTCAGAAGGTCTCCACTGCCTACTTCCTGCACATGACTCCTAGCTCATCTTACACTACCCTCTCCTGTTGCCTCCTATGTGCCAGTAACACTGGTTTCAAATGTACCACACCCTTTTTGTCATCACTATTACCTCCAGTAAAAAAATGTTTTCCCCTAGTCTCTGTAACTCATCTTTAGATTTTTGTCTGAAATGTCCTCTTCTGAGCTCGTTCCTGGCCACTTCTTCCTGGGTACTCTCATTATCCTGCTTATTTTCATCTTGGTAGGTACATCCATACTTTGTATCCTGACTTAAATGCCTAATTGCCTGTGTATGCCTCCCCACCAGACTGGAGCCCCACAAAGGCATCCTCATATGAAACCCAGAACATCTTGCCTCTCACAAGTGTGAAATGGAGCTTTCCATCCTCCTGATACTCAGAACCCAGCTCCTGTTTGGTTGTAAAGTGTCAGTATGTCAGCCTTTAGTGACATTGGCACCCAAGACAGGGTGCTAATAAAATCTTGGAGGGAACTTTCAAAGCACTTTGGTTTATTTTTAAAATATGTACCTTCACCATTTCAAGAAAGAAATCTTTCAATAAAAATGAAGGAAGTACCTACCACTACTGTTGACTCCCACTGGCTTCCAGTGGAACAATGAACGGGACCCAGTAAATCCTTGCATATTTCTCGTAGTCGGTATTCAAACCCTAATTACAGAAAAACAAAACAAAAACAAAAAAACAGCAATGAGAACACATTACAAAAAGAAATTAGAAAATCAAGAATATGCTAAATTGCTGTATATATCAAAATAGAGTGAACATTTGTTTTACTCCTTTTTATAGGCAAAATGCCTGTGCCTCAGTTTGGGCCACTGATACCTCAATCACAGATTCTTACCAATTTATGTGCACCCCAACAATATATATATAGCACCTTCCCCATGCACTGGGCCCACAGGAGAAACAAGACATGGACATTCTGTGATGAATTCTGTGATGTGGCAGGAGGGGTGTGGGCTGGTGGATATGTCTGAAATTAGACACGCAGCTGGTGGGAAAGGAGATGTATAAAGGTAGGAAGGCAGCACGTAGAAGGCAGTAGATGGGAAGCATGTGACAATGCAGAGTGCAGAGACATCAAGGATCGTGAAAATCAGTGTGGGTAAAGAATCCAGAAACGCTGTGGATACACTGTCTGGGACTCTGGCAGTATCTGGGAGAAACTCAAGCCATAGTGAATGAACATAATCAAAGGGTAGAGAATAGGAAGAATGAAGTCACCACAGAATTAGAAGAATTTGGAAGTGAACGGGGGTTTACTCTAATATTTGAGTCTTCCTTCTACAACTGAAAAAACAACAGTCTGTAGGTGTGGCGAATAATGTATGGTCCAGGTGGCACTGGAAGTCTTGTGAAAGACAAAAAAAAAGGCAAGTGTAAGTGACTCCACAGAAGGTGCTAAGGCCTAGAGATGGTGCTGTCAGGGTGAATTCTCCTTAACACTTGGATAAAGTGAACCAGACAGTAGAGACAAGCAATTTCTGGAGGGAAAAAGATATGAGACTTGAGGTATGATTATAGTGCTCTATGCCTGAGTACCTCAGAACTGAAGTGTTTGGGAAAACTGGTATCCATACAGAGTAGGCAGCTATACAGACTGGAAAGGAAGAGTAGGTATCAATTTATCATTGGAATCACTGGGGATGGAGAAAGATATCAGTAATGTTTGTTGTTATTGCAAATGTATACAAACACAGACCCTCAGCTTTACAGAAATGGAGACAAACTTGTCATGTTGATTCTGGGACTTATATATGTATGTGTTTGGTATATTTTTCTGACTTTTCTGTACTCGAATTATTTTTTCTTTAAATTATAATAAAAATGCAGAAGGTGGTGATAAGAACAAAGGAAAGGGCCAGAAATGGCTAAAGAAGCTCTGGTAATAGACCTGGGGCTATGTGTAGACAAAGGAGTGCTTTGGGAGGGTCAATCCTGTGCCACAGCACCTGGAGGCTACCTGTAGGCAAGAAGAAAGGCTGATAAGAAAAGACAGACACTTGCCCAACAAGGGATGAAAGGCTGTTGTTGCTCAGCTCTAAGGACAGCACAGCTACCTCTTTTAGCACATCTTTGCTTTCTGTAGGCAATGCTACTGACAGCTCTGAAAGGGAAGGCCTGGGCTAAAGGGCCATGGAGAGAGGCAGGACAGCAGGCAGACTCTTCCAAGATAGCAAGGACTCACAGAAGGAAGATAAACACTGTCAGAAGATGATCTCCTATGGGATGGCCAGCTTGCTGCCAGTGTGTAATGGAAGGCAGGAGGAAGCACACTGACTTGGCTGCTTCAAGGCACACATGCATGTATCCATCCTTGCTCCCTACTGCCAATCCTCTTGCATCTCTAGGGGAACATCTTCAAGCTCATGCAATTTAGGTTCTAGAGTCAATGAGGAGGCAAAATGCCTGAGACTCTCTAGGAAATGGGGCTAAGGAGCTCAACTTTTCAGGGAAGGGAAGCAGGAGGCAAGGACTTTGAAGGGACACTTGAGAGGATCCCTGAGGAATGCACAAGACTGTGGAGAGCCCTGGGCTCTTCTTTGATTCCCAGGAACTGAGCTAGACCTTGGAGGACACAGGGACATAAGGCCACTTGAGGCTGCTAGGGACTCACCTTCGTTGACAAGGTACCGTGCGTAGAGGAGGAGCCAATGGCGGTACTCATGGCTGGATTGCAGAGTGAGTGCTGCTGCAACCTGATTCTCTAGGTAGGCCAGTGTGGTCTCCTGCTGCACCACATGAGGCACGGAGAAGAGCCGGGCGGCTTGCCTTCCAGAGCTACAGCGACCAGCAAAGTAGGCATGATGAGGCAGAGGGCACTGTATGGGCACATAAGGCTGTTCCCATGTGCCCTAGTGGGTTGCCACAGTATGACTGCCCAAGCCTTCCATGCACCAGCCAATCTATTGTCCAAGCTAGGCCTCTTGTACCTGCTATCTGGGTCCTGGAGATAACAGGGTATTGGCCTAGTCTTCTGACCCAAAATACTACCCCACATAGGTATCAATGACCCTTATCACCCTCACATTGACATCTGGGTCCCTATAGTGACAGGATATGTTGCACTCACCCCTGAGATATTACTTCATATGGGCCCACAACTTTTCAACCTTCCTCCCCCTCTGCCTGTGCTGAGTAGTAGCTGGGCACAGTGGACAAATAAAGATTAGGCCTGTTCATTTCCCAGGGTAGTACTGCCGACAATGGCCATGATGTTTAGCTCACATACTTGGAGGTGCGGCCCTGGATTATGGCTAACGGTCCTGAGCACAGCATGGCGTCCTGGGATGGCAAGCTGCTCCTGAAGTCTGCACACTGGGCCAGTGAGTCCTGCTTGTCAGAAACGAGGTTCCTGGGAAAGGAAGGGCAGGAATGGAGGTCAGGAAAATTAGGAGGTCTACGCAAAGAAAGTCAAAGAGGAAAAAATCTTTCCTGCCACTCTAGCAACAAACCAAAGGAGGATGACAGTCACTGTACTGTAGCCTAGGTGGTGAATGATGGCAGGTTTCCTAGTCATGGCCCTGATAAATGATTGTTCCCAAAGAAAAGTTGCTGATGGGGCTCTGTGAACATTTTTTAATTTTTTGGTCTTTTTTTTCTTTTTTGAGACAGGGTCTCACTATGTGGTTCAGGCTGGCCTTGGACTCATTTTGTAGCCCAGGCTGCAATAAACCGCCTGCCTCAGCCTCCCGAGTGCTGAGATTACTAGAGTGTGCTACCACGCCCGGCAAACATTTTTTTTGGTACCAAGAATCAAATGCAGGTGTTGTGCTGCTGAGCTATATCACTGGCTCTGTGAACATTATGGCTCCATGGTCTCAGTTCCCAATGATCAACAAACTCCCTGCATGTATGAATGAAGTGTGTTCCAGGTGCTCAGTTTACACTACAGTGGCCTGCCCTGGGGCCTGTGTAGCCTAGATCTGCCACCACTGTCAAGGAATGCCAGCCCTTTGGCTTTCCTATAACTCTCCAATATCCTCAAGCAGGTAGCTCTTTTTTTACCTCCTTGGCACTCTTCACATGTCAGTTAAGAAAACAATCTGTATATACACTTTTTAAAAATTGAAACAGGGTCTCACTATGTAATTCAGACTGATTTTGGGCTATGTAGCCTAGGCTGGCTTCAAACTCATGATTATCCTCCTGCCTTACCCTTCCCAGTGCTGGGATTACAGCATGCACCACCATACTGGGGCTCCCTCTACAGTGTTTTTTTTTTAATTTATTTAAAGAGAAACAAAAGCATGTAAAGGGTAGGGGTAATACAGCATTCAAAAAAAAAAAAGATAAACAATAAGAAATCACCAGTTAATAAATGACATATTGTCCTCTTAAAAACAGTTGTTCAAGTTACAAAATTAAAGCATACAAAGTAGATAGTCAAACAGTGAGAGTGTAAACAGCTACGCATGCATGAATCTCTGTACGTATTTCTACACTAGAGGGAAAAACAAAACTTAGCGATACAAAACAAAACATATTCCTATAAAGACATGAAACCAAAAAGTTGTATAAAACCACAGTACAAGGTGATCTACAATGATTACGGTGTTGTTTCTAATTATCTTCAACAGAATGTCTATATCATCAGGCATAATTGAATATAGCAGTATAATTGAGTATAGCAGTAAATGACAATATTAGTAAAAATAAAACATTGTAGACAGTATAAAAATTCAAAGGCAGGTAATAAACCATAGTGGATATTCTAGTGGATCTTGTCATCTTAAGTGCAGTTGCCTATACTCTCAGACTTAATACTATCAATCATAACAGCTTTGAATAAAATCTATCAATACAAAACTGTGAACCAACAAAAGATTCGATTACGATTAGTCATGGTAAAACAGTGTAGGTTTCACAGAGCTTTAGATTAAGTTAATAGGAAATTAAGGATGATTACTGTACTATATCCTGTTATTTTCAGGATTACTGTCTGTGCCCTCAAATCTAGTACAGGTAGAATGACTGGAACAGAATATAATACATCTAAGCAGAGTAGTGTGAGTAATGTGGGTTTTAAATCCTGGTGCACTATTAACAATATAAGCGCATCAAGGCCATCTATGTTAGAGTTTCTAGTTATCCTCATTCTGCCTCATTTCTGCTATGTTATTTTTCTGTCTTTGTCTAGTTTTCTCCTTCATTCTACTGCCTGCCCTACTCATTGAGGCCTCTCTGCCACTGTTCCTAAAATCCTGGTATTTTTTTTCTCTCTCTCTAGAATGTCCTTCAGTATTCTCTGTAGGGCTGGATTGGTGGTCACAAATTCCCCCAGTTCCTCTTTGTCATAGAAGCATCTTGTTTCTCCATTAATTTCTAGTGACAGTTTTGCAGGATACATCAATCTGGGCTGGAGGTTATTGTTTTTCAGGGCTTGGATCACTTCGCTCCAAGCTCTTCTTGATCTGATGGTCTGTGTTGAGAAGTCAGCCGTGATTCTGATGGGCTTACCTTTATAGGTAATCTGTTTCTTTTCTCTGACGGCTTTTAATATTGTTTTTATATTGAATTTCTGGTATCTTGATTATTATATGTCTGGGTGTAGATCTATTTTTGTTGTAGGTGGCTGGAGTTCTGTATGCCTCACACAACCGAATGTCATTTTCTTTTCCCATGCTTGGGAAGTTTTCCTTAATTATTTCCATGAATAGCCTTTGTAATTTGCCTGTATTTATTCCTGCTTCTTCATTCACATTTCTTATTCTTAAATTGTAGATTCTCTTGTCATCTTCTAGGCTTTGTGTTGTTACTGCTTGTTTCCTTGTTATTTTTAAGAGATCTTTCCTTTCATGATCACACACTGAAAACTTGTCTTCAAGTTTTGATAGTCTATCTTTAATTTCTTTTAAGGAGTTTTGCCAGCTTTCAATGGAGTTTTTAATTTCCTGGTAGTCTCTGAATCTGCTTCATGTATTCTATATTTTCTTTATATTCTTTATTGAATGTTTCTTTCCTTTTTTTGTGTTCCTCCCTTCTTCTATCTGTATCATCCTGAGAGTTGCTTCCTGAGAACATTTCTTTTATTACTCTACTCATATCCTGCTTTACCTGATTTAATATTTCAGTTTTGAGCTCATCTACAAGGTCCTGAAGATATCTCTTAATGTCCATTGAAGCCATGTCTGATGTTGTGTGTTTGCCGCCCTCAGTCTCCCTTGTTTTTCCTTCTCCTGGATCAGTGCTCTCAGGGTTTTGGGCTGGGAGCTTCCTCATGCCTCTCTCTCCTGTCATGGCCCTGCCTTCCTCCACACAGGTTACAGTGTAGGTCTCAGCTCCCTTCCCTGTTGGCCACATTGCTTCCGAAGCATGCTGGTGAGGGAACTCTGCCTTCTCCTGCCTGCTCTTGTCACTGAGGTGTAAGCAGCGGCTGCGTATGCCAGCCCCTCCCCATCGGGCCAGCCAAACTTCAGGTGCCTTCACCCAGTTAGTGCATGCTAGGTGCAGGGAATCGATTTGGGATGGCTCATTGGGTCCCAGCCAGTGGTGCGGACCAGTCCAAGCAAATCCCATGAATCTGCTCTGGGGAGGGAGCAACCAACTGAAGTCACTGTCACTCCCAGTTCAGGCTCCTCCTGCCTGATTCCAACATGTTGCCCATTTGGTCACGCCCTTCCTATATGTGTGTGGAGGTCTCATTCCCAGCACTGACCGTGGATTAATGAAGGTCCCTTTGCCGGCTCCACTCTCTAGTGGGCTCACCAACCCCCGACTTCAGTGCTGCTGTGCTTCCTGTGAACGGTGGCGGGAACGAGTTTGGGTGGTTCTGCCTGCTGGCACGGATTCAAGCTGGTGCAAGCTTGGTGGGTCACCACGAAAATGCTATGTCCTGTAATTTTTAGCTGTTTCAGTTGTAATCCCGAAGTATTTGATGAGCTTTTTTACGTTTTAATTTCTTCCTGTGTCAAGAGGATCCATCTCCCTCTGCCTGGGTCTCTCCAGGGTGTTTTATTCTGGCATATGAGTTGTTTGTCGCGGGAGGCTTTGTGTTTTGTTGCTCACTGATTGGCCATCTTGTCTTCTTCCTATACAGTTTTAAAACAGCTGAATGCCTTGTAAGTGTATCTTAAATACAAAGATGTTTATATTGAGCCAACATGTAATTTTTGCCTTTAAAAAAAATAATCAACTTGTTTCTATTACAACAGTAATCACACAAAATGTACAGCTTTTTTGCAGCTAGAGAGAGCAGGTAGTTGACATTTTATTTTTTTTAAGTGAATATAGTGCTACCTTGATTCATGAACTCAGTTTGTTCCAGTTTTTTTTTATTGTTGTTGCTTTGTTTTGTTTTGAGCCAGGATCTTACTATGGAATTCAAGTGGCCTTGACCTCACTTTGTAGCCTAGGCTGCCCTTGAACTCATGGAAATCCTTCCAGCTCAGCCTTCCTAGTACTGGGATTACAGGTTTGTGCCACCATGCCTGGCTCCACAGTTTTGGGGAAGATAGCCACTTCTGTGTCTGTGCAGGGAAGATGGCTGTGGTCATGTCTGTCACCTAACATAGAGTTTGGAAACAAAAACAAAATTTTGCCAAACACTTGTTTGTGAAACCAAGGTACCACTGTAATGAAATATCAGTGTGAGTATGAACTTGTGCCTGGTGACTCTTAACAGAAAAAGGACTAGATGGTACAAGTTTTGGGTATGAAGGACAAAAAGTGTAGGAAACAGAAAGAATTTCCTGGGGGTGCTGGCATACAATTTAGATTCCTGATGTATAAGGAAATTTTACAAATATAGACATGGGCTCCAAAGCAGAGTGGGCAGAGGAAATGTATGAATCACCCCAGGATAAATGAGCTTCCTTGCTAATCCACTTTTTTTTTTTTTTTTGCACCAGGGATTGAACTCACGACCTTGTGCTTGCTAGGGAAGCGTTTGTGCCACTGACCTAAATTCCTAGCCCCATCCACTATTAAGTCTGAAGAGCTATTTTGCTCCTATTAAACTCACCAAATTGACTAACACTGGCAAGGCTGCTGTGCACCCAACTCTCCTATGCTATAGATGGCTAAGGAGCCCTGCCTGGAAATACATTAAGAACCATAACGAATGTCAAACACCTATTTCAGTAAAACGGGTCTCAGAAAATATCACAGAAGAACAGCTCCCCATGTATGGACTCTGAGGGCAGAGAGGCCACAGGCCAATAGTATTGCAAGGAGATGGCAAGGTATGTACTGGTCACAGGGAGTCCAAAGTTTGTCTTTCAGAAGCACAGCCAGGCAGGTCTAACTGCCAGGACCCAGAGCCTTTGCTCTGTTGTTCACTGCATTAAAATACTCCCAGGTAACAATGCTGTAGGGTGGCTCCTTACCATGTAGAGAGCGATGGATTGAAGCAATACGCTTTCCCATCAGACAGATTCATCACTGGAATTCCATGCTGCGTCAGTAAAATCTGTGACACCGTCATATCACTTCCTGGGGCACATTGCAGGAAAAAGTTTCAGTATGTTCTGATCAGCAAGTATTTCCATATTCACCAAAGGAGAAATCTGAACCTGAGTTTCCATAACCTCAGCAATAAGTCCTATAATGCTGACTGGACAATTAGGAAAGGCTATTCGGTGTTTTGCACAAACTGTCATCACTGACACTAGGATTTATGTCGCCTCTTAGGGACCCATTTCATCTTGTGTCCAGTATATATGTCTCCTTAGTATGCAAGTGGGCACTCTGCCTCATTGGGAGGTTTGTGCTGGCCTGGCTCTCCACTTAGGCTGAGGGACCCGTCACTCAGAACTATGAAGGGAGGAGCACTGCTGCAAGGTTACCTGCCAAGATGGAGTGTAGAGACTCTTCTTTCACCACAACCACTTGCCTGTGAACATCCCTAAGAAGGAGACAGGGAACAGCTTACTCTCCACCTGAGGTAAACGCATCAGAGTTGTCTCAGCTGTTGAGAACCCTGATCCCTAAATGCATCCCCAACCCTCTGCCCAAGTCTGCAACAGAGATCCCAGGCAACAAAGCACTAAGCTAACCTCAATGCTCAAAGTCACACTGGGAGAAGCTGGCCATGGCAGGCACAGCAGTATGGCCAGCCTCTTCCAACTGAGGTCCCAATACTGATGAATCCACATAAAGATCTGGCATATGCCAACAGAAAAGTGTGATTTGTCACACAGTCTGCTCCAGTAAGGATGACAGCAAAGTAGGCCTTATCTTCCTTTATACAGTCTCTTCAATTCTCTGGCCATAGGCAGCCAATATGCACAACACTGCTTATTGCTCAGTGCTACCTCTCTAGCCTGATGGCTATTCACTGTTGTGTTCCCTGACCCTGCAGTGAGAAGGCACCTGCACACCTCTCTCTTGCCTGTCTTGATGCCACCCCACCCTGGGCCTGACTCACCAGACAGACAGTGTGGCTGCAGCAGTGAGTGCCATGACGTAGGAACCCGTGCAGTGCAAAGTAGAGATAGGGGACGGCAGGAGGATGGGAGGAAGCAGGCGGCGACCACAGGTGGAGAACACTGACAGTGTCCTCTTTTCACAGGCGACACATACCACGTCACTATAAAGGCAGAGAAAGGGCAGGCATTACAGGCTAAGTGCTGCAGCAGAGGCCAGGACTATTTAATGTAGAGCCTTTCCTCTGCCTAGACCTAGCCAGGGCTTGAGACAGCATTCTGCTGACTAGGGGCAGTCAGCCTGCTTGAGGTTTCTTAAAGTCTGCTGTCTTTCTTCTGCCCACAGGAGCTCATACTGATGCTAACTTGATGATGTGAGGGCCCTGGAAAGGAATGCACCTGACGACTGGCTAGGGCAGTCCAGACAAGGTCTCTGGCGAGGTAGGTAAAGAGAAGTGTGGGAGTACCAGTATAAGCCTCAGGAGACACCAGATGTGCACTCAGAGAACTATTACTACTCAGAGTAGGATGAGAAAGGCATGTCACTCCCCAAACAAGGCATGCTTCATGAGAGGTCATATGTCTGGACATCATCTGATGCCTTCTGAGTAACCACTATGCTCCTCAGGCAGGCACAGAGCAAGTAGGCTGCTGCTTCCCAGTTAAGGCCCACTAAGGCACAATCATAGGTGCAGAGAAAGACTGGAACACAGGCCCTAGGCAGTAGAAGCAGGTGTTCAGCCAGAAAAACAAAGTTTTGCCCACAGAAGAGTATCCAAAGAATCCCTTTATAACTTCTATCTTGGTGAGTCAAGGCCAGTGGTCTGCAAGGATGAAGTTATCCCTACTACCAATAAGGCCACAGCAAGGTCAGTACAGAGAGAGCCCTGCTAACTCCTTTCTAACAAGACATGCTATTGGCCTCCAAAAAGAAAGAGACAATGCGAAGTATGGTGACAAATGCCTATAATCTTAGCACTCGGGAGGTTGAGTCTGGAGGATCATTGTGAGTTTGAGACCAGCCTGTGAGCTCAAGGTCAGCCTGAACTGCATAGCAACATCTTGTCTCAAAAAAAAGGAAAAGGAAAAGGTAAATGAGGTGCTTTTGTTTACAAACATTTACTTTGAAAGTAAAACTTTAAGCAGGATCCAGCAGCAGGGAGCTTTCTGTGGTGCTGTGGCTGAATTCTGTCTGCACATCTCTGATGGTCAGGTCCTTCCTTGAACCAGCTCACCGTGAAGGAAGCCATCACAGTGGGCTGCAACACCAGGGAGCAGGACTGCAGTCAGAGCATGAGTAGGTGGGACTGCATAGGCTGAGAGGCCCTGGTTGTCTGGCAGGCCCCTTCAAAAGCTGCTATATTGCTACAGGGAAAGCTGTGCAGTCATCACTGACCCCCAGCTGGTCTATACTACTTATTAGTCCTGGGACCAGGAATGAGAGTGGGAACTCATGGCAGAATCCAACATATTGGCACCTAGGAGTCTACTAGCTTAACAATACAAATTAACTTAGGGACTATGGCAATGATGCCAAACCTTTTAGAGCTTTCAATCATAACAGC
Organism: Hydrochoerus hydrochaeris; assembly: GCA_004027455.1. Taxonomy (NCBI): domain Eukaryota; kingdom Metazoa; phylum Chordata; class Mammalia; order Rodentia; family Hydrochaeridae; genus Hydrochoerus; species Hydrochoerus hydrochaeris. The sequence goes on along the minus strand of PVLA01001773.1, from coordinate 300,589 downwards.
CCACTGCAGCATGCAGGTTTGCCACCACTGCACTATGGGATTCCTGACCTAAGTCCTAAGCCCTAAGATCAGGATTTGTAGACATGTATGAAAAGTTTTTTTTTGTTGTTTTGTTTTTGTCTTTTTGAGACAAGGTCTCGCCAGGCAGTTCAGGCAGGTCTTAAGCTCACTTTGTAACTAACCCAGGCTGGTCTTGAACTTGCAATGATCCTCCTGCCTTAGCCTCTTGAGTGCTGGGATTATAGGTGTGTACCACCACACCTGGATGAAAATATTTACATATAACCTTATGACAGATGGTTAAAGATCTAATAAAAAGGACCATATATGAGTAATGACCACTGTAAAATCCTGGTAAAAGTATTTTCCACATGCTTCTGACTGGGGCTGTATGGCTGGCAGATGCCTGAATGCCATCTTTTCAGATTGAGTAAAGGAATAAGACAGCTCTTGTTTAGTACCAGGAGGCTCTAGGAAGATGCCAGGTGATTAACCATTAAATTAAGATCTTTCCCTAAACCCCAGAATCTGGAGAGGCCAAGGCTGGAAACTTGGGGGAACAATCAGAAATCCATCCTGACCACCTTGGATGAAAGCATGGTCTCAGCCATGTTGGACCTTGGGGCACTGGGAAAACAGGCAGCATGCTGTTCTGGTAAGTGGCTGTGGCTTGGCAGGCCGCGGCTGCCCCAGGGCAAGAACCATATCAGCATTTCCTGAGATGCGTGATCTGCCATGTTGGACCTTCGCGTGCTGGGAAAACAGGCAGCTGCCCCAGGGCGAGAACCATATCAGCATTTCCTGAGATCTGTGAAGCGCCATGTTGGACCTTGGGGCGCTGGGAAAATAAGCAGCCATCAGAATGCCGCTCTGGTAAGTGGCTGTAGCCTGTCAAGGTGCAGCAGCCCCAGGGCCAGAACCATATCAGTGTTTCCTGAGATTCGTGACACGCCACGTTGGACCTTGGGGCGCTGGGAAAATGGGCAGCTAGTTCATCCTCTGGTGGGCAACTGTGAGCCTACCGGGGTGCGGGCTAAGAATCAAACATCCATCCCATCCCCCCTACCCCGCAAGTGAGAGCCAGAGATCTGAGCATGTCTTGCGAGTTTGACTATATGAGATATAGCAAATAAGGGGGATTTTCTTCTACCATCTCTTTGAGACCAAATATTTTTATCTCTGTTTTGCTCTGCTTTGATCAATGGTATTGCTATATTCAATATTCCATTCTTGTAATTTTGGTATTTCCTTCGATATTGCTCTGCCTGATTGAAGGAAGAACTATTGTGAAGAAAACCAGATGTACTATTGTGCCTATTGCTGTTGTCCCGGTGGCCTGCTGTGAGGTTCTGTGCCAATTTCACTGCACTGCCTCAGTTGGCTATGTCCTGTCTTGTTCTGCTGTATTTTATACCTTCAAAATAAAATAAATAAATAAAATAGAAAATAATAATAAGAAAAAATTTTTTAAAGAGTAACAGCAATAAAACAGAGCAGCAAGGTACTGAGCAACCAGAAACATGATATAACTAAACAGATAATGGACTTAAAAAGCAAAAGGAGGAAAAGCAGGTGCTCTTAAAGGATATAACTGCATGTATATTTAAGGGTGTAGGAATGATAATTATGTTGCTAAGTTTTTGTTGGATCAGAGAACAGAGCTGTTTGCAGCCTCTCTGTTTGACTGTCCACTCTGTATGCTTTAATTTTGTAACTTGAACAATTACATCCAGGAAGACAATATATAATGTATCAACTAGTGATTTCTTACTGTTCATTTTTTTTTTTGAAATTCTGTATTGTTTCTAGCCTTTTTTTTTTCTGTTTTGCTTTATTTTTCCCCTCTCTTTAAATAAAATTTTTAAAAAAAGAAAAAAAGAAAAAGAAAGTATGGTCTCCAGAAAAAGAACCCATATAGGTCAGGGAGAGTTAGGCAAACTTCAGTCTTCAACTTGAATCTTCAGGAATCCTGGCCAGAGAAGGGAATAAAACCACCAGCCTCTTCTGGGTGCCTCTCAGGTGCTCAGGTTCCCCATCTATAACATGGGGGTAATGACAATAATTTCATTGGATGTTTCAGGAACTTTAGATGATAAACACATACGCTTGGCCTTAAGTAATACCCAGTGTGATCCTCTGTCGGAGCCATCCTCCCCTCAAAAAGTCTGCATTCTAGGGAAGTAACACTGCCAGCCAGAACAGCACAAGGTATCTACTCTCTATCACAAGCCAAGAACCTGGCTATACTTACCAGCTGCCGGCAGCAGTGAGGATTCGGCTGGTAAGCACTGTCTCCCATTCCTTTCCTTCCCGGTTGCATTTCAAGCGGCTCAGCTTCACACCCCCAACAGCTGTCACTTCATTCTCCACCTCGATGTACATGGAGGGGTCAGAGCTTACCTGGATAAATGAGAGTAAACACACTTCTTTTCAGACAGGGGTCCTGGGACAATGAGATACTCAGGGACTCTGAAGCTGTGGGTTCTGAAGCAGAGAAAAGACACAGAGACAGGCCAGCTGGCTGGGCAAAAGGTGAAGCTTCTATTTGGTGGTGTGGAGGGTGACAAGGTATGGCAAGAAGGCCATATCATCTTACAAAGAATACACTGTGCCATAAGGACTACAGGCATCAAAGACAAAGCTTTCAGTTAGACTTTGCTTTGTAGCCTCCTACTTAAAAATCTTTAAGACTAAGGTGTTTGATAAGAAGAGAGCCTGTGATGGTGCTGGGAGGAAAGCCGAGAAAACCCTGAGGTGGTCTTTGTAAGTTCCTGAGAATGTCAGCCTCAGTCTGTTCAGCTGATGATACTATACTGGAGAAACATCCCTAGAACAGCATGTATGAAAAATGTAGAGTTCAGTGTCTGGCACCAGAGAGGTTTTGCTTGTGTATTTACAGAGCTGACTAACATACAATTCAATATGAAAACCTAGGCTGAATGGCTATATCATGTGGCCACATAAAAGGGTAAGCTGCAGCCACAAGCCATGTTCCTTTCATAGACTCTCAGAAACCAAATACAGTCCCAGTCACTCTGCAGTGAAGATACTGGGAAAGGCTGGAGTTTAGGAGAAGAGTTGTAGCTGCTGAATGCTGGGGGCATTGTCAGCAACAAGAACAAACTATGTGGGTCTCATCCTTCAAGCCCACCTCTTCCACTCCTCTGGCCCATGGCCCATGGCTGGTGCCTGCTCTCCAGTGCCTTGTGAAGACCAGTGCAGATCTGGAGCAGTATGTGACCAGTAGGAACTGACCTATACACTGGGTCCAAGAAGCCTGCCTGAGGACATATATCCTGGACTAGGTATAAAAGGCATATAGAAAAGAGAGAATATGTGAAAAGACATCCCAGTGGTTGAGGTATGGGCATGATGTTGATCAGAAGGCCTCTAGGTATAAGGGATTATTTGCTCTAGAACTGTGTTTCAAGCTCACAGTTACAAGAGGTTTAACAGATCTGATGATGACTCTGTCAGGCTCTGAGAAGTAGACAAGGCCAATGGAGCCAGAGGAAGACAGACTATAACCACATAGTCCCCTGGACCCAGAGACTGAGGCTGCTAGGATCAAATATGAAGATGCAGGAAGGTTCCAGGAGAAAGGATGCCTGAGACAAGTCTTAAAAGGACTGGATATCTAGAAGATGTAATAGTAAAGGCAGCCTTGGCAGATAGTGAATCAAAGGCAAAGCCACAGAAGAAAGAGCTATGTGAGTGAGGAATAGGAAGCTAGGATTCTGTCAAGTCTTGCTAAGCAGTTCAGGCTGGCCTTAAACTCAACTATGTAGCTCAGGCTAGCCTTGAACTCTTGGCAATCCTCCTGCCTCAGCCTCCCAAGTACAAGGACTACAGGCATGTGTCTCTCCCCAGCCAAGGTTAGCACTCTTCTTAAGACTTGATAGGTACTTTCATCAGCTATGACTTCTTCCAGAAAGTGATGGACATGTGGGCACTGGAAACTCTCTTCAAAAGCAGTGAAAACATTGGGTTTTACTTTAATGGTTGTGCATGACAGTGAGGCTGTGTGTGTGTGTGTCTGTGTGTATGTATGCCTTTGAGTTGGTGGAGGGTCCCAGCACTTACCTGGAGGGTGAATGCTCTCTGGGGGCCTGGAATCGGCAGCTTCAGTGCAAGTGCTGGTGCAGACAGACACATGGCCTCTTTCTCTGCAGTCAGGGCAGCTGGAGACTAGAAGAGTCAAAAATGTCTCTGAATCTCAGCCTGATATTACAGGGTACATTTGATACAAGTAGGTCATCCAGAGGTGAACCAGACCTGCCACCAGGGCATTTCTACTTACTCTGTGAGAGAAAAAGTATAGGGAATGCTACAAGGACTCCCACCTCACAGACAAGTGAGCTGATACCAGAGCTTTAGGCGTTGGATTGGTGGAGTATAGGTGTAAGGGACAAAGCCTCCATGTGATGTTGCATGGTGTTTGCACCGGATCCAGCTGGTCCCTAAGGTGTCCCACACCAATGACACATACTATAGCATGCAGAGCCTTCCAGCACTGAGCTTGGGGAAGTGAAGTGGAGGTATGCAGAATGGCCATGGGCCTCACCTGGACAGACAGAGACATTGGCAGAAGGCGGGAATCTTTCCGAGGACGCCCTTTCTTCTTCTTTTCCACTGTTTCTACCTCGAGTTCAAGTTTGCGCTTGGATAGTGAAGAAGGCTTGGCCAAAGGGACCTTTTCATCACTGTCACTGCTGCTTTCCAAAAGGTCCCGGGGCCTCAGCTCTTTCACAAGGTTCTGGTCTTTCAACCTACATAGAAAGGCACCTGTGATTTTCTTTTTAGTATATGTGCTGCTGAAGCAAGTATAACTATGACTTTGTTTATGACTATTAATTTTATATTTTTAAAAAATCTATACTCTCTACAAAAAGTAGAATTTGTTTTCTGCTCCAGTGTGAAATGTTTAGAAGCTGACACATCTGTCCTCACATTAAGAAAGCTGAAAAACAAAAGTAACAACTCTTCTTAGACCTATCAGAGAACTGAAGTCAGAGGACAAACTGCTACCCTGAAAATGGAGAAATGGATCAAGATGGAAAGCCACAGGTGACCTGGACCAGAAGCTCCTGGAGTGTTTACTGTCAGACACATTTCCTAGGTAGTGGTCATAATTGCTAGAGTCTGAATGTGGACAAGCTGAAGGCTCAGTGGTAGAAGGGTTCCCACACATTCTTCTTCTCATTTGTGGGGGGGGGCTGGGAAAGAGTCTTGCTATGTAGTTCAGGCCAGCCTTGAACTCACTATGTATACCAGGCCATACCACTATGTATAGCCCCCTGAGTTGGGATTACAGGCTGAGGTACCATGCACCAAATAAAACTCATTATTTTACATCAAGGGTTCCCTCCAGTTTCTCAAGGAGAGGACCTTGGATGGGGAAAATATCTTGTGTTCTCTGGGCTGGAAACATGATTAGATCATTCATTTCTCCATAAGTAAACCCTGCTCTAAAGAAAAACTATTTTACTAGAGCATTATCTTACCTGGGGACAAAGTAGGAATTAGCCCACATCTGCTCCCTCTATCGTGCCCCTCCCCTGCCTTATCTCTACAGGTTAAGAAACTTTATTTGGAAGAAGGTAATCAAGCCCCAGTGTTCGTACTACACTCCAGGAATTTTAGACCACTACAACTGCCACCAAAAAAGAAAGTTAATCATAAGATTCTAGAATGTTTCTCCTCCCTAGTGCTTCAACATTACATCAATACAACCCAGTATAGTAACAGTATATTATAACCATGAGAACTGCAAGTCACAGGCACTATTTAAGGAATTTATAGCAATTCCTTGCTCGATAAATACAACTTCATACTACAGACCTATGTACTTCATTTCCAATACTCACTACAATATGCCCGGCTTTCAACAAAAAATTATAAGGCATGGTAAGAGGTAAAATAAAACCAAAGGAAAAACCAAAAAACACAAATCAGTAACAACAAGAAACAAAAATATATAGTTTCAAAAGATAAAACAGCAGAACCAGACTCAGAAATAGTAGAAATTGGGGCTGGGGATTTAGCTCAGCGGCATAAGCACCTGCCTTGCAAGCGTGTGGTTGTGAGTTTGATCCCTGGTACCGATAAAAAAGAAATAGTAGAAATTCTGAAATTGTCGGGAATAAAATTTTAAATAACTATGATTAGGGTTCCTAATCATAGGGGTTCCAATGGAAGCTAGAGTAGTAGTGGGATAATTTAACAGCAGCAGGAGGGAATAATAATAACAACCATGAAAAATTTTCTAAAATTAATGAAAGATACCAACAAAGAGGAAAAACAGGAAGAGGAAGAAGAATGAGGAAGAGGAAAAAGAGGATGAAGAGGAGAGAATTTTCCAAAATTTAAAATACCAAATCACAGATCCAGGAAGGTCAGGGAACACCAAACAAGATAAATACCAAATATGTACAGTTCAGATATAACGTATTCAGACTGCAGAAAATCAAAGATAGAAAATCTTGAAAAGAAGACAGGGAGAAACTTCTACCTTATATTAGTTTATATCTAAAATGTCCCACAAAGCTTCATGTGCTCATAGGTGGGGTTTTTAGGAAGTGACTAGATTACGGGTGCATGATAGCTGATCATGGGTGTGTGATATCGGATTAGTCCACTGATGAGTTTACGGCACGGTGTGATGTTGGGAGGTGAAACCTGGTGGGAAGAAGTGGATCACTGTGGGTGTGGCCTTAAAATACACATCCTACCTATTCCCCTGATCCCTCCCAGCTTCCTACCTAACTTGCTACGAACTGTTTGTTCTCTGTTGCCATGCCTTCTGCCACACCACAAACCAACTATAGATTGAAACCTTTTAAAGAATTGTGAGTCAAAATAAGCTTCTCCTTTTACTTGTGAGTACTAGCTGGGTATTTTGTCCCAGCAATGAGAAAGTAACCAGAACATCTTATAATGAAAAAAAATTAAGGGTTACTTTAGGTTTCTATAATTCAAGTTTGTTAGATAAAGTGAAATATTTAAAGTATTAAAAAACAAAACCCGCAAGCAGCCAGCTCGCTGCCCTGGTAAGCGGCTGTGGCCTGGCAAGGTGCGGCCACCCCAGGGCAAGAACCATCAGTGTCTCCTGAGATCTGCGTCATGTTGGAACCTAGGGTGCTCGGAAACCAAGCAGCCAGCTTGCCACCCTGGTTAGTGGCTGTGGCCCAGCAAACTGCAGCCACTCCAGGGCGAGAACCATCAGCGTCTCCTGAAATCTGTGTCATGTTAGAACTTAGGATGCTGGGAAACTAAGCACCAGCTCGCCGCCCTGTTAAGTGGCTGTGAGCCTACCGGCGCACAGGCTGATTCAAACATTCATCTACCCCCCCCAACCATTTAGTAAGTGGGATCAGAGATCTGAGCATCTCTTGTGAGGTTGATTCTACGCAATATAGCAAATAAGGGGGATTTCCTTCTACCATCTCTTTGAAGGCAAATATTTTTATCACTGTGTTGGTTTGTTCTGATTAATGGTATTGCTCTATTCAATATTCTGTTTTGATAAGTTCTGTAATGTTCTGTATTTCCTTTGATTTTGCTACACCTGATTGAAAGAACAACTATTTTGAAGAAAATGAGATATACTATGGTACCTATTACTGTTATCCTGGTAACCTGCTGTGAAGTTCTGTACCAATTTCACTACACTGTCTCAGTTGGCTTTGTTCCATCTTGTTCTGTGATATTTTCCTACTTCAAAACAAAACAAAACAAAACAACAAAACAAAACCCCATAAGATGGGTGGTATGACACACATCTATAGTTCTAGCTACTTGGGAGGCTAAGACAGGAGGATTCTTTGATGCCATGAGTTTGGAACTAGCCTGAGAAACAGAGTGAGACTTCATCTAAAATAAGCAACAAACAGCCTAGAAATTTATATCCAGGGAAATCATGTCTTAAAAGCAAAGTTGAAGTAAAGGTTTTCTAAGAGAAAAACCAACAAACACCTGAGGGAACTTGTTACCAGCAGACCTGCCTTGCAAAAAACATTAAAAGTTCTTCAAGGAAAAAGAAAATGATACAGCTCAGAAAATCATATCTTCATGAAAAAAAAAAAGGGTCAAACAAGGAACAAATGAACATAAAATCTTTCCTTTTTCCTTTTCTGAACTGACTTCAGAGGTAACTATTTCCTTAAACTAAAAACAATAAAGTGTCAGATGATTATAGTTTTTAAATAAATGAAATAAGTGATAATAATGTTATGAGGCATTGAAAACAAGAACTGGGAATATTCTGTAATAAGTTATCTGTACTGCGTTAATGCAATCCCAATCAAAATACCACTAGCATACCTCACAGAACTAGAGAAAACATTCCTAAAATTCGTTTGGAACCAGAAGAGAACTAGAATAACAAAAACAAGTCTGTGCAACAAAGGCAAAGCAGAGGGCATCATAATCTCTGACTTGAAATTATACTACAGAGCTACTGTAATAAAAACAGTATGGTACTAGAAAAAACCAAAACAACAAAAAACCCCAAATCAAACAAATAAACAAACAAACCAGAGGATGAGTGGAACAGATTAGAACAAGCAGAAACCACTTCAAATGCATTCAGTTATCTTATCTTTCACAAAGTGGCCAAACATGTTTATTGGAAGAAAGTCTCTTTAATAAATGGTGCCAGAAAAACTGACTTTCTACATAATGAAGACTAAAATTAGATACATGTCTATCATCATGTACTAAACTAAAATCAAAATGGATCAAAAATCTAAATATTAAAACAGAAGCTGTAATAGGTAAAGACTTCACTAACAAAACCCTGACTGCATCAGAAATACTACAAAGAAAAAAAGCTGGGATCTCATCTTATTAAAAAGCTATTGCACAGCAAAAGAAATCAACAGAGTGGAAAGAGAACCCGTGAAGAGAGAAAAATTTTTAGGCAGTTTTTCTTCAGATAAAGGATTAATATCTAGAACACATAAAGAATTGAAAAAAATCAGGACCCCACCCCAAATTTAAAGGTCCAGTCCAAAAATGGGTATCTGAAATGAATAGACACTTACCAGAGGACGTAAAAATGGCAAATAAATACATGAAAAAATGTTCAGTGTCACTGATCATTTGAGAGATGCAAATTAAAACAATACTGAGACTCTATCTCACTCCAGGAAAAATAGCTAGTACCAGCAAACCAACCAATAACAAATGCTGGTGGGGCTGTGGAGAAAAAGGAACTCTTTTCCTCTGTTGGTGGGACTGCAGACTGGTGCAAACCACTGTGGAAATCTGTGCAGAAATTCCTCAAAAAACTAGAACTAGAGATCCCATTCCACCCAGCTATTTTCCCTCATTTTCTCAAAATAATTAAAAGCATCATACCACAGTGCCATATGTACACCCATGTTTATATGCTGCAAGTTGTGCACAGTTTATAATAGCTATATCTTGGAAACAATCCAAAAGCTCATCAACCAATGAATGGATAAAAAAGATTTTATATATACACACACACACTTTTTTTTTAATACAATGGAATACTGCTTAGCCATAAAGGATAGACTTGAGACATTTAGAGTTAAATGGATGAACCCTGAGACCATACTCATAAGTAAAATACTTCATTCAACAGCAACAGAATATACAGCCATCAAGACAGTGTAACTGAAAAATCATCAAATATTCAGACATTGAAAAACATATTCTAAAAAAAAAAAACAAAAAAACTAACAATCCCCATAGGGCTAAGAAAAAAAAAAAACTCAAGATAAACTTAAAAATATTTTTAACTAGATGAAAATTTAAATACAACATCAAATATGGCAAGTACTTAGGATAGAATTTATGGCACTAAATATATATACTAGAAAAGAAGATCTGAACTCAATAATCTAAGCTTCACTATTAGTAACTAAAAAAACCCAACCAATATGAGCTTACTTTAATCAGTAATAAGTATAAAATTTAGAGAAGCAATCAAGTGAAATTGGAAAGTAGGATAACAAAAAAAGGAAAAATATCAATGAAATAAAAAAGTGATTCTTTGAAAAGATCAGTAAAATCGATAAACATGTGGCCAGGATAATCAAGAAAAGAGGTAAAGGTGTAAATTACTAGTATCAAAAATGAAGAAGTGGAAAAAAAAAAAGCTCTCACTATTGATCCAGTGGATACTCAAAGGATCATAGAAGAACATTATGAAAACCTCTGTCCCCATACATTTGGTAAGTTACATGCAATGAACCAAATCCTTGAAAAATAATCTACCAAAATTCACACATGGAAAAAAAGAGATCATATAAATGAGGTCTGTATCTATTAGTAAAACTGATTAGCAACTAATGAGTTTCCCAAAAAAGAAAGCATCCAGCATAGTTTTATTGGTGAATTCTACCAACCATCTATGGAAGAAATGAAATTAATTCTCTATAACCTGGGTTGTTTTTTTTTTTTGGGGGGAAACCAGAAATTGAACTCAGAACCTCATGCTTGCCAGGCAGATGCTATGCCACTGAGCTATATCCCTGGCCCCTCTATAATCTGTTATAGAAAACAGAAGCAGACGGAGTAATTTCTGACTTCTATGAAGCCAGTATTATTTCAATATCAAACACAGATAAAGAAATTACAAGAAATAAAAGCTATAGAATATTTTCCATGAACATACATGCAGAAATCAAACAAAATATTAGTAACTTGAATCCAACATGTATAATTATACTCCACAATCAAATGAATTTATTCCAGGTATACATGCCAGTTCAACATCCAAAAATCAATTAATCAATAAGATAAAAGTCTTATTATATACTGCAAACATTTACTAATACAAATTTTAAAGTTTTTAAGAAAATCATAGTTTCAAATTCATATGATGAGATTTAGAAAAAGTACTTCATAAAATCAAACATCTACTTACACTTTTAAAATTTTCAGCAAATTAGGAATAGCTGGGAATTTACTCAATAAAAAAAAAAATCTACAAAAATTGTTTAGCCAAAACTGACAAGCATAGTGGTGCATGCCTATAATCCCAGCACTTGGGAGGCTGAGGCAGGAGGATTGCGGCAAGTTTGAGGCCATCTTGGGCTGTATACTGAGTTCATAGTTAAAGGTTAAAAAAACAGGCTATTTTCTCCTATATCTAAAAAGGCAAGGATGTCCTTTCTCACTACCTCTATTAATATTGCACTGAAAAAAAAATACTATACTGGAGGTTTAATGTGGTAACATGAGAAGGAAAGAAAAGGCACAAAATTGGGTAGGAAAAAAAACCATCTTCAATCACAGATGACATCATTGTTTTTGTTGAAAATACCAAAGAAAAACAAAAACATGGAACTAATGAGTGATTATAGCAAGATTATAGGATACAAGGTTAATACACAAAAGTCAATTGCTTTTCTCTGTATCAATAATGAACAAGTGGAATTTGGGTTTCACCTTCTAATGCCTCACAAAAGGACATAGCATCCACTACATCCTGTGGATGAGGCTTAATGTTCTGGAAATTAGAAGTAATTTTTTAAAAAAATTCAGATTTTTTTATAATGATAGTTTTGTCAAATACAGAAAATGTAGGCACTTTCTTGATATGGCTGCTTCTTACATTGGTTCTCAGTGAAAGGCAGGAGAAATCCTTTAAAACATCTGTCAAATCAATGTCAAATTCTCATAATTCCTAAACAATCTGATCACATTCTGAACTCATCTCAACACTACCCTATGTAAGTCACTTTAATTGGTACAGCTTCTGCTTAGCCTGCTTCACTTTCAATGGCTGGGGCCTCTATGAGAACACTGGAAGTCCCCTCACTTTGTGCCTCTGCCTGACACTGTTTCAGACTCCTGAGACCAAAGACCTACTGGGAACTATACTTCCTCAACATATGAGTGGGCCGATACCAGTAGCCGTATCACCAGTATCCCAGGGAGCACCAGGCTGTGGATCTGTAACAACTGCATCTTGGGTGCAAACATCTGCTGAGGAACAACACAGCTGGCAAGACCTTCCCCACTTACAAATGGGCCTCATCTCATGTTCTCTCTGCTTAGTCCTCTAGTCACAAATCCTATGTCTCTGTCACCTTGTCACATGGCTGGAAGTCAGGACAGCATAGATGGCCCACAGGTTTATACTGCCATCCTGCACTTGGGAGGCTAGCATTTGCCTCCTAAACAAGCCCTTGGCTAAGACTGTCAGTCAGATTGTAGGGGACTCATTATCAGTACAATGAGGTACAATGATGGAGCAAAAGCAGATGCCAATATGTGTTGCTCACTGTGAGATAAGGACCAGGACCAGGCTTATAGGCACTCACTCGTTAATAACCCAGAGATACCTCCTATGAGGTAGGATCTACTGCTAGGACCATCCAATTGTAAGGAAAAAAGATCAGAAAGAATGTGTCTCAAAATCACCCAGTGAGGAACCATGGAGCAGGGACTCAACTGCAAGATGTACGGCTGAGTGCTGCTCCTAACCACTGAATAACAATGGGTCCTAGAAGGAAGTGTCCAATGATGGGTTTCTTAAAGGGTTTTCCTTGCTTGCACTGTGAATCAATGCAAGAAACAGCTCTATCAAGAAAGTGCCTACACTTTCTATAAGGCCTTATTAAAACCAGGTGCTACTTTATTCTATTTACTTCATACTCCAACTCAATTCCCTCTGTCTGTGTCTGTCTGTCTCTCTGTACAGGGGATGGAACCCAAGGCCTCATATATCCTAGGTAAATGCTCTCAATCCTTCACCTTTCATTTAGAATTTAGCATCAGCCTTCTATTTGTCTTAGAAGTAAGATGCTCAGCCTTAAGTGAATACTTGGTCACAGTCATTTTAAATGAGAGTCCAAGAGTGACACGGTTTGTCCTCATTCTACAACTCTTGAAAAGTTGAATGTATACTTGAAAAGTCTAGTGAATCTTGGAGATACAGCTGACAAAGCCTCAACCTGGATGGCATGAAGACCCAGGATATACAGTCAAATTTTTGCCTCTAGCAATTCAATTAAAAAATATCCTTTACTTCTTCATCAGGATATATACTATCTAAAAGCTAGAAAATGTGACCAGGGCCACCAGAACCCAAAACACAAATGGGGCAGAAACAACGAGTATAAGATCTTTTATCTATAGCACTCTGCTGTTCTCTCAGGTGGGAATTTAATTTTACTTATTCTGTTCAGGAACACATTTTCAAAAATGAGGTTTCAATGCCTTCGAATAAGTGTGTTAACTCTCTCTTGACAATTCTCCCAGCAGCAGATCCTCTCTTTTAGAGACCCCTGTGAGGTGCATGAAGAGTTTCTTCTTCAGATTCACCTCTGCCCTTTTGTGGCACTCTGACCACAATTTCTTAGGCTAAATGCTCTCTTTGGCTGACTTTAATCTGTTCTCCTGAATTATCCATTGACTTTTCCACTGCAATAATTAATTTTCTTTTCTAAAAGTATTTTTTGGTTCATTTCAAAACTTGGTCTTTCCTGATGGCATACTATTCTTTTTAGTCTTTACTGAAAGACAATTCATATATTATAAAATTCTTTTTTTTTTTTCCTGGTCTCAAACTCTAGCTGATCCTACTGCTCAGCCTCCTAGGTGCTGGGATTACAGGTGTGTGCTACCACACCTGGATATAAAATTCTTTAGAATATTCATTAAGTTGTGTAACCATCATCGTCTAATGTGAGACTACTGTTCATAATTCCAAAGAGAAACTGTACTCATGAATAATTACTCCCTCCTCTCAGTCCCAGACAATCATTAATCTACTTTCTTGTCTCTATGCATTGCTTACCCTAGACATTTTATGAGAAGAAAATCATACAGTATGTGGTCTTCTATTACCAGTTTCTTTCACTTAGCTTTATGTCTCCAAGGGCTTTGTAGTACATTAAAAAACATTCTGTTCCTTTTTATTGATAATATTCTATTGTATGGATATACCCCATTTTGTTTCTTAGTTGTGTATCAGTGATTGAATATTGGGGTTGCTTCTACTTTTTGGTTAATATGAGTATAATTGTAAGAACAGTCCTGTGTATAACTAAGTGTAGAATTATATACCTAAGTGTAGAATTGCTGGGTTGTATAACCATTTGAGGAAATCCTAGCTTTCCTTCCTTCCTTCCTTCCTTCCTTCCTTCCTTCCTTCCTTCCTTCCTTCCTCTCTCTCTCTCCCCCTCTTCCTTCCCTCCCTCCCCCTCTCTTCCTTTCCTTCCTTCCCTCTCCTCCCTCTCCCTCTCTCTTTCTCTCTTTCTGTACCAGGGATTGAACTCATCACTTCATGCTTAGAGGCATGTACTTATGCGGCTGAGCTAAACTCCCAGCCTTATACTGCTTCAAATAGCTGAATGAACATCACGCCTGGTGATGCATGCCTTCCTAGCACCTGGAAGGCCTGGAAGGCCAGGCAAAACAATCAATAAGCATTCAAAGCCAGCCTGAACTACATAGGGAAACCCTATCACAAAACAAAAAGCAAAATAGCAACCAAATCCCCCCAAACAAACAAACAAACAAACAAAAAATAGCAGAATAATTTTACATTTCCACTAGCACAGTATAAGGGTTCTAATTTCTCCCTATTCTTTTTTTTTTGGTACTGGGAATAGAACTCAGACTCTTGTGCTCACCAGGCAGGCGCTTGTATTACTGAGCTATATCCTTGGTCCCCTTCCTATTCTTGCCAACACTTCTTATATGACATTTTGATTACAGTATAGCTTACTCTAGTGGGAATGAGGTGGTATCTCACTATAATTTTAATATGCATTTCACCCTAATGGGTAATGATGTTGAGTGTCCTTTTACACTCATTTTTATATTTTCTTTGAAAAGATTTCTATTAAATATTTTATCCATTTAAAAATTACATTAAGGCAGTCACAGTACTACATGCCTATAATCCCAGCACTCTACAGGCTCAGTTAGGAAGACTGCCAGAAGTTTGAGGCCAGCCTGGATTACACAGTGAGTTCAAGGTCTTACATAGTAAGACCCTATCTCAAGAAAAAAAAAAAAAAAAAGTCTATTGATTATTGAATTTTAAGAGTTGTTTATATACTTTGACTCCTATACCTTAATCAGATGTTATTTGCAATATTTTCCTCCATTCTGTAGACTGGTTTTTTATTATGATCATATCTTATAGTTTTTAATTTTAATTAAAGTTTCATATTTCCATATTTTCTTTAGTTGCTTGTGCTTTAGATACCATATCTGAGAAACAGTTGTCTAACCCAAAGTCCCAAGATTTCCACATTTTCTTCTAAGACTTTTATAGCTTTAGTTTCTCATAGTTAGCTCTATGTCACATTTTGAATTACTTTCTATGGAGAATATTAATCTCTTCTAATTTTGTTTCATCTTTCAGAATTTTAAGTGTATTTATTTTATAGTCTTCATCTGACAACTCTAAATCTCCTGTTTATTACACCCCTAATATTTGTTACTTTGAATCTTAAGTTTATCTAGCATGTTCATTGGATGATATATATCCTGAGGAAAATAATATCCCTGCAGGGTGGATTTTCTTGTTTTCCACGAGTCTCTGGGTGTTAACCAGACTAGAATCTTCTTTTGTATTCATTTATTGGTTGGTAATTTCTAGAGGACACAGTGTTGACCTCAGAGGCCTGGGGATGTAGTTCAGTGGTGGAGCACTTGCGTAGCATGTACATGGCCCTGGGTTCTATCCTGAGTACTGCAAAAACTAAAACACTGCACCCTACCCCACCAGAGGGGCAGGTCTATGATAAAAATCTCAAAGGAAGACTTTTCCTGACCTTGAGGACAGGCTGAGACATTCCAATTTCTCTGCCATGTTTCTGGCTGCTAGTCAGGTTTTTATTAGTGCCCACTACTCACTGGAGCTTTCCTTTTTAAAAGTGGACTGACTTTCTACTGTTGACTTAGTTCCAACTAAGTCAACAACATATATATAAGGCTCAGGCCCAAAACTTTGTCTTGACTCAATGTGGTCTTTAAACTCAAGGTCCATGGTCACTGTGATAGCAGTCCTCTAGCCCAGTACCTAAAGTATGAACCTCCCTACTGTTCAGGTTATTTTGCTCACTCTTAGATTTTGCCTCCTAAAGACTGAAATAGTCATACATATTAAGGATACGAGTTACATTTAATTTAGCATTTCATAGTGTTAAGTAGCAGGAAAATTTTCAGATCCTCCCTATTGTGGCACAGAAAAATTACTAGATAAAAGTTACATTGCGCCAGGAATGGTGGTGGTTGCCTGTAATCCCAGCACTCAGGAAGCTTAGGCAGGAGAACTGCCATGAGTTTGAGACCAGCCTGGGTCACATAGTGAGTTCAAGGCTAGCCTGGACTACACAGCGAAATCTTGCCTTAAAAAAAAACAAAAAAAATTATACTGAACTTTTTATACTGATGCAAACAGGATTATATTGCAGAGTATAATATAAGGTTCTACAAGTTCACAGATTCAGTAGCAGACTTCAAGAGAGGGTCCTCCCATGATCCCACCCAGACAACCAGTTTCAAGATCTTAAGCAAAGGCCCAGAGACAGCACCTAGAGCCACAAGACACTGTTCATTTCAAGGACAGTTCTCATACTATAACACTCTTATAGCTACCTACTTATCATATGCCTGCTGTAAGAGTCTCTGACCAGTGCCCCTTTACTTAGCTGTTGGTATACAAGAAGGTATGTCTGCCTAAGTGCCTCACAGCCACTCAGATACAACTGACAGGAGAGCTCTTATGGCTCTGGCCCCAGTTGAGGAAGGTGGTCTGGCTGATTTTTAGCTCTTCTAGACTCCAACTTATTGGGATGTACAGTGTGCTCCTTGAGGAAGAAGGAAGGCCTTCTGAAGAGGCAGAGATTCTCAGTGTAAATAGCAGAGGCTGCACACACTTGTGCTGGCTGCCTTAGGAGGATACTGTCCTGAGTCTCCAAGAAAAAAAAACTACAGCTCACAACTCTTAGTTGCTATGTGTTGGGTGAAGCACAAAGGATGAGCAGCACCAAGCCTGCTAAGAGTTCAAAATCCCACTGAACCTCACAAAGACCTTAGCTACTTCATGTAGACCCCAGATCCCTAACTGTGATCAGTTACTGAGCAGAAGGCCAAGACTTGCACAGTGCAGCAATATCAGAGCCTTTGCTCTCTCCAATCTTTTGTTCCTTTTCTGGACGACATTACTGTCATAACAGAATATACCCACCAGTTCTGTGCCTTTGTTCTTGAGGTCCTTTTGCCCATGGTATCCTCCCCTACAGTGCCTTGCAGCCACCCCATCACTTTAAGTAGCCACTCCTTTTCCTGAAAGTTGGTGGCTAAGGTGGGCCTTTGTGGGCTTTGTGCACTAGTGGGAGTCAGGCTATCTCGTGAGGATCTGGGGAGGTATTGTACCTTCTTTGGTCTCTCAGGGTCCCGCAGTCAACACCTACCTTTCTACAGCTGTTGAAGTCACACTGGTCAAGGAAGGAGCACCTGGTGTAGCTTTGGAACGCTCTGTGAATCGGGAGTCAAATGCTTTCATGGGTTCAATCTTGGACGGGGTTGTTAACACGGAGGGTGACAATGCAGCAGGAGTAGAGGTAGCATTCATACTGAGGGGTGAAGAAAATAGGAAACACATCATGCATAATCCCTAAAGAATGTGGAAGACTAGGATATATACTACTTGGAGCCTATCAGAAGAGGCTAATCAAACTTCTATCAATACAAAAAATTTCAGTGTGCAGTCTTTAAAATTTTCATGCTACAATTTTGGAAGACTTGACTATCTGAGAGGATTGTGAATTAATGCATTATCATTTGCCCTCTGTATTGTTGAGAGTTTTTAGGGGTAACTAAACACACATTTCTGTTTCCATAGCCTAAATAAGGCACATCAACCACAAACCACTCCAACTACCAGCGTTTGCCACTTTCCTAATGGAGCTGGTGAGAAAAACCCCCAATCAGGATCCTGAAGCTGGCCAAGGATGTAGCTCAGCAGCACAGCACCTGCCTGGCCAGCGTGAGGTCGAGTTTGATCCCTGGTACCAAAAAACAAACAAATCAACCAGGCAGAATCCTGAAGCCATGGTCTGTTCCTGGCCTTGATTTTCAGTATAGTATCTTCCTCTAAGTGCATACTCTACAGTCCTTACCTTCTATTTCAAGGAGAAAGGAGAGGCCCGGACATGAACTTGTCCAGCTTCCCTCCTGCCAAGCCTTACTCTTGGGCCTTAAAGCCACTGAGCTTCTTGCTTATCTGGCTAATACCGCTAACCTTATCCTTCCATAACTGGTAGGGCTAACACTTGTAAGTTTCTCAGCTCTGGCGATGCCTGTCCTTTGTAGACATCCTTTTTCCCTGGATGCTTTGCTTCCTGTTTTTTTTTTTTTTTTTTGCACTGCTTCTTCTCTTCTGATCCATCATCACAGTTCCTAAGAGCAGTGACATTTGATGTTTGGTTGAGCTTCCACAGCATGGATGCCTAAACCCAGAAGCAAGAAGCTGCAATAACACATAAAACCATCCCAAATCAACTATGTATGTGAAACGATGGCTAAATTCAGGCACCAATGCCTATTGAAATCATCTTCTTAAAATGAAAGAAAGTCTCAAAGCCTTCTGTACCCCAGACAACCAGGTTCAGAGCAGGAACACAGCCTTTCTCCTCATTCCCACCCCTTCTTTGGGGTTCTACTCTTGCTGTTGTCTTTGTTTCCTATCTCCTTTCCCTTGGTTGGCTTATACGGGCCCTAGGGAGGAAAGCTTCTGAGAAGCTTCCCTGAGACTTGTCTATGATCTTCTTAGATGGATAGCCATTCTTCCCAGGAAGCTACCATGAAACCCTGTGGTTGCCTATTCTTATCAGCCTACACTCCCTGATCATCAGTCAATCTATCAATCAATCCCCTGTGAATGCATGGTTCCTACAAAATGTATAACTGGTAGTATATATGGAGCAAATGTGTACTTCTGACTCTCATTCATATTTTCCTGGCCCATCCTGATTTCTTAATTTCCCAGATAATGGTCAGTGAAGACACAGGCTCTCAGTATGATTCTGAGAGTATAAGGAAAGTCGTGTGCTTGCATGAGTGCCCTGCCAGGGATGAATGGTAGTAGGTAAAGCTCACGACACAGTGAAGTGGAAGCCAAAGCCCAGAAATGGGTAGTCAACTCATTGTAAATATGTAAAAAGGTGGGGCTAACCTTATGGCAGGCATCATCTCACTGACAGGTCTCCAACCTTAATAGCCTGATCCTTGGTCAGGTGAGGAACTTAAGTCCTCAAAGCTCTGTAACTGTACAAATCTTCCCTTATGAGACATCCTCATCTGAAAGCAAGCATTTCTTTTCTTTAATTGAAAGGTCCATGAAATGAGTACAGAATGAAATTCTCATCCTTGGAACCATGTCCACACCTGAGTTCTCCCCAAGGACAGGGCTAAGACTTGGCACCCACTAACCTGTCCTTACTGACGGACTCGCCTGCAGGTCTGGCACCAGTGGCCACCACAGGCTCTGTGCAGGACTTTGAGGCGCCGAAGGAGTTGGGGGTACTGGAGTCCAGTGGCAGTAGCTGCTGACTGCTATGGGAGGATAGCATGGTGCCTGCCAGGGAGCCTGTGAGTGGGATGCTGTTAAAGAATGCCGTGGAGAAGTCCCTGTTGTCAAGCAAGAACAAAAATCAGCCAAAAATCAGATGCTACGTCAGGTACCTTATATCTTTTATGTAATATTTTTCTTGGTTCAGAAGCAATATATTTTCGTGATAGGTAATTTGTAAAGTTACAGAAAGTCCAAAGTAAATAAAATGCATTTAATATACTATATGTAAGTAAATCTAAGATGCACTAGTACTCTCTATACCATTAGGAAAAACAACTACTAGAAAGATGATGATAATGATTACTACTATTACTACTGCTATCATTCCAGAGGTGTTAAATTGTGTAATCATGTGTTTAAATGGAAAAAAGTGCAATATACTAAGAGGGCCAAAAATTAAGGGCTCTAAGTCTTTCCGCTGGATGGATATATCATAATTGACCTAATCTAGTCTCTGCAGAACAGAGCTGTTTCTTAACATCTCCTGCCACAACCAGAGACAAGATATTGTAGTGTTAAATTGAGGACCATGGACCAGACCAGCAAGGGCTGACTCTTCTGTCACTTGCAAGTTCACGACCTTGTGTACTTGTATCATTTCTACAGTACTTCAAGCAGCTGTATGTAAAACAAAAAGTGCTAGGAATGTCTTATGGGGTTGCTTTCAGGACTAAAAGTTAGTGTAGTACATACTTGGCATGGAGTACCTACTAAAAAATGACCAGGATTATAATAAAAACTGTTACTATACTTCTTGGTTCACATATTACATAGGATAAATTTTCAAAAATGGACTTGAACCAGCAAATGGAATGTATGTTCCCAATTTTTGATAAACATTTCTGAGGCTTCCTGCTTAGAGGTTTAAATTACAAGCTATTTATAAGCCTATTTTCTTGTAATCTCATCAAGTTTTATCAAATTCTTGATGCTTGTCAATCAGATGGATGAAAAATAGTTTCATAGTTTTAGTATGTAATTATTGTAATGTAAAGTTATTTTTTTCATATAGAAATACTTGCTTTTGTTTTTGAATTCTTGCTTTTTTTTTTTTTGACACAGGTTCTCACTACTTAGTCCAGGTTGGCCTTGAACTCACTGTAATCCTCCTGCCTCAGCCTCCCAAGTGCTGGGATGACAGGTATGTGCCACCACATCTGGCTTTGGTGAATTCTTTATTCAAATTATATCCTCTTTTTTTTGTAATGGGAATTGAACTCAGAGCATCACGGTTGCCAGGCAGGTGCTGTGCTGTTCAACTACATTCCTGGCTTGACTATTTAATTTTATTATTGGTCTTTCCTCCTGCCTCAGCCTCCCAAGTGCTGGGGTTACAGGTATGTACCTCCACGAGAGCTGACTTCTTTATGATATGAGTCATTCTAGCTAATCAATGGCATGTTTTTTTAGTTGTATCTCTTTGGGTTGCTTTTAAATCTCTCATATAGTTTAACTTTTTTTAAAAAAATAAACATTTACATTTCTTAGCCAGACAATGGTTTGTACCTGCAGTCAGCTATTAAGGAGACTGAGGCAGGTGTATTGCTTATAAAATCAACATGGCTTGTAAAGCCAACATAAGCCTAGGCAACGTAGCAAGACCCTGTCTTAAAAGAAAAAAACAAAAGCTAAAGATTTACATTTCTTGTTTTACTATAGATACTTCATTTGTGAATGTGATTTCTTTCTTTATCTGCTTAAAAGTAGTTGGTGATACTTGATTTCACTGTCTGGCAGTTTTTGCAGTTGATTCTCACACAGATCATATCATCCTTAAATAAGGAAGATATATTTTACATTCTATTTTTAAATTTATTTTTGCCTAAATAAGCTTGAACCTGTAGGACAATTATTATAGTCACAAGAGTAAAAAGTTATTTAGTCTCTGAACTTGATTTGAAAGAAGACAATTTACTGAGTTAAAAGAATCATCGATCCTACTTCCATTTAACGGAGTTTCACACATTTGGTCTCACTTGATTAACATGGAATTTTATCAAAGTATTTCTTAACATCTACAGAGGTGATTATACTATGTATTTCTTTTGCTCAATTGATATGTAGACTTAATAGTTCCTCCAAATCTGAATTTGCGTTCCTAAAAATCATAGTTGGTTATGGGTATTAGCATCTAACATACCTAAAGTTTTAGCTTGTTACTGATTTATATATTTTCACTGATAGTCAGAAATGACATAGATCTGTAATATATCCTGTTGTATCTTTGATTTCTTTTGCTTTTCAGATAAGGCCTAAGTTGCCCAGGCTATCTCAAATTCCTGGACTTGAGTGATCCTACTGCATCAGCTTCCTGAATAGCTGAGACCCAGCAGTATGCACCATGGCACCTGGCTATCTTTTTACATTTTAACATAAATATTATGTTCTTTTTAAGAAACAGAATTTTCAAATTTTCCTTATTTACCTATGCACTAGAGTATGTATAACACATGAGCTATCTGTTCCTTTTTGTTTGTTTTTTGAGACAAGGTCTCACTATGTAGTCCATGCTGTCCTTGACCTCACTATGCAGTCCAGGTTGGCTTCAGACTTGTAGAGATCCTCCTGCCTCTGCCTCCTGAGTGCTGGGATTACAGATGTTTGCCACCATACTCAGCGAGTTAATGTTCTTTAGATTTGAAAGGATTTCCCCATGAAGTCTTCTTGGTATGGTGGTTTTGGTGGTATTAATTTGTTGACAGTGTCCTCTATGTTTTCTAACAAATTCTTTGGTTCTAGTAATTTTATTTTCTTCAAAAATTATCCACTCTCCAATTTATCCACATGGAGTTCAGCAAAGAAGTCTCTCATGTTTTTGATTTATTTCCCACCTAGCATTAATTTGAATATTTGTGTTTTCTTTCTTAACTAATCTAATAATTACTATGTGGTTATTTATTTGAATATGGGAATTAGGAGGGTGGAAAAGCCTTTAAAACAAAAGGAATCAAGTTTTGGGCCAGAAATACATATCTAATGGCAAAGAGACCCTTATCTCCTCATAAAGACCTGGAAGAATCCACAGAAAAGAGTGGTCATTGCCACAACTACAACTTTCATTGCCAGAGGCCCAGCAGGACTCAAAACACATTCACACATTTGGTCTCACTTGATCCTAATAAAAGCTGGGCAGTTAGCTTACCCACTATAGTCACACAGGAAAAAGGCTTAATCAAAGGAAAATTATTAATTTAGGAGAAATAAGCAGATCTGGTTCTAGCTAGATTTCTGCCTTGTGGGGACTCAGTGCCCACACCTAACACAAAAAGTTGGCTCAGGAGATCAAATGATTTAGCTTTCAAGGAATATCTGGAGCATAACATGGGTGGACAGCTGCAGAGTACAGAGGATTATAGAGCTGTGATCTCCACGAAAGACTTCTTAATGTCCTAAGAGGATTGCTACACCTTGACAATGTTCTGTTTTCTTCACCAGGGTTTTACCATCCTTTGAATCAACAAATATCATTTCTGGAGAACAACTAATCCAAAAGCAAGTCTGACTGTAGACATTAACACAATGGCAAAGGTGGAATCCATGTCAATCCTCTCTGACCCCGGAGGAAATGTGCCTCAGTACCCTATTCTCTGCTTAGCAGTTCCATTTCTAGGAATTATTCTGTGGAAACAGTCGTAGGTGTACCTAAAGATTCATTTACAATCACAAAAAACTGGACACAAACTATAAGTCTGCAGTTGAGGAGCCAGTTCAATCATGGTGTTTCATAGAACAGGAACCTGAATAATCAGCACATGAAGGCTTCAGAGGACTATTTATTACAGAAGACAAAAGGTAAAGATACAGTAACAAGTGGGGAAAAAGATCAGAAATACAGATGTCAAAATTTTAGCAAGGATTTTATCTGAGAGACTGGATTTTGGATGCTTATACTTTTCTTTGGGTTTTTAAATATAATCAGAAAAATGTTAAAAAATGAAACAAACAAACAAAAAAAATCAGTCTGACTGCTGTACTCATGTGTCCTCCAGTGACCTGCCAACAGTGAAGTACGGTAGACACACTGGCTCTGAGAAGGCCTTCTGGCTTGCAGCCCATCTCAGCCCTTTTCACATGAATCAAGTGTACACAAAGTTCTGGGAAGAACAACTCTCTTCTGTATTTGGTTAGTCTTACTGGCCCAAGAATCTGTGAAGACTTTAAATATAAAAGTGCTAACTGGTGAAAGGAGAGAGGAAGACCTCCCCAGACAAGGTCACAGAAAGCTTGGTGAATGAATGAGTACCCAGTGTCCAGCTGTGCTATGCAGAGAGGTGTGATTCTTCTCCGACCATCTGCTGTCCGAGTCTCAACTTGTTTCTTCAAAAGATTCTGGCAAAATAGAGTCAGATAAATGAATGGAAAAGTTTCTGCCAAGTTCAAAAAGCCCAAAAAATTGCTTATTTTTTTCTTTTTGTGATAGGAATATTTAGTGTAACATCTGTTCTCTTAGCAAATAAAATATGCAATATAGTACTGTTAACTGCAGGCACAGTGCTGTGCAGTAGATCTCCAGGACTGACTGAGACTATGCTTTGGCATTACCTCCCCATCTCCCCATAGTCCCTGGTACCCACCATTCTACTCTCTATTCTGTGAGTCTCACTATTTGAGATTCCTCATTTAAGTGTTTTAGTAAAGTATTTGTCCTGTGTCTGGCTTATTCTTAAGTTGTGTATAATATTAAATGTGTATAACTTTTTAAAATGTCAGTTATACCTCACTGTAAGCGAGGTGTGGTGGCTCACACCAGTAATCCCAGAACTCGGGAGTCTGAGGCAGGAGGATCACTGTGGGTTGATAGCCTGGCAGGACTACATAATGAGTTCAAGGCCAGCCTGAACTACATAGTGAGACCTTGTCTCAAAAAACAGTAACAACAACAATAAAACATAAACAAAATTATACCTCACTATAGTGAGTTGAAAAAAACAAGGCTTCTAGAGGGAAAAAATAAAGGGAGAGTAGGCGGAGATGAAGGGAGGGGTGGACAAAGAGAGAAAACAGAGAGAGAGAAAGAAAGAGAGAGAGAGAGAGAGAGAGAGAGAGAGTAAAGGCTCCTAAGAAGATGCATTTTAACATCCTTCTCTACAGCCCTTTTGGTACAATAAAATGAAGCCAGCTAATTAAAGCACAAGCATTTTTATCCAAGTATGTGCTGAACTTCCTGTACATTAGAGAAGCAAAGACAGAAAGCTACTAGCTGAACCAGCACCACACATCTGCATTACTATCAACACCACAGACATGGCTAGATTCTTGGGGCTGCAAGCACATGACAGGCTGGCTAAGTCCACCTGATTGCCATGGGGTTCAGTGAAGAAATAAACAGTCAGATCTGCATCTGTGAGCAATATTCTCTTCCTTAAGCTGGTGATTTTCAAACTGACTTTTATCATAAGAGTATTTCCTTGCAAAAAAGGCTCATATCTAAGGCTTCCTAGTCATAATTTCTGTCTAAATAACCCAGGGAAGGGTTGTCAACTGACAAAGCACAGGAGATGGGTAAGTTCTCCAGGTAAGCTTGACATTTCCTATCCTGCTCTTGTCCCCATTTATAATCCCTTGCACCTACAAATAAACATGGGCTTCCAGATGAAGAAGGGGAACTCACAAGTTTCATAATGGCAGGGCCTGAAACCCACTGTTCTGAAAGACCAGAATGTCCTAGAAAGGTGAGCCAGTAAAGGTCTGGCAGGTCCTGTAAGAGATGACTTTCTCTAGAGGTCCTTGGGATAGGAGGCCTTTAAAAAAGGTACTTTGGACCCCATTAGTGCTTCATGCAGTTATAGGCAATGGGACCAACTGGTCTCAAGCTGGCTAACTGTGACTTGTGCATGGGCTTAGCATGTACCCTCTTCATTACTACTTATGACTATGGCTCCACTTTTGTGCACTTTCCTAGTTGCCCTGTGCCCATGTCCTCCTGAACCAAAGTCTTACCTTCCTGATGTCTTCCAGACTTTCCCCATTAACAACCCCTGTTACTGAGGAAGCTGAGGCAGTCTCTCTGGCTGTGGCACTCTTTTGGTCCAGCTGCTGCTGTTGTTGCCTCCGCTGATACTTGAGCATCTCAGGGTTCTCAATGACAGCAGTGGAGAGCTGAGCCTCTGTCATAATGGCCAGGCTCTTACCATAGGTAGACTGATGAATGCGGCTCTATGGGAAGATAGGACAGATTTGGCACATGGGTCTCAGTATTGCCGTGACCTACTGATAGGTACACTGAGGGCTCTGAGCAGTAGGGTCTGGAAGGCCAGCTCTGGTTGTCTCCTACCTAACTCAGTCTGTCCCTAACTAGGCATTTCTCTCAAAGTCTTACAATCTCACTAGATTTTATTTATTTATTTATTTATTTATTTATTTATTTATTTATTTATTTATTGTCTTTTTCAGATAGGGTTTTTCTTATGCAGTTTAGGCTGGGCTTGAACTCACAGTGATTCTCCTGCCTCAGCCTCCTGAGTACTGGGAATACAGGTATGTATCAGCATGCCTGGCCTCTCACTAGATGTTTATAGCCTCCTATGCATCTATAGCCAGGGATGACAGTAAGACACCAAAAAAAGAATCTGGTTACACTGTCATGGCAATCAACTCTTTTGCAACTGAAATACAGACATCTAAATTGCTAACTTACGGCTCTTAACTCATTTCAAGGACCTTAAATGCTAAGGGAACCAGATCTTGGAAACAAGAGTCTGCTTTTGCTGCTCTTGTCCTCAGACATCAGCAACTATGGTGGGAGATCTCCACGGGACTAAAGATGTCTCTAAAACAAAGGAAGGCTTAGCATTACACTCCAGAAGATAGTCTTCTGTGTTTCCTTGTGACTCTTCCTGACATTTTCTGATCCTTCTGAGCAGGGTCTCCTCCTATCTCCTAGGTCCTATTAATTCTCTGTCATAATAAGCTAGACAAGAGACCCACAAGAGCAGGGACAGTGTCCTCAGCACATCACAGTGATTGGTGCTCATGAAACACAACAGGAAAAATGATAAACCCAAGGATACAAAAATGATCAGCATTGCATGCCACTCAGAATACAGACTATGGTTTTTTCTTTTATCTTTTTGAGACAGGATGTCATTATGCAGTTCAGGCTGGCCTTGAACTCACTTTGTAGACCAAGCTGGCCTCAACCTCCAAAGTGCTGGGATTACAGGTATACCTCACTATGTCTGGCAGTACTATGGTTAATGGGTATCTGTCTCACACCAGAGGGTGCTGAGTTGGGGGAAGCAGTTTTCCAGGAAAGAGGACTTGGGACTTGTGGCTACAGACCTGAGTATAGCCAGGGATCTTCTTCCTTTGCTATCTTGGTTTCTGCCTTCTATCTCCCAAGTCTGTCACCTAGAAAAGCCTTAATTCAGAGATTGGCCAAGGTTTGCCTAGTGTATGCCTGGCAGTGAACTGGGAAATGATTAAGTTAAAAGCAGTTATTATACAGGCTCTCATAGTGACTCTCCCAGGGAATTCATATAATGCCATGGTAACAGTAACAGATGACAGTGATAAGGCAGGACAAAGACAACAGGCCCAGTAATTTAAGTGAAATGTGTGTATAGTAAACACCAAGAAATGTATCACTGTTACAACTGCTGTTGTCAATAAAAGACAATGGGATGGGGAAAATACCATAAGCAAGGACCCCTGGTGGGGGTGTCCTAGGGGTAAAAATGTCCCTGTGGGGGCCTATTATTAGCTCAAGAGAGGCAGAAGCCAACTTCATTCTTAATTCCAGAACTTGTTTATGACACTAATAAAGATTATTTATCTATTTGCAAAGGACTATAATTTGTAAAACACAAACCCCCTATAATATTTAAAGAAACAAGCTGGGTATGGTGGCATGTCTGTAATTCTGCACTCTAGAGAATAAGACAGAGGAATCATGAGTTAGTTCAAGGCCAGCCTGGGCCATATATTGAGGCCCTGCCTCAAAAAAAAAAAAAAAAAAAAAAAAAGAGAGAGAGAGTGAGAGAGAGAGACAAAGAAAGGAAGAAAGAAAATCAGAAAACCTTAAAGAAACAATGTATAGATACATGTTCATCCCAAAAGAGGGTCCAGTCAAAGGGATCTCTCAGACCTATCTAGTGATTTCTGTGTGCATATAGCACACAACAGCACATGCATGGACCAGCAGCTTACCTTTTCTTCCTCACTTAAGGGGTCTCCAAGTTCATCCTGGGAGAAGTCGAGGAATGCCACAGAACCATCCATGGAACAAACCAGGATGCCCAGTCCATTCAGAGTCCTGAAAGAAACAGCTATAAGGAGTATGGAAGCCAATTGCCTGAAGTGGATATTGTACCACAGTGGCTGATCTATGAGGATGACTGGACAGTACTTAGTTTCCTCCTGTGACCTGAGAATGGGGGCAATCCTAGAGTCATATCCTAGAGTGCCCTTTAGTTGTAGACACATGGACAAAATATCTCCTACTGTAAAGTTTTGTAAGAATTTTTGTATCTCTTATTTTTGAAATAATTTTAAAAATCATTTCTTAAAAAAATTTGAGGATGTATATCTACTCTAAAGCTACATAGTTTGAGAAGGCATTTTCCTTTGGTAAATCCTAGCCAGAGCAGGACATTTTCACAATAGCAGATGCAAAACTGCTAGATGCTAGATCACACGCAAACAATATGTTGAAGTCTACATTCCCTGCAGAGCGTGTAGACACTCTGTCTTAACCATATTCAGAAGACCTTATGACCTATTGTAGCCTATGTACTTCTAGTTTAGATCTAAAATGGACTCAAAGGACTCATGAGTTTGGAAGGTGAATGGAGTATGGGGACACAACAGTTATCTTGTTGCTAGCGTGGGGCCTGGTCAGAAGAGGCAGGTCACTGTAGGCGTGACCTGGAAAGGTCTATCTCCAGGATATGAGCAGCTTTTTTCCACAGCAGGCCCTTCTACCACACCATTTTTGTGTTTGAGCCTGCAAACCACGGACTTTTTTTTTTGTCTTTTTGAGACAGGGTCTCACTATGCAGTTCAAGCTGGCCTTGAGCTCACTTTGTAGCCCTGGCTGGTCTTGAATTTGCCTGCCTCAGCTTCCTGAGTGCTGGAATTACAGGCATGCACCACCACATCTGGCAACCATGGACTTCTGAAACTTCAGTCAAAATAAATCTCTCTCCTCCTTTAACTTGTGGGTATCAGGTATTGTGTCTTGGCACCATAGTAAGAATTCACCATGGGGATTTAGCTCAGTAGCATAACTGCCTGCTTTGCAAGCACATGGTCATGAGTTCAATCCCCACTACCAATTAAAAAAAAAAAAATTCACCTTACCAAGATATATCCATGATGGATTTGTCAAACAGTTCATGGATGACAACCAGAGGCCGTTTTAGACACGTGAGCTAGAAAAACATACAGAAAAGATTACTGGAATTACGGACAACCCCAGTTAACATTACCTGCCTGGAAGCCTTGGTCAGAGTTTCTGCTGACGAGTATGGTCTACTCAACACAATCTAGGTAGCAACTGTTGAGATCCCACACTGTGAAAACCAAACCTGCCAGAAATATGTACAACTAGAACGGCAACTCCCTCAAGGCTTGCTGTGATCTATCAGAGGAGATGGTTTTACATACACAGCTACACAGAAGAAAGTAGAAAGGAGTCTAAAGGACTAGGATCCATGCAGGGGGCCAGCTTCAGATAGGAACAGAGAAATCTATCGAGCAAACAATGAGGCAGGCTCAGAGAGAATCCAACTCATCTTCGCTGGAACCACATTTAGGTACACATTACCTAATACATGGCATAACTTATTACACAAGTCACATGGGCTTACTCTAAATGTGTATATAGTTGGCAAAGGAACAAAACTAGTATAAATCCCCTTTAGTCCAGACCCAAAGTTAAGTACTATTAAAACTCTGATGAACTATTTCCTTTGGGCCTATCTTTTGCAAATACTCATTTTATTCTTCAAAAGAAGCCACATGGTATAATGTATAATTTTTGGCATGTGCATATTCATTAACTAGTCAATCTTACATCTTCAAAAGGCACCCTGATTCTTTGTTTCCACAACTACAGCAAGTTCCATTTATCACACTTAAAAGTGTCTGGCCTCCTTGCTGATACGCTCTGAACTACACAATATTGAGCTATGTAGGAACACACTTTTTCATAGGACCATGGGCTGCCACTAAGGTGTTGTGGCTTTGGAGAGACTGTACCAGTAAGCCTCTCACCCACAGCTGGAGTTTGGTGTGCAAGAAAGAAGAGCTGTGGCCACCCTAGTTCTGAGGAAGGGCTGTAGTCTGAGTTACCTATAATTCACATCAAGAATCTTGTCTCCTAAGCTGGGTATGGTGGTGCATACCTATAATCCTAGCACTCTGAGGCAAGAGGATGGCTGTGAGTTCAAGGCCAACACGAACTGCATAGTGATATCCTGTCTTGAAAAAAAATCTCCTGATCCTAATTCCACTTCTGAAAAAAAAGTAGCCTTGACCCTCCTCCCATAAATGTCCCTAAAGACTCATTAGAAATCTGGGGCTTTGTATGACTACTTTATCCCAGCATTTTAAGAAATATGAACAGCACCAACAATGAGCAGCTAGATGAGAGAAGCCCTGAAGAGCAAGCCTTAAACTGTCACTATGGTTCTGAAGTGGGTGTTAAATGCCCCCTCTCTTTCCTTCTTATTCCTTTTATCTAGTTAAAAGTCTCCCTTCTACTTTCTTGTCATCATTTTTTGATTCCACACATTAAAGAAAACATGAGATATTTGTCTTTCTGACTCTTATTTTGCTTCACATAATGCTCTCCAGATTCACTCATTTTCTTGCAAATGACACAACTTCATTCTTCCTTGTGGCTGAATAATACTCCATTATGGATATATACACCACATTTCTTTTATCTGTTCATCTGTTGATGGGCATCTAGGCTGGCTCCATATTTTGCCTATGATGAATTATGGTGCAATAAATACTGATAATATAGGTATCCTATAGTATGGTATTGCTTTGGGAATATACTAAGGAGTGATATAGCTAGATCAAATGATAACTCTATTTTTTAGTTTTTTGGGGAACCTCTAACTCGTTTTCATAGTGGTTGTATTAATTTACATTTTCACCAGCAGTGCAGACGTCTCCTCCCAACATCCTTGCCAGCAATTATTTTTTCTTTCTTCTTGATTTGCATTGTTTTGACTTTCATTTCCTTACTGACTAAAGATATTAAACATTTATTTCATATACTTATTACCATTTATACTTATCTCTTTTGAGAATTACCTGTTTAATTCACTTGCAAACTTACTCACTGGATTAATTTTTTTGGTCTTAAGTATATTTTATAGTTGTTGGACATAATGTTTTGTAGAAAACTGTTAAATTCTTTTGATCTATGATGTAGTTTAGCTCTGATGTTTCTTTGTTCTTGTTTTTGTCTGTGACCTATCTATGGATGACAGTGGAAGAGTAAAGTCACTCATTTTTATTATTGTATTGGGATCTATGTGCCCTTTTGTGTTGACTAATATTTGCTTTATAAAACGGTACACTGATGTTAGGTGCATCTATATTTACAGCTGTGATATCTTCTTGGTGGACTGTTCCTTTTAGCAATATGTAGTGGTTACCTTTGTTTTCTCTAATTCTGTTTTGAAGTCTGCTTTGTCAGATAACTTCTTGAAGATAGCTTCTCCTGCTTGCTCTGAGGTTGCTTGCATGGAATACTGGTTTCCATTCTTTCACTTTTAGTCTGCGTATGTCTTCACTAGTGAGGTGTGTTTCTTGAAAGCAGCAATGAGTTGGATCTTATTTTTTAAATCCAATATGTCAGTCTGTGTCTTTTAATTGAAGAATTAAGACTAGTAATTACTATAGAGGGCCAGAGATACAGCTCAGTGGCACAGCAACTGCCTGGCAATCATGAGGTCCTGAGTTTGATTCCTGGTACCTCACTCCTCCCCACCAAAAAAGACCAACGATTACTACAGAAAGGTTTGTACTAATTCCTATAATTTTGTTACTTTTCTAATGTTTGATTACTCATTAGTTTATCCATTTTTCTAGTTTATCTATTATTCTGTAGGAATTCTAAGTTTCCTTTATCTTCTGCAATGCCAGCTTAGTGATCATGAGTTTCTTTTGTTTATACTTATTGTAGAAGGCCTTTATTTCTCTTTCAATTTTTAAGGACAGCTTTGCTTAATATGATAATCTAGATCAGCATCTATTTTCTTTCAGGTCTTGAAATACATCTTCCCATGCACCCTTAATGTTTAGGGTTTTTGCATGGAAGTCTGAAGTTATTCTGATGGGTTTGCCTCTATAAATGACTTGGAGTCTCTCCTTTAGAGCTTTTAATTTTCTTTATTTGTTCTGTATTCTTTTGCCATTTTAAGTATAATGTGACATGGGTTAAATTTTCTTTAAAAAACTGAGCATTTTGTTTTATCAGATGTTAAACAAGTAGAACAGAGAGGGATTTTAGCATTCAGGGGCAGGATGACATCCTCTACTGCATATGGAGATGCTGAAGATCACAGAACATCAATTTGGTGATAGGAAACTTAACAATCCTTTAGAACCTTAACTTAGAA
This sequence comes from Hydrochoerus hydrochaeris, assembly GCA_004027455.1. Lineage (NCBI taxonomy): Eukaryota > Metazoa > Chordata > Mammalia > Rodentia > Hydrochaeridae > Hydrochoerus > Hydrochoerus hydrochaeris. Next base: position 268,435 of record PVLA01001773.1, on the reverse strand, counting down.
ACATCATAGTTGTTATCCTTTAGTCCTTATCCCTTAACTCATCACTGAATATTTGCTGAGAACCCATTCAATGGAGGGTACTACATTAGGAAAAGAAGGTACACAAGACTTTAAGACACAATGCTGCTGTTTTGGGGGATGCTATTTCATAGAGTGTAAAAGCTGTAATCTAACTCATCACAATGTCATTGAAAGGGTTAAATGGACAATTTTAAACAGAGGTGCCACCTAATTATATAAACCAGTCAATATTGGAACCTTAAACCTTCTGCATGCCTTTTTGGACAGAAGACCTTATTGTCTTTATTAAATGCTGAAGAGTGGAAGTGCTGTGTCATTTGCTTAGCTTTAGCAGAAACTGGCAAAAACTTTTCTGAAGTTCTATACTAACATAAGTACTCCTGAGTGATGAATTACTTCCAGCTAAGCATATCCTTGTCAACACTTGCTACTCCTTCTTCTTTGTCATTGTTGCTCGGGAGTGAATCTAAGGTCTCATTCTAAACTCTATTCCCTGTCCTTTTTGTAAATTACTAATTCTATTCTTTCTTTTTTTGGGGTTCTTTTTGAGACGGTTTCACTATGCAGTTTAGGCTGGCCTTTAACTACTTTGTAGCTCAGGTTAGCCTTGAACTCATAGTGGCCCTCCTGCCTCAGTTTCCCAAGTGATACGATATAGGCATGCATTACCATGTCAAGCCTCAGTCGTTCTATTTTTAATTACATACTGAAAAAGAAATGAGAACATATGCCCACAAAAAGACTTATATAAGAATGTTCTTATCAGGGAGAGAGATTCAAAATGGCTGATTGAGATGTAGCACGATAGAGAGCCTCTCTGAGAAAAACAACTCAAATGCTGGAATCTGACACCATGGAGAGGACCAGATGAAAGGAGAGGAATTCTCACGACACAGGAAGAAACTGAGGAAAAAGAAGAAGGAAAAAAAAAAAAGAAGCGTGGACAGAAGGCTGGAGCTGGGCACACTCCAGCAGCTGTGCTGGGCGCGTCTTGGAGTCTGGTGACTCACGATCAAGCTGAGGTTGCATCCCTGCCAAGAGCGGGGGTTGCTGAACTTAAGACCCTTGGCAGGAGGAGGTGCTGCAATGGGGAGTGGAGATGGCGAGCCGAGTTGCACAAACTTTGGTGAGTGCTGGGAACTGGATTCCCCAGAGCGAGATCACCAGCAGGGCGACATATGGATTTGGGCAAGTCAGGCTTGAATCAACAGCTGAGGCAGCTTCAGTCTGTGGCTCCTGGCCCAAAGTGGATTGGTGGGATCTGCTTGGGCTGGGCCATGCCCCTGATCGGGAGCCAACAGCCAGGGATGAGGCTGTCCCGAACCCATGACATTCACAAGGCACAGTCTAAGGTGCTGAAGTCACTCACTGGTTGAGAGGGGAGGGGCCTCCCACACCACTGCCCCTGTGTGCACCTCACAGATCAACAGCAGACAGGGGAGGTCAGTACTGCCCTGGCCAGTAAGCTGCAGGGGGACTTAAGGCAGTATGTAAAGGTTCGGACGCCTCCACTGTTCACCTGTCTGAGGGAAACCAGAAGCATGACAAGACAGAGAAACAGCAAAAGGACTTCAATTGCCGACCCAGGGAAAATAAGCCCAGGAGGGGTGAGTACAGGGGAGATTGAGGGCAGTGGACATGCAGTATCAGATACAGCCTCATTGGAAATAATGAAATACTTCCGTGACCTCATCAATGAATTTAAATCTGAAATTCTAACTCAGATGAAGCAAGATATAAGAAGATTAATAAAAGAAACGCTGGCTACTCCTCAAGAAGTCTCAAATGGAAGAATGGAGGAACCCAGAGAAAGGAGAGAAGACTCTGATGAAGAATATAAACAAAATCTATCCAAAGAGAATATCAGGAAATTAAAAAGTCCACTGAAAGCTGGCAAAACTTCTTAAAAGAAACTAAAGACAGACTTTTAAAACTTGAAGATAGGTTTGCAATGTATGATCGCGAAAGGAAGGATCTCTTAAAAATAACAAGGAACCAGGAAATAACAATACAAAGGCTAGAAGACGATAAGAGGATTTATAACTTAAGAATAAAAAATGTGAACGAAGAAGCAAGGACAAATACAAATGAAATAAAAAGGTTATTCACAGAAATAATTAAGGAAAACTTCCCAAGCATAGGAAGTGATGTTCAGATATATGAGGCATACAGAAAGAACTCCAGCCAGCTACAACCAAAACAAATCTACACCCAGACATATAATAGTCAAGATCCCAAAAGTCCATCACAAGAACAGAATATTAAAAGCAGTCAGAGAAAAGAAACAGATTACTTATAAAGGAAAACTTATTGAAATCACAGCAGGCTTCTCAATGCAAACTATCAAATCAAGAACTTGGAGCAAAATAATCCAAGCCCTGAAAGAAAATAACCTCTAACCCAGATTGATGTACCCTGCAAAACTGTCTCTCAAAATTAATGGAGAGACAAGATATTTCCACAACAAAGAGGAACTGGGGGAGTTCGTGACCACCAATCCAATCCTGTAAAGAATAGTGAAGGACATTCTAGAGAGAGACAAGAAAACCACCAGGATTCCAGGAACAATGGCAGAAAAGCCTCAGTGAAAGGGGCAGACAGTGGAATGAAGGATAAAAGTAAACAACAATGACAGAAAAATAGCATAGCAGAGATGAGACAGAGAAAATTGGTTATATCACTGTTTTGTCTTGACTGATTTTATTCTAGTCTGGTTATGCTTGAGGGTGTCAAGTCTGGGAGTAGAGGCAACTACTCGGGGGATGGCAGGATTCAATAGGATATCCATTCTGGTTTGATTATTAACTGCCTTTGAAGTCCTATAATATCTTCAATGTTCGGTTTTTATTAATAGTGCTATGTACCACTAAGTTTAATTATACTATGCCTGATGATATAGACAATTTTATTGAAAATAACAGGAGACATCATGGTGATAACTGTAGATCATCTAGTATTGTGGTTTTATATGTCCTTCTTATTTCGTGTTTCTCTAGGAATTGTATTGTTGACTTGCTTTGGTTTGTTTTTCCCTCTAATACAGAAAGGTTTAGGTATGCATGTAGAAAGTTATACATGTGTAGAACTTCTAAACAGTTTATGAGGATTATAGTTATTGTAAAAAAAGAGAGAGGAAAGGATTCTAAAGGATGTAACTGCATGCATGTTTGAGTGTGTAGGATTGATGACCATAATACTAAGGTTTTTGTTGGATAGATGAACAGAGCTGATTGCAGTCTCACTGTTTAAATGTCTACTTTGTATGCTTTACTTTTGTAACTTGAACAACTACTTTTAGGAGGAAAATATGTAACTGTCAACTAGTGATTTCTTAACTGGTTTTTATTTTATTTTTTGAAAATTTGTATTATTTCTATCTTCTTTCTGTTTCATTTTTTTCTTTAAATAAAAAAATTTTTTAAAAAAGGAATGTTTTCCTCAGGTCAAGTGTAGTGGTATATACTTAAAATTCCTAGCTATCCTGATGCCAGCATGGGCAACTTGCAGGACCCTGTCTCAAAATTTAAAAAGGGGTGAGAGTATAGTTCATTGTTCCCTAGGTTCAATCCACAGTACCTCAAAACACACACACACACACACACACACACACAAAACGTATGCACAAGAAAGAAAAAATGTTGCTTTTTATCAACTCTAGTCAAAATATCTTACAACTGAAACAACCCACATATCCATTAACAAGAGAACATATAAATAAATTATGATGTGCTCCTATAGTGGAACACTACATGGCAATAACAGGAGTAAACTGTTAAATACAGCAATATACACAAATCCCAAAACATTGTATGAAGTGAAAAAATGAAACATTCAAAAAATAAATCCCTCATGAAGTTCAGGAGCAGAAAAACTCATCCATTTGAGAAAGGCTGTTAGAGTGACTGCACTGGTGGGACTGGGGGAAGGTCTTGACTGAGGAGGGGCAAGAAGCGTTTTCAGCAGTGGTGACATTGGTGTAAATAGATGATTATTCACTAGACTGAATCTTTTAGGTCAGTGGTGGCAGAACTGTTGCATGCATGTTGCAATGGGCTATTTGTTATCATTGACACTGTTATAGATGAATACACTTTATATATATGTCAATATAAAGAATTTTCTAATAGAAAGTGCACATAATATGCCATTTATGACACTGACTATGGAGGGTGCTGTCTGAGTATGGACACAGACCTCCTCTGACTGGGAGTCAGGTTGGATTCTCCTAGCTGGAGCCAGGCCCAGTCTTCAATGCTTCCTTCTATCTGAAGGAGACCATTTCAGTTTCTAAAGAGGGGCTGACTCTTGGGGCAAGGTGGAAGTATATACTGCGCACCACCAAAAGCAGCAGGTCTAGGGCCGGGGATTTAGCTCAGTGTCATAAGCGCCTGCCTTGCAAGCACGTGGTCGTGAGTTCGACCAAAAAAAAGAAAAAAATGCAGCAGGCCTCTTCTTTGTTTGAAACCTCTGGGACCTGCCACCTTCTCAGTCCACACGTTCCACCCTGTAGCAGAGCTCAGACTGGTGACTCACCCAGACAGAGAGTGAGCGGTCCTTGCTGCCAACAGCACAGCAGCAGTATGGGCAGCTGGGCTTTGCAGAACTTCCATTCTTCTGCTTCTTTTTGAAGATTTTTGGGTTGAATTTCTAAAGCCAAATAACAAATGCTAAAGTAAATATTCAAGCATCAAGTACATACCCATGCCCAAGTATTAGAAACACACCAAAATGCTAGCCTACCAGGAGTCCTTCACAGAGCCTGAGGCCAGCACTGGGCATAAGTTATTTCATCTTTATAACTATCCAAGGAGTTATTTTGCTGATGCAAAGGAGACTTAGGAAGGTCTAAAAACATACCAAATCACTACATAAGTAAGCAGTGGAATGAGAATTTGAAATTAGCACTACCAAAAGCTCCATTTCTGGAGATAATAGCCAGGTAGAGGGGATAGGAGTTATTGGAACTGGCCCCCTCCTTCCTCTTGGCCAAGTTGGGTAAAAGGTAGGACCTGGTGAAAAGCCTGCAAGGGAGCTCCAGGGACTGGTGGGAAAGATCTAGTGCATTTAATTCCTTTTCCCCTCCCTATATTTGTTGTTAACAGTCATATTTATTTAGCAGAAATTTGCTCAGCCCAAGAGGCCCTCATAATATTACCAGGCCAATGACAATGGCTACATCCTTGAGGGCTGCTCAGCCAGGGAACTGACCACCTGTGTAACCTGTCTGTTGCTTTTGGAAAGGCTGAGAACACATGCCAAGTTCACTGTTAACTTCCTGGCTTAAGAAGCTCTGGGAGGTGGTAGGAACTCTTAGAATCCCAATCTAGGATATCTAAGGGCAAATGAAAGGTGGTTCCTAGAGAGATTTTCACTCCAGAGCATAGTCAGGAATGGCTAATTCCTGAAAAACTTGAAACCCAGAAGAGTGAACACTCGGCTTGATTCTCCACAACCACCAGTAGGGGTAGGGCCTTGGAGAACTTTGTGGTTCTACCTTGAGATTAGAGTCATTTTTTAATACAGTAGATATTCTTGGTCTTGCTGTGTAATTCAGGCTGGCCTCAAACTCATGGCAATCCACCTGCCTCAACCTCCCAAATGCTATGAGGTTATAGGTGCACACTATCACACCAGGTAGAGCAGCTGCTCTTAAAGTGGCCATGTGGCTCATATGAAAGAAAAACATAGAACTAACTATGAAGTAATGCTTTTTGAAAATTTTAGCAAAAGACCCTACTTTCAAACAAAAATCAATATGGACAACAACCTAAGGAAGTAATATTTATTCTTATGAAACTTCCATTTTAAGGCTTAATATATGATAACAACTTATTTTCAGGCAATGAATTCAATTTGATCTAGGTCTTAGATGAGCTTTTACTTTCATCAGCATGAAGCTGACAATCTATTTACAGTAAATCTCTGATGTATGAACAAGTTCTGTTCTGAAAGAACATTCATATAAGTCAGATTTGTTTGTAACTTGAGAAAGTGAGTCTTATATTGTACACCTGTGAAAGTAAGTTAGGGACATACTGTATTTTATTTGATTTTCCAATAGGAAGAAAATCCTGATTGTTACTACATAGCAGTTTTCCTTGGCCATTCTCAGGATACTCTTCAATTAAAGTCATCTAGAGTGGTGCATATTCCCTCAAGTCTGAAGGATTAGCAGTAGCTCTCTGGCCCTTTTTATCCTCCACATAAAGATTAGATAAGCATGACAGTGATCCTAAGCATAGATTGGCATCTCTGACTGTCACTACCATACATGAAGACAAGTATGTTGTTCTGGAGGTACCCAAAATTGCTGTGTTCAATGGAGCCAAAAGTGGGCACTGTACCAGGGCACCTGTGAACAGACCTAAACATGTAAAATGCTAGTGTGGACCTACAATGCTCCTAATAAAAGATGGATCTGGGTGATGGTCACCATTTAAACATTAAGTATTTACAATGAAATGAGTACCATTATGCACTGACTCTTGGAGCCCATCACTGCAATCTGCCATGTATGTGACTGAACTTTGGTAAAGATCACTGGAGAGGCATTTCTCAGCCTCTAAGGACACACAAAGGTTACTACAGTAGGCCACTCAGGGTGGTGCTGACAGCTGCCAAGACTTCCAGAGTTCAGGAATACTCACCACAACAGTCACAGCTTTCCGGTGCCCCACAAAGTCCATGTTGGTTTTCCAGCCCTCCCGTTCAATGATCTGAGCAGTGGGGCCAGAGTTGTTCATAGCATGGGCAGATACCAAGTAATGCCCATCAGGTGACCAGCTGAGCCGCAACACATGGGTTGTCCCTCCACACTGGAAGAAATATTTGCATTGACACCATTTTCTTTCTTTTTTCGGTACTGGGGATTGAACTCATGACCTTGTGCTTGTCAGGCAGGTGCGTAGGACACTAAGCTAAATCCCCGGCAATATTTGCATTCGAAAGGAGCTCAGGGCCAACTATGTGATCAAAGTTCTGGCCTATAGGATAAAGCCGAATTGTGATTTACAAACATGTTATGATGGAACATGCATCGCAAGCTTTTTGGCTGCACTTATAGCTGTCACTCTAATTTCTCCACAATGAAAACAGGGTTTTGGTCAAATGAGTATGAGACCTGTGGCATACTCCATTTCCCCATAGGACTAAAGAGAGAACAGTACAGAACTATATTCCCTGAGGGGACTTGTAGGAGGGCTACTTTTTGAACTATCAAGTTGGTACAGGCCAAATGCTTTGCACCTGTTAGCCTCAGCACAGTGAGTACAGAGCATCCTCAAGAAATGCTATAAAAGCCAGGCATGGTGGGGCATGCTTGTAATTCCAACACTTGGTAAGGTGAGGCAGAAAGAGCCCTTGAGTTTGAGGCCAACTTGGGCTATATAATGAGTGCAATGACAGCTTCTAGAAGACTTGAGAGTTAAGATCTTGAACAGAGCTGGGCATGGTGGTGCATGTTTGTAATCTCAGTATGCAGGAGGCTGAGGAAGGAGGATCCTTGTGAGTTCGAGACCAGCCTGGGCTACAAAGTGAGATCAAGGCCAGCCTGAACTGCACAGTGAGACCCTGTCTCAAAAAGACAAAGATCTTCAACAGAAAAGGACAAGACAAAGGAGAGCATAGACAGAGTGATATTACCTGCCTCAGACCACAGGATGGCCCCCCAGCAAAGCCTGCAGAAAGTATTGCTAGTTCCTATTGCTATTCAATATTCTCTTGTAGCTGCCTCACAAGCCTAGTTTTTGGAAACCTTAACTGGCCGGCAGAGACCTGAGGAACTTCAGAAGGTAGGAGGGCCACATTAACTGTACTAGGCAGTTATAGGTGAAGAGGGTAGGATTAATTAAGACTCAGTTTATGGTTTATGGTATACTGGTTTTGGGGAGTACGTAATTGTTACTTTCTTCCTATAGCCATCCCTGATCAGTGTGCAAAAACTTATTCTTCCTGAATATCTTCACTCCTGTGTCCCTTGCTCTAAGATGCCTTCCTGGTGCATTTATCTCTCCTTTGTTGTTATTGCCCATTTTGGAGCACATAAACGTTTGTCTTTCCCACAGAGATTCCATCTAAATCCATTTTTATTTCTCTATTCTCAATACTGCTTCACAGATACTAGGCACTTGAATGTCTAATGAATAACAATGATCTATAGCTGATTCTATATGAAATCAACTACAATAAAGGGATAAACAGTAAAATATTACAAAAACCCTGATCTCTACCTATTCTATAAACTATACTGCTAATTCCACCCAAGAAAAAGTCAGTTGGCCTGCAGAGCAGACATTAATAAGCAAAGAGACAAACACTGCCAGGAACATATAAGAGAGTCTGGAAAAAAAAAAAAAAAGTGTCTCCTCTGTGTTCCTCTCCTGTAACCCAACAAGCTCTCATTAAGGCAGCTCAAGGTAAATTTCCCATAAGGAATAGATGTATCTGTGTCTATGGCATGAGCTGGGGGATAAAATTCTATGGGGACAAATCTAAAGTTTTCTTCAGCTTTTAAAATCTATGAATAGCTGAGGGTTTAGCTCAGCAGTGTAAGTGCCTGCCCAGCAAGCTCAAGGCTGTGAGTTTGAGCCCAGGTACAAAAAAAAAAAAAAAAAAAAAAAAAAATCTATGAATGTTTTTCATTTCAAAGTTGGATACTTAACACCTTCTCCGAAAACAAAGACTCTTACCTTACGGCCAGAGTGGGCATGCTAGAGAATACTGATTGGCTATTCTGGCCCCTAGACTCTGCCTTCACCCAGGTGGCCTGAACCACAGCATAGAGATCAGACAGGAAGTGGAGTCAAGCTCTAGGCTGTCACAATTACCTCGTCAAAAGGCTTAGTGATGCTGGTCTCTAACTGCCAGTCCAGTGTCCTCCACACCTTTAGGCTGCGGTCGTCAGCTTGAGAGGCAATATATTTACCAACAGGGTCCCAAGTCAGCCCTTTTACCAAGCCAGAATGGCCTCTCAGAGTTGCAAGAATTTCTGTGGGAAAAAAAGAGAAATTTACACAATACTTAAGAGAAAAATGACTCTAAGTAGAAAATATGAGTGGCAATGGGCCAAGGAATAGAGATCTAAAAGAAGGGACTTGAGTAGTCCACTTTGGTTATCTCCTACCCCTGGGAACATTCCGAAAAGGTGCTTAATTTGATCTCCATCAAGGCAAAAGCAACTCAAAAGAAATGACTGATTATGAAGACAGGCACAGGTGGATTTCCCTATAACCACAGCTAACAATTGAGGGGCTCCACATGCCCCTGAAGGAAAAAAAGAGAACAAGAAGCCCTAATATCTGAGCCTATGCTACCAATTTTGGCCTTACATCTTATAGGTTTGCCTGTGGCTGCTTTTCATGGGCAGAAGGCTCTGCCAACCTGGATTGTGACTTGAGTGTTTTGATATGAGCCACCCTGGCAGCCCACCTAATACCTTAAGGCACTGGCGCTTGGCAGCAAGTCATTGCTAAAGATACTTTATGTGCACAAAATCTTATTTATTTATTTATTTATTTTTTGGTACTAGGAATCAAACTCATGACCTTGTGTTTGCCTGGCAGGCGCTGAGCCACTGAGCCATATCCCCAGCCCAAGATCACCTTCTATAGATTTGGAATCCAAATGCTATACCAGTCTTTAAAGTTCCCCTACGGTGGTCAGACTGAGCAGCCCCACAAATACTGGTGGTAGCTTTAAAAGGAAATTCAAATGACTTGGTTCTAGACCATAAGATGTTACATCTTAGCCCATGAGGAAAATATACCCCAGATACTGAGTGGGAATGTAAAAAATAATAGTCACAAACTCTATAGCAGGTGTTGCCATCTCTCATGGTTTTAAATACAATGAACAAGGAAAGTTAATATTTTGCAAAACCAGATTTATTTTAACCTTCACTGGGAAACCGAACTGAGGCCAGAGCCCAATGTTGAGAGCTGTAAACAGCATGTGTGTGAGAACTAGTCCTCAGTGGGTAGTCATTCCTAAACTACCTGTGATCTAAAGAACTCATGATAGCACTCATTCTTTTTCTTTAACAGAGATCACTTATTTTTAAAAATTATTATTATTATTATTATTGCCTTTTTGAGACAAGGCATCACTAGGTAGTTCAGGCTGGCCTTGAGTTCACTTTGTAGCTCAGGCTGGTCTCAAACTGACAATGATCCTTCTTCCTCAGCCTCCTGAGTGTTGAGATTATACACCTTATCACCATGCCCAGCTAGGGATCTCTTTTAGACCTTAAACAAATGTAATTAAAAAAAAAAAAAAGAGAGAAGTGGGTTCCTGATAAGCCACACAAATCTTGGGCCACCGTGGTATATTTTCTGCCATGAAGAAAAAGAAGATAAAATCCTTCTCTCCCACACCCCACCCTACTCCAAGACACTGACGAGCAGTACTGCTGGCAGTGCCAACAGTTGCTATCAACACACAGGGAAGACCCCAGACCTGGGAACTTTACGGCATTCCAGATGACAACAGTGTTATCCACGCTGCATGAGGCTAGCCAGGCGTCATGGGGAGACCATGCTACATCCATTACATCTAGAAGAAAACAGAGGACTTGTGGTGAGTTCCCCCAACCCAGTACTCCAGTGCTATGGATTGGACCCAGGGCCTTCATAGCAGTTTCATCCCCAGACTTCTAAAATATTTTTTTGAGCCTGGATTTCACTAAATCACTAGGTTGTCTGGGTTGGGCTCACATTTAAGATCCTCCTGCCTCAGCCTCAAAAATTGCTGGTATCACAAGGCATTTGTTATCATGCCCAGATTGGTGAGATCTATTTGACATGCATGTGGGTAAGGCTGGGCCATCCTTGGGATTCTCATGTCTGAGAACATTTGACTTGGGACCATTATAACTTTTTTCTTTAGCCAATCTTAAAATTTTTTAATTTACGTTTTTCAATTGTCATAAAAGTTAAAGCACTAAATTAGCTTATATCATATTTCTTTTACAAATAAAGCAACTGAAGGTACAGGTAAGACTTGTGTGTCATGTGGCATTACACCCATGTTCTAGAACCACAGCCTGATACTTCCTGAGTGTGTGGGCTTAGTTCTGCTTCTCAACCTGGTAACTTGCTTCTCTAGTCCTACTGTGCACAAAATGAACAGTGAACAGTGCCACTGAACAGTGCCAGATACACACCAATGATCATTAGAGGTCAGCTGTAAGGTGAATATGGTGGTGCACACCTGTAATCCTAGTACTGTGGATGGCTGAGGCACAAGGATCACAAGTTAGAGCCCACCCTGGGCAATCTAGCAATTTAGTTAGACCTTGTCTCAAAATAAATTAAAAAGGGCTGGGGATACAGCTTAGTTTGAGGGTCCTGGTTTCAAGTTCCAGTACTGAGAGGAAAAAAGTTATTAGCCACGAGGATTATAACTTTCCCCCTTCTGAATAATATATTGTTTCTTTTTATAAGTTATGATTTTACTTGACCATTAATGAAACTGAAGCCTCTTCATGGTTTATTATTTATTGTAGTTTTGGGGACAAATTTACTCAAAACTTGTGACTAATGGGAGGTTTTTCTGTGTAGAAGATGTAACAAACATGAATGCAGCTTCTATAAAAATGAAGAAAATAACTACTTTTTAAGTTTAGAGTCCCACAGGGATAGCCATGTAAACATGAGAATATCACTGTAGAACCTAAGCCCTAGAGCAGAGAAGATATGATCAGATAGGAACCTAAGAAGGAGATGTGATTTTCTTTTTTCTAATTTTTTCTCTCTCTCTCTCTTTTTTTTTTTTTTAAGACAGGGTGTCACTAGGCAGTGCAGGCCAGCCTTGAACCTGCTTATGTAGCCCAGGCTAGCCTCAAACTTATGGTGACTGTCCTGCCTCAATCTCCTAACTGCGGGAATTACAGACATGCAACACCATACCAAACAAGAGATACAATTTTCTTAGTGACCCCAGGGACCACTTATAATACAGATAATGGCTGCAAACTTCACATTTCTGTATGAGTTTTATACAGGGAAGTCAGTTATTTTTCCTCATGACTTTTTTCTGTTGCCTGTTAACCTGAGAAATGTTCCTTTTAATCTGATTATGGTGGTGCTTCCAGCACTGAGGGAGGCTGAGGCAGTAGGATCACAAGATTCAAGACCTAGTAGGATACTTTAGTGAGATTTTGCCTCAAAATAAGGCAGGGGAGGGTTGCCGAGTTAGCTCAGCAGCATAAGTGCCTGCCTGGCAAGTACAAGGTCATGAGTTTGATCCCCAGCACAAAAATAAATAAACAAAGAAACAAACAAACAAAAAGGCAGGGGATGCAGCCTACCCAATGCAAAGGCCCTGAGTTCAGTCCAAGTACAAAATCAGAACTTAAAAAAAAAGACAAGGAAAAACTGAGTTCAGTCCAAGTACGAAATTAGAAGTTAAAAAAAAGACAAAGAAAAAGTTTCATCTATTAGAGGTCTAAAAAATATTAAACTGTATTTTCTCTTGGTTTAATTTGCAGAGTTTTTCACATAACCTGTATTTTGTGAGGATCCAAATTAATATCTCTATACTCAGAATCTATGTAATAGTTACTATGCCACATGTAACAAGAACTATGTCTCTTTGATAAAGTGATGCCTCTACCCAATATACAAAGTTGTTAGATATACTGCAGCTTCCTTCAGTGTTGTTTTATACAAAACTCATAATTCTCCGTTCATTAACACAATGAATGTTTCCATCTATAATGCTATTTATTTACCTAGCTGGTCTTCTGTTACTGGCCAGTTCTGCAGAAAATCCACATACATTATATCATGTTTCCTCTGAACTCCAGATTCAGAGCTCCTGTCTTAAAAGGGTACATACCACCCTCTTTTCTTCTTGTTGCAGATCAACACACACTTAAGACCCTACTGTACTTAATTTAAATATCTGATAACTGTTCTTACTACTGTTCTCAATTTCTACCCTCCCATACTTCTACCACCAACAGCACTTTAATACTGCCAGGCTACGATCCATGGAGTGTATACTCTTTTCCACCGTCTGCTGCTGTGTCCTCACCTCTTCTCCAGCCCAGATCCCACCATCACTTTTTTCCCTTCTCCCATGTCTTCATGCCGCCTAGTTCAAAATACAGTATACCCCACAAAGTCGAGGTTTGTAGTTTATGCCCTTAGTTGTTTGCTGATTTTTCTTTAGAACCTAAAAAACAAGTGTTCATGGAAACTCCCATAACTTCAAAGAAACCACAAATACTGTATCCTCCACAACTGTTCGTTTGGAAGAAAGTTTGAAAGTAGCCAATCCAAGAGTATAATTCATTTCTCCTTGCTGCTGACTGGCTGTTGCCCTGTTACCCATCTCTGGTAGATGTACCAGCATTCCCACATCATAACAGGTTGCTGTACCATGCATAGCTATCTTGAGTGTTCTCTATTTTGTTTTTCTTAAAGCCCTAAGATCCCTAAGGTGCCACTAAAATGCCTTGCACCTTCTATCATTCCTAGAAATGAATCTAAGCACCAGAAATTGTTTAAGACACTCCAGGTAGTGGCTGAACTCCTGTACAGTATTTTTGTTAAATGACATAACCACAGGAGAAATAGCATATTTAGGATTTAAATTATAAAAATAGGCATTTATAGGCAATTTTCTGACCATATCTGAAATTTGCAGTTTTTCACAATTTGTGGGCCCTCTAGGAACAATATCCCCCCAAACTTCAAGGCCACCGTACCTCTATTCTTATCGTCTTTCTCTAGCAGCCTTCAATGACCCAGTGGCACTACTATGAATTACCCCTGCTAAAGCCACAAGTGGCACCCCATGCTATCAAGTCCAAAGATCAATCTTTAGCCCCCACTTCATTTCAGTGAAGGTGCTTGTTCCTTTCTCCTTCAGATGTTCTCTTTACTATCTTAACTCAGTTCTCTGGCTGGTTTCATCTCTCCAATTCCTGGTCTCTGTTTCTATACCTAGCACCCTCTTGTGTACTCAAGATTCCTATTTACAAATGCTTACCCAGCACTTATCTTCACACTAGCAAACTTCACAAATTTACAAACACTGTAAAACATTTCTCCTAAAGAATCTCTCCATCTCAGTTTATAGAAATGGCATCCTTCCCACTGTACAACCACAGTGTGGAAAACTGACTTGACTCTTCTGCTTATTTCACAACCCATCTTGGACCCACCAGCAAATTCAACTCTGACCATTCCTCACCATTTCTGTGTTGACTCAGATCTGAGCTATCATGATCTCTCACTTTATGGCAGCAGCCTCCTCCTGGGTGTCCCCAGTGCTGCCCTTAACCCCCATAACAGGGATAGCTATCACAGGTCTTCTTAACTTCTCTGCTTCCCACCTTGTACAGAGAGGAGCACGTATTATCAATAATCTTGAAGGCTCCTCATCACTCCCTCTGCCTCCTCTGATGGTTGGTTTCCTGAATACACCAACCACATGTCCATACTCTAGAGCCTTTGCCAAGCTCTACCTAAATCACCACATGGTTTCCTATACTTGTCTGGTCTCCTCTTGCATGCCACCTTTTCACTGAGGCTTAACTTTGAGAACCATTCTTACAACGGTGCCCTGCTCCCTTCTTTGCTCCCCAGCACTTACCAACCAGTTCCTTCTATGACTCTCTCACTATTGCTTATCCTCAAATTTCTTCTGTAACTAGTTAATTATCTATCCCTTTTCTAAAAATGAAAGTTCTTTGAGGGGAGAACAGGGCCTGAAACACAGCACATGCTCAACAAATTTTTGTTACATGAATGAGTATTAATTTGGGAAAATATATTTTATTTGATCTATTTATGAATCTATGTATGAATTTATGAAAGTACTCATTTTATGTCTTTCAGAAAAGTTTTGTGAACCAGACATGGTGGTGCACACCTGTAATATCAAAATTCTGGGGGGCTGAGGCAGAAGAATCTTAAGTTTGGGCCCAGACTGGGTAACTTAGGGACTTAGTGAGACCTCCTCACAAAATATAAAGGAAGAAGGGAGGGAGGAGGGGGATGTAGCTCAATACAAAAGCCCTGGGTTTAATTCCTAGTATTGCAAAAATAAATAAGTGAATGAATGAATGGATAAAAAAAAATCATCATTTAAGTCTTACAGATCTCAAACTTTTTTGTAAGGTTATTTTACTGTATATGAAGTTTCTCTGTATTATGAGATCTTCCAGAAGCTTATTACTAGTAAAAGTACTTAAAATTTGTACTCATATGAGGCCAATTTAATAACTCATTAGTTCTGGGCTGGGGATACAGCTCAGCAGCATATGTGCCTGCCTGGCAAGCACAAGGTCCTGAGTTCCATTCCCAGTACCAAAAAAAAAAACCAAACATAAAAACCCCCCAAAAACCCAAAACCAAAAAAACTCCTAAAAATCAAACAAACGGACAAGAACAAAAATTTGGGGCTGGGGATATAGCTCAGTGGCACACATGCCTACCTAACAAGCACAAGGTTCTGAGTTCCATTCCTGGTACAAATAAAACAAACAAACAAACAAACAAACAAACCAGAAACCAACCCCTCTCCTCCAAAATTCGTTAGTTCTGTTTTATAGTGCTTGCTTTGTTCTAAAAGCTTCAGTCCTTTGCTTTTTCTTGATATAAAATAATGGCACCCCATTCTATTTTTATTTTCTATTATGTCTTTCTTCAGATTTCTGTTTAACTGTACTACAGCAATTCCAGAATAAAATAAAATCTTGTCATTACTTGATATAAAACCAAGCTTAACTGTCATGTTTGCCACTGCTTTCTAAAACACACAGAACTTTATTGTGTTACAGAAATAGCTCTTTTTTGTGTACATGTGATACTGGGGATTGAACACAAGACCTTTTGGATATAGATTTTATCTCTGAGCTACATCCTTACCCCAAGGAAGTAACTTTTGATGGGAATTTTTTGAAAAGCATTTTTATTAGTGACTGGTGCTGAATTATTTAATATTCCTTTTTAAATAACTACATGGGCTTTCTCACTTAAATTATATATAAACAAAATACTTAAATTATATATAAACTAAAATATATTGTCTCCTTATATATAAAATTCCTCCATTATGAATCATATTTGATCAGTGAGTTATGATCATTCACTAGTATTCTCAGATTCTTCTAACTTTATTCATGTTAATATATACTTTTACTTCATTGTTATTTTTCATGTGATTCTGGAAACCCTGGATTGAATCCTTTGACAAATAATATATGTTCTATATAATTTTAAAAGTTTTATGTAATGAATAAGTAATTTAGGACCAGGAAGTTGAAAAAGTTATTATTTTGCATTGGTTATTACTTTGTTCAGGATTTTCCTTATCTTATGTCAGTTATGGTAAGCTTTTCAGAGCTTTCAATTATAACAAGCAGCCAGTTGTGGCACGTGTGTCATAGGTTTGCCACCATTGCCCTATGTATCAATTTTGAGACTGTATTTTTTTTTTAAGTTTAATGTATAAACAATTTTTTTTCCCCTCTCTTGGCTAAATATTTTTCTAGATCTTCACTTCTAATTTTGTTTGTTTTTTTCTTCCTACACCTCAATTAAATATGCCAAGTATATACTTTTTGTACTTTGTTTTTCAAATTCAATGCTTATTCATTTGTCTGTTTTTTCATCAATTTTCTTTTTTTGGGGACAAGGTCTCACTGTGCAGTTCAGGTTGGGCTTGAATACACTGTGTAGCCCAGGCTGGCCTTAAACTCATGCCAATCCTCCTGCCTCAGCCTTTCAATTGCTGGGATGACAGGTGTGCACCACCATGTCTGGCTCTTTTCCTTCTAGAATGGTTCTCCATATACCTGCTATCAGGACCAGTGAATAAGGAGTGGTAGGTACTTCAGTTAAAGGTAGCCAACTCTACCTGCCTGGTAAAGGAGACCAATGGGGTGGTGGTGCAGCACAAGAGATGATGAGGTTATAGCTTGACACCAGATTCAGGTTAGGGACCCTGTAATAGTCCTTATTTGAGGCCCCAAATAATATTTGAACACTACTTAGACATACCTCTCAAGTGCCAGAGAGGCCTAGTTAAATTTTATCATTGAATTGCTGCAAAAAAAATAAAGGCAAATTATGCATTTGTATGGTTAGCAAATAGTATCACAAGACTTTCAGGATTCCTAAATATAGACTAAATCTGGCTTACCAAGAAATAGGTTTGATCATTTTTTAAAATGTCTACAGGATATTTGCTGATCATATAATACTGCTAATGAATTATATTCAATACCTCCTGAACTAGTCACTCCAGCTTCATCTTTTCCTAGAGCTCTAGGTACAATTCTAATGACTTCTTTATGTTTTCTTCCTCAGTGCCTCAAACCTGGCACTGAATTGGTGCACATTCCCATAGGCCCATTGTCCATATGGCCAAGAATCTACATCATCCCTCCCTGTGCCCTGACTTAAGCAGTTTCTCAATCAGTCACTATCTCCTCCTCCCTATCCCAGTGATCACAGGTCTAGTTCAGGCCCTGACAACTTTTATCTGAACCACTGAAACCATTTACTTTTACAAAGAGCTGTTGGAACAACCTCCATTGTGCTTTAGAGCTTTTAATGGCCTCTTGTCTCTTTTATACTGAGGAACATTCTCACTAATAGGGCATATGAGCCTTTCAGATCTTCCCTTCCAGACCTGGCCAGTCTAACTTTGTGCTATGCTCCTCCTTATCTGTAAAGATCCAGTACTGGCAAAATGACTTTAATTCAACATTCACAGTCTTTCCCTCTTCTTCTGCCCCCTTGCCTGAAAAAACCATCAGTCTCTTCTTGGGCTGGACTACCAGTTTCCTGAGAGAAATCTACAATATATTCATCTAGTATCCTAGTATCTGGTACTTAAAGACATTGAAGTTGAGACAATTGTAGACTAATCCTTTGTCTCTTCAATCTAAATCTGTAAAATGTGCCTTTTTCTAAACTACATTGATTTAAAATATTTTGCCCACATTTTCAAGGTCATGTTAAGAAACTTTTTTATTGGATATCTGTGGACTGGTTACTTGGGAATAAAGTATGCTAATAGACTTAGTGATCCATTGATGAAGGTACTGATTCTGTTCAGCAGAATAAACAGTAGACTGTGCTAAGTTCTACATTAAAGATATAAACATATGACCCACAAGGACAGCAGCTGGGCATAGGGGATGACTGCAGTTGAAGGTAGGCAGTAGAAACAGTGACTGAATAAACTAAGGCACAAACAGGTAACCAATGGTGATAGGGAGGGACAGAACAGATATGGGAGTGCTTTAAGGAACAAAGATTTGCACAAAGGACACAGAGGTGATGCTGCTGATGTGAAGTAGCTGCCAGGGACCCATCCACCCCAATAGGCAGTCCCACTCACCACCTGAGTGACTTCGGAGGATAGAGACACAGCGCCACTGCTCCACATTGGCAAGCTTACCACTGGATCCAAACACAGTGCTGGGTCCAATGTACCTATGTAAAAGAGGAGTCAGAAAGGCACTCATGGTGTGCTCCAGGGGCTGTATAGAGACACTCCCTGCAGCACAGCTTATAACGGTACATAGAATAATGGAAAAACAGACAATGGTGCAAAGTATTAGACTGTTGTACACAAGGAGCTGATCTGAATTTGTTATCCATGCATTTAATGAAATACTATAGAGCCATTACAAATCTTGGACAAGGAAGTGTTTGTAATAGATTAAGTGAAAGAAGCAGGCCACAGGACATCAGATACAATATGATACCACTTATACAAAGGAAAAAAAATACATGTAACATTGATATCTATGTATGTAATAAAACAGAGGGATATACTCCAAAATATATCAAAATATTGACCTTGGCTTTCGTTAGGTCAGTGGGATTGTGAAACTTTCTTTTATAATTTTTAAAAAATATTCTCAATTGTATACTAAATATGTTATCTATGTTGGCCATTTAAAGTTGCAAAATCAACAGTTTTTTTGTTTGTTTGTTTGACTTTTGAGGCAAGGCTCTCACTATTTTCCCTAACTATCTTAAATTCTTGAGCTTAGGAGCCTTCTGTTTCCTGAGTAACTGGGACTGTGCCCCCAGGCCTGGGTGAAAAAAATCTATAGTATTTTTAAGTCCCCTTAGTGACCCTACTTTAACCTCTAAGAAACCAAGAGACCTGAAGGTATTAACTCCTCAAGATGAGCAGGCACATAAAGATGGACACACCAATTTGTGTGTCCTCTCCAAACACCCATTGCACTTGTAAAACTGCAGCAACCCACATAGAGTTCATGAAACAGCTAACTGTTTCATGAACAATGTCTTGATACAATGTCTCAAAACCAACACCTTAGGGCCATTGTGGCCCTATCCAACAATGATGCTGGATCTGGTGCTCTAGCTCAACTGGGCCAGAGTAACCTGGGAGTTTACTGTGGGCCTAAGACCTACACTGAGAAATCTTTTGCTTAGGGATAAAGAAAAATATAATGTTTCAGGTGATGGTTAGCTCATTTGGATGCAGAGCAGGAGGTGCCATAGGTTGAGACTGTCATAGAATGAGGTGAGTGACAAAGAAGTGACTCTGGATCCCACTCCTAAACCCAGGAGAGTACCTTGACTTTTAGCCAGTTTGTACTTGGGAATGTCATGTAACTTTCACTTGAGAATAAAATAAATGCAGCTACCAGGTCAACATCAGAAGAGATTAAACCTTTTTTTGGAGGGCCAGAATCCCTGCAGCACTGCAAGGGGGCAGCTGACCAGGTCAGCAGGCAGATTAGTGGCCCCCCAATTCCCCAGTCACGCCTCATCTCCTCCTGACTTATGTGTACTGCCTCCAACAAAACCAGAGTTCTGGGGACTTCTGCACCATGGTAGGAAAAGTAACTTTGATAAAGCAAAGAAGCTTCTAAAAGTTAAATGTGAAGAAAGGAAAATGATGCTTACGTAGCCCGCTTCCACACCATTATCAGTTTGTCATCTCCCCCAGAAGCTAAATACATCCCACTGTTTGACCACCGCACACAGTTCACACATGCTGGGAAGAAAAAAAAAAAACAAAAAAAACAGGGTGATGAAATCCAATAATTATACCTATTTGCTTTATGAAGAGTCTGGGAAGATGTAAAAGGACTAGTAAAATCTAACCTATCTAATTTTCTTAAGGAATCTACTGTGTGATAGTTCCAAAGAAACAATTTGGTCAAATCACTGACCTATTGTACTACAGCAAATTAGCAGAATAGACTGGAGAGGGAAAATATGCATCATCTAAAAACTGTTAGTGCTGGATGAAATAGACAACGGGAGACTTATTTTCATGAAAAGTGGTAAATCTCATTATTTCAAAAGGGTTGTCTATTGATGATTCTGAGCAGGCATTATTCTCAAGATGAAAGCAAGTGGTAAGAAGGCAAGATGCCTTTTCTAAAACTTTCAGGGGAACAGCTTGTTAGAGTATAAAACTCTGATCAATCCCATTTGTTAGAACTACCCCTTTTAAATTTGGATATTCTGAACTTATAGTTTGATTGATTTTGCACTAATAAATGAAGACCAGCAGAAATCTCCCAAGGCCCCTGCTAAGTCAGAGCCTCTAAGAGCACACACAGCTCAATTTTTGGGAGATACAAAATACAATAGACATAAACAAAGTTGTGCCCAAGTATGCTCCAGTTGTTCCAGGTATGTTGGGAGGACAAGTACATGAATAGAGAAAGAGACTAACATCTAAAGGCCAATAATTGTTAATGGAGAATCTCAAGGGTGGGACGCTAAGGCACTATGCAGGAAAGGAAACTGATACACTATCCAACAGCCCAAAGAGTCCTGGCAGAGAGCGTTGGAATGACACACTGTTAATCTGAGACATTTCGTTTTCTTTACACACCCTTCCCCAGAATCCTACTGTGTCCAGGTTGCTGGCCCCCAAAGACCCATGGAATCAGGCAGTTAACGACTCATGAGCAGGAAATCACCAGAGGTACCTGCAGACTGTCCAAAGATGGTTCTGTGGGCGGGCCGAGTCTTCTGCCGAGTAACTCACCCAGGTGTGCAGCCAACATCTGTGCCTTCAGACAGCAGGCCGAGGGGAGTTACCGCCGCACGGGGACTTATCTTTCTAATTACAAACACATGTGCTAACCTTGGGCACTCTGCCAATATGCAAATCCTGCAAAGGGCCACTCTGTAATACCTAAGTGATTGTCCATCTGGCAAAGCATCTTGGGAATATTTTCATCCTTCTCGTCATCCTCCTGGAGGACTGGAGACATATTCCAGATCACAACCTTCCCAGAATCCTGCCCTGGAATGAAGAAGTAAAAGGCTCAATGTGCAAGGTGTAGAAATTTGATATGAAATGTAATAGTAAATGTAGAATTCTTCGTTTCCGTAAATCATAATAGACTAGATCTAAGGAGACTGAATTTGAATTAACAGTACAGATTACAGAAAAGGTGAAGAAAAACAGGTATACGTGGGACCTGAGTAGTTTTAGTAGTAGCTGAGGGTAATCTGACTTTATGAAAAGAACTTGGAGTAGAAATTAGGAGGGGATTGAGCTCTAGTCTGTTTTCTAATTTACCTGGGGTCTTTAGAAGTTTTTTGTTATGGCTTATAGTAAGATGTACCCTCCCAAAGCCTCATGCAGTCACAGGTGGGGTTTTTCAGAGGCGGATGGATCTAGGGTATGTGTTGCTGGGACTAAGAATGTGATGCTGAGATTGATTTATGATGTGATACTGGGATTAAGGCTGCCCCACCCTAAGAATGGGTAGCCTGGATGGAATATAAGGCACAAAAAGAGGATTATTGTGGCCATGGATATAGCTCAATGGTACAGCACCTGCCTGACAAGTGCAAGGCCCTGGGTTTGATTCCTGGTTAAAGAAAAGAAAAGAAAAAGAGGGTCACTACTTGTCACTTGACACTTGCTGCTTTTGCCTTCTGGCTACTGTGAACTGTTTCTCCCCTAGGATGCCCCTCTGCCATGCCACTGTGCCTTGGAGCCAGCTGACTATGGACTGAAACCTCCCTCAACTGTGATCCAAAATAAACCTTTCCTTCTTTAACTTTGAAGGTTGGGTATTTTATCTTACCAACAAGTAACTAAGATAGAACTTATTTATGTCCAGAACCCAGACCTTCAATAAACTAAAGAGGATGGAAAATTGTATACTAGCACTCTTTTACATCTGTACTTGTACACCTAGAAAGCAAGAAAAGACAGAGTCCCTATCAGGGTTTCCCTTCCCTTTAGAGTGCTGCCAGGTTCAATGAAGAAAAAAAGGCTCATTATTTAAACTGCCCTATGCGATTACCTATAGATGGGACATTAACCAAAAGAGGGAATTTAAGATTCCTATAGTCATGAACTAATCCTTGGTTTTGCTGAAAAAAAATGTATCTATGGATTTTATTTATGATTTCTCTTTGTAAGTTTTCCAGGACTAGTACCTAATGAAAGTAATCAAGATGAATGAGTTGAACATGCCAAAGTGATGACAAAATGCTTGAAATTTCCTCTTGATCAGTATGTAAAAATATTTCTTAGACATCTCTCCTTGTTCTATCCCAAGTAAGGCAGAAAGTCTACTTCTCCTGGGACAAAGAACCAACATTCTGCTCCTCTCCAGCTAAATTTAAAACTCTTAGTGACGTTGTAGGTTTCTTGCACTACAGCATAAGTGAGTTTACAGGCTCCCCTCACAACATGCAAGGAAGAGAGAAAGGCCTTCCTGCATAAAGCATACCCTACTCCCTCCCTGTTCCTAACTTCTTGGCAGAGGGATTTGCTGCAAATCCACTGTGTAGCATGTGGCCTGAGGACGTACTCACAGTGGCACTATCAGTTGTTGCCCAAGGACACTGGTGAAAGGGAGGCCCCATTGGTGGGAGGTTGGGTCCACAGGAATGCTATTGCCTGTCACTATACATATAATCTTGGTATCCTAGCATGAAAAATGGCTGTGTCAATCCAAACAGAGTCATGTTACTGTAATAATACAAGGGGTATGGAATGAAACATTGACAATAGTATGGATCCTAGTTTCATTTTGTTACCCACAGTATACTTTCTATCCTTTTAATGAGATAATAGATCTAATTATTACATGATATAGTAATTTAACACCCTTCCCCCTTTTCAGCTGAGAAAACCTCTGACAAAATCCTTGCCTTTGTCTGGCGCTAGACTTCAACCAGAGGAACATCTTCTCCATACTCAATAACACCGGGTTTGAGAACTAAATTCCAATTTTAACTCAATAAACAGTAATTAGAATGATAAGTCCAGTATCAAAATATTTACAGAGGAGCTGGTGATATAGTGCCTGCCAGGCAAGTGCAAGGTTCTGAGTTTGAGTCCTGGTACAAAAAAATAAAATAAAATAAATAAAAATTTAAAAAAATATATATATATAGAAAGAGATCATATTGCAGTAAAAAAAATTGATTTTAAAACTATTTAGATAACAAACCATAATTGTACATTCCAGCCAGTTACATCCACATTGAAAAACATTATTTTTTCTTAAAGCTACCCATGGACAACCAAGAGAAGTAAAGCAAGGTGGCAAGACGCTGATATCTCTTCCAAAATCCACAAACATACCTTGTCCTCCAGTTGCGAACTTGGTCCCGTCAGGGTGAATATCAACTGAAAAAATTGGCTTGCCTGGAAATAAAGAGAAACACACATATCTAACTTGGTTTTTAACCACTGGAGAAAAGCAACAGATTCAAAATTTTAAAACACTGACTATTCCAGTAACTCTCTAATTGCTACACCTAGAACAAAACAACAGACTACAGACAAACAACCCATAAATAAGAGTAAAGCAATCAAGTAATTTCAGTTAAAGACTGAACTGCTAGAAGACTCTCCAAGCAACATTAGATACCTAAAAGCCCAAAGTGGGGTAAAGGATTCTGTCATTGAGGACAGTGAGCCCACAGGACACTTAACGTGTTTGACTACCATCTTTCATGAAAACATGTTTGTAAGGGCTATGATTGGCTTACAATAAAAGCTCTAAGTCACAGATGCTTAGTAAGAAGAGTATACAGCTACACCTGCAGACATGTCCCTATCACATAGGTCTGCACTTGACTGGCAGCTGGGACAGAAGGACACTCTCCTTTTCCAACTGGCTGTCTGAAGCCTGAGCAGGACAGCAGTAGCTACAGTTCAGGGTCCCCATCTCTCTTGTCAAGCTTCTGCTTCCCAAAAGGCCTCCTGTATGTCTGTGCTGCATCCAAGTCTACAGAAAGTCTGCCCTTTTGGCATCTCCTGTTTTTTTGTTTTGTCTTTTTGAGACCAGGTCTTGTTATGTAGTTCAGGCTGGTCTTGAGCTCACTCTGTAGCTCAGGCTGGTCTCAAAACTTGCAGCAATTCTCCTGTCTCAGCCTCCTGAATGCTGGTATTACAGATGTGTGCCACCATGCCCAGCTGGCATTTGCTCTGATAGAAAATTCACCTCATACCAGTGACCACTTGATGTTAAAACAGATGTTCTGCTCCTGTGGGGAAAGGACTGTGGCTGGTTCTTAAAAGCTGCACAGGGCCTACACAAGGAGCCCATGGACTGGATTGGTAAAAGTTTTAATAAGTGCTTAAAACCAAGCAGACTATGGAAGGTGTTGCAGAGGTTTCATTCCCAGTAGGTATGTGTCCATTTCCCTGGTCTGCTTCCAGACCAAGGGCATGAAAGCAGCAAGCAGCACATAAATTATTTGTTGAGTTCACTCATGCCCCTTAACCTCTAGGACAGTACCTGATGAGCATTAGTCAACATTTGTTCAGGGACAAATTAATGCATGAGAAAGAATTAAGCATCAGAAATTGTTGACACAGACAAGAAACTGTTGTCAAGCATCACTTAATTGAGAATGTTCTACTTCTGTCATCTAAGACAAGGCAGCACGGACATAAGAGTCATCATCTGTAAAATTACATGACAAGTGCAAGTGGGATGGGTTCAATCCCCTAAACTGCAAAAAGAAGAAAGGAAAGGAAGGAGGAGGATTTGAGGCTGTGGATCCAGTCTGTCTCTTTCTCCCTCCCTCTTTTTTGGTTGCTTTTGCTTTTTGAGACAGGGTCTCGCTATGTAGTTCAGGCTGGCCTTAAACTTACTATGTACTGGCCTCAAACGTGGGGCAAACCTCCTGCCAAGACTTCAAGTGCTAGGACTACAGGCACATTCCACCATGCTTGGTGTGTGAATCCAGTTTCAAGTCATGCAAATGATATTGTTCCAAAGGCTGTGATGAGCTGGAAGACCAATTGTGGTATCCAGCATTGAGATGTAGGTTGTGAATTCTGCCAGACACTACCAGGCAGTTAAAAATTAGTACTGCTAAGAGTCTTGTGAAATTTAGAAATAGTATGGTAATGATAGTACAAGGTGAAATTCAGTCCCATCAACCTTTATGTCAGTCTGCTGGGAAAGTGCCATAGGCCAGGTCCTTTAAGTTTTGAGACCTGCCTGGGCTACAGAGTGAGCAAGACCAGCCTGAACTACATAGCAAGACCCGGTCTCAAAAAGACCAAAAAAAAAAAAAAAAAAAAAAGCCTTCCAGGAGAGCCAAAGCCCTCCCATGAAGCACTGTCTCTTGAAGGTCAAAGCCAATTCTCCCCAACCCAAGGATATGTTCTAGAGCCTCTGATCAGCTGTCAAACTCTGCAGGAAGCACAGCCCAAGCATTCTCAAAATCTTACACAGTTTTCTCTAGCACATACTTCTGATACTTTCACTTTATATGAGGAGGAGCAAACCGAGGCACACAGGTTTGAAAAGATGGCCAAAGCCACATAGCTGCCTGGTAGAGTTTAGATATCTGGTTCCAGAGTCTAAGGTTTTAAATATTAAGTTTTACCACCTAGCTAAGTGACACAGATGGTGCTGCTATGAAGGTAGGGATGACAATGCCTGGAGGGAACCGATGCAAAGTCTATAGATGGAAAGCAAAAGTTGGGGGAGAGCATATGAGTGTGCAGGTAATCATACCAAGTACTGATGATCTGACAAGAGTTGCTGCGCCTGCTGTGCTGGACACTTAAAATCCACAGGATACATAAGAGACTACTGCTTTGCCATTTCAGCAGGCCCCTGTGAACCACATCTCTAGGATTCCTGCCCTGCTTGACTTGGGATTGGTGCAATGACTTGCTTTAACCAAGAGGATGTGATAGATGTAGTACTACTCTAGCTCCAAGTTAAAGCCCAAAGAAGGTCTAGAAGTTCTACTTTTGTATTCTGGAGAAATTCAGAAATCTAATTTCCATGCTACCCTGAGACCACCATGCTTTGAGGAAGCCCAAGCTGGCCACATAGAGTTGATCAATGAGATCAGACAACAGTATGAATCTTGGTCCTAGATACAAGCAAGGTGAGGGGTTCTAGCTCTAAGCTGCTCATGGCATCCCAGAAGATTTCATAGAGCTAAGAGGAGCTGAACCTAGAGGGCCCTGCCAAACTGCAGAATCACAAGCAAATAATAAAAATGGTTGTTTTAACTGTAAATTTTGGGGTAGTCTGTCATACAACAATAGTAACTCAAAATGCCAATTTGTTCACTTTTCTGCTTTAGCTAACTTGAGGTAGGCATTTGTGACTTTAACCACAAAAGTTCCATAGGGTGAAACATGTGTCATGACAGGTTTCAGGGAAGTGTCCCTGGCCCTCAGAAAACTTTTTAGTCCTGTAAGTCTGTAAGATACTACATAGCATCAGCCTTCTTGGGAACCATGTCAGAAACACTTGCTTGTCACAGGTCTTCCTAAATACCCAAGAGCACACATAAGCTGAGTCATTTATATCATCAACAATGGCTTCTCACCTAATCCATAATTGTGGATATATACAAATGTGTCTGATTTGGGACTAGGCAAAGATAAATCTGGCATAGCCTCTGCCCTTAGGAAGCTGCTAGTTTACAGATGATCATAAGAACACCAGTGGTAAAATAGCCAATGATAGTACCAAAAAACAAACGAAATCCTGAATTGAAACTCAAAGGTTTAAGGGGAGTCAGAAAGAAGACTGCGAATGGAAAATTCAGACAAAGCATACTGTGCAAAATGGAAGAATGTCCTGATGTGCTGTTATAGAGCAGAGCTCAAGAAGGACATGCAAGGTCCAGCAAGGAGCTCAGATCTTCATCTAAAGGTACTTTTGAAGCACAGGAATGACAAGGTCAATTCTGGCTCCATGATAACTTTTTCTTTTTCTTTGAGACAAGGTCTCATTCTGTAATTCAGGCTGAACTTATGGCAATCTTCTTGCTTCAGCCTCCTGAGTGCTGCACCATCAAGCCCAGCCAGCTCCAGTAACTACGGATGACTAGGTGAGATCAAGGCTTTAGGGCAGTGGTGGCCAACCTGTGGCACACAGGTTTTTTCCCCCTCCTTTTTAAGGCCAAAGATGTTAACATATGAGTTGTATTCGGGTTTAATTGCAGGGTTGGCACTTAGCGATAAATAAGTGGGTTCTGGATTACAGTATGGGGAACTTGTCTTTTTTTAAAAGACAAGTTACCATCACTGTTTTAAGGGGAATATGAAAATGAGAGTTGGGAACACATGTAAGCTTTAGCATTAAACCTCCCTAGGTTCAACACTCAGTCCTGCCTACTATCAGCTACAAAGCCTTTGGTAAATTATTTCAGCAAAAACCAGTTTCCTAATCTGCAAAAGTGGTGAGGACACATTCATCCTTATATGCATCTCGTTAAAAAGATGAAGATGGGCCAGGGATTTAGCTCAGTGGCATAGGTGCCTGCCTGGCAAGTGTGAGGCTGTGAGCATGAGGTTGTGAGTTTGCTCCCCAAAAAAAGATGAAGACATTGTGTCATATTGATTCTAAGAAGCATCTGTTTCATGTGTCAACATTTCTCAGACTGGGATGTACCTTGGTGAAAGGTTTGACTGGTTTAAACTGGCATAGCATTTCCTTTCTTAGTTATAGACAGCAGAATAGATCAAATATGGCACTGGACTTACACAATGCACCAGTTCCCTACTTCCTATACCACTAGTTCTTTTAGTTCTAGCAGGCAGTCACTCACATACTGTCAATATGAAAGGACCTTTTCTGGAGCTCTCTGAATGGAGCTGAGGGATTCCAGTTTGGCTAGAGGATTTTTCCTGTGGTACAGCCTGACAAGGATGAATCTCCAGCTCTTTGTTTAGAGATAGAGACAAAAGATAAATTAACTTAGGAGTGGTGGTTCAGTAATCCCTATATTCATGAGGGCAGGAGAATGATAAGTTCCAGGCCAGCAAGGAATACATATAATCATGGAATGTCAAGTAAAAATATTTCCTCCTTTGTATCAGGAAAAAGATTCCTGGTGGGAAAGAATTCCAAATATGCAAACACAAACTGAGAATAGAGAGTTTGCTAGAGGACACTACTAGAAGGCACATAGCAGGAAGGCACAGTGGAAAGTGGGTTCATGGATTGGGTTGTAAAAAAAATTCTGAGTCTTTTTTATTTTGTTTTGTTTTTTTCAGACAGGGTCTTACTTTGTAGTGCAGGCTAGCCTCAAACTCCTGACAAGCCTCTTGGTTCAGCCTCCCAAGTGTTGGGACTACAGGCATGTGTCACCTGTCACCAAATGTAGCTTTTTATCTTTTCTTTTCTTTTTTTTTTCCTTCCCTAAAGATGAGGACTCACTGTGTTGCCTAGGCAGGCTTTTAACTCCTTGAACTTGGGCTCAAGCAATTCTTTTGATTCAGGTTCCCAAGTACCTTGTATTATGGATACATGCCACCACACCTGGTTCTCTGGGCTTTCATAATGATACCTCACACTAGGTAGATCAGAGTAGAACATTTGTATGTGAATGTCCAGCTGAAGGAGAGCTCAGAAAGTCTTCATTCATTGCATCCTTTTCTTGGAAACTGCCAGAGAATTTGGTTTAATGAACTCTGGCAAATTTAGAATTTAATGGCCAGGTGTGGTGGTGCATGCCTGTGATCGCAGCACTTGGGAGGCTGAGGTATGAAGATGGCTACAAAGTTGAGAAGTTCAAGGCCAGCCTGAACCACACAGCAACACCCTCTCACAAAAAACTTTAAAAAAAAAGTTGTTTTTTTTTTAAAAGTAGGTGAATGGGAGCTGGGGATTTAGCTTAGTGGCATAACCTCCTGCCTGTGCAAAGTCATGAGTTCAATCCCTGGTACCAATCCAAGCACTTACTGAATAAAGTTCCAGAACAATATTAAAATTTAAAGTGTATAGATGGCCTACACGTAGATTTTAAAAGTAGAAAACCCTAAATATTATACCAAAAAGCTGCCCATGTCGCTAAGGATGCAGCTCAATGGTAAAGCAAGGGGTTTATGTATATGCAAGGTTCTGCATTCAATCTGTAGCATCAAAATAAAAACAAAAATAATTGACACTTGTCCCCCAACACACCTGAGACTGACCTAGAACTCACTATGTAGCTTAGGTTAGCTGCAAACTCACAGTGACCCTTCTACCATAACCTCCTAAGTGCTGGGATAACAAATGTGTGACATGATGACTGGCTTACCTTTTTTTTTTGGTACTGGGGATGGAACTCACGACCTTGCGCTCACCAGGTAGGCACTTAAGCTGCTGATCTAAATCCCCAGCCCCTTCAACCTTCATTTTTGTACCTTTAGTACTTTAAAACTTTGGGTTAGATCCTTGCTCAGCTTTGCAATATAGACAAAATAATCATTTAGGGAGTATCTGTCTAAAAGCTGACAAAACAAAGTTGATTATCTTTAAATTTATGTAACTTATACTCTGTCAAAACAGAAGACATTGGGAATATAGCAATGTGAGGAAGAGAAGGAGGGAAGTGGATCCTTGGGACCCACCAGGGATCTGAAGTGAGACATGAAGCCCACATGGTCAGTGAAGAGATTTCAACACAGAAGGAGGAAGTAGTGCTTTCTTCTGAGCTTTTACTCATTGCATGGGAAGAGTGGCTAAACTTGCAGGTACATGGTGACTACTGGTGCCAGGGGCCTCCATGGGGAAACACATCAGTAGAACACAGCAG
Organism: Hydrochoerus hydrochaeris; assembly: GCA_004027455.1. NCBI lineage: Eukaryota > Metazoa > Chordata > Mammalia > Rodentia > Hydrochaeridae > Hydrochoerus > Hydrochoerus hydrochaeris. Next base: position 238,412 of record PVLA01001773.1, on the reverse strand, counting down.
GAAGTAAAACACCTTGAAACACACCAGTAGAACACAGCAGGGAGTAAAACACCTTGAAACACACCAGTAGAACACAGCAAGAAGTAAAACACCTTTACACTGAAAACTACAGCATTCTGAAAAATCTGAGATCTGAGAGGATATCAGAAAATAGAAGGATATCCTTAGTTCTTGGATAAAAAGAATCAATATAATAAAAATGACCATACTTTCAAAATTGTTTATACAGATTCAATGCAATCCTGATCAAAATACCAATAGACTATCCCACATAGAATTAGAGAAAACAATCCTAAAATTCATTTGGAAACCAAACAGAATAACAAAAGCAATTCTGGGTAACAAAGGCAAGGTAGGAGGCATCACAATCCTTGAGTTGAAACTATACTGCAAAGTTACCACTATAAACACAGCATGGGGCCAGGGATACAGCTCAGTGGCACAGCGGCTGCCTGGCAAGTGCAAGGTTGTGAATTCAGTTTCCAGTATGAAAAAACAAAACAAAATTCCAGCATGGTACTGGCAAAAGGAAAAAAGAAAGAACGAACGAACAAACAAACAGACCAGACTTGAGAATCAGTGGAACTGATTAGAAGCTGCAAAAATAACTCCAAACACACTCAGTCACCTTATCTTTGATAAACACTTTCACTGATAGAAAGATAGTCTCTTTAATAAATGGTGCTGGAAAAACTGGCTTTCCAGATACTGAAGATTAAAACTAGACCCTACTTTTCATAATGTACTAAACTAAAATTGAAATGGATCAAAGAGCTAAATATTAAAATAGAAACATTACATCTGCTGGAAGATTGAATAGGTAAAACTCTTTAAGACTTTAGCATAAGCAAAAATTTTGTGAACAAAAACCCTGATTGCACAGACACTATCACAAAGAATCAACAACTGGTATCTCCACTTAAAAAGGTTTTGCATAGCAAAAAAAAAAAAAATCATCAGAGAAGAGACAACACAGAGTGAGAAAAATTTTTTGCCAGATGCTCCTCAAAGGATTAATGTCTAGAATACATAAAGATCTCAGAAAAATCAGACCCTCCTAATTTAAAGATCTAATCCAAAAATGGGCATTTGAAATGAAGAGATTTTTCTCAAGTGAAGAAGCAGAAATGGCAAATAAATAAAAACAAACACAAAACAAAAACAAAAAACAATTGGAGATTTCACACTTCCTGATTTCAAAACTTCTTTCAAAGCTACAGTAATTATAATAGTGTGGGGCTAGCATGAAGAATGACACATAGCCCAATGAAAAGTAACAGCCTTATATATATGGACAATTGATTTTTTATGTTCATATTTGTTTTTGCTGTTGATGCTTGAGATTGCACACAGGTTCTTAAGCATGGTAAATGCATACTTTATGGCTGAGCCATACCCCCGGTCAGTAGGCTGCTGATAAGCATGCCAGGACCATTCAGTGGAGAAATGATGGTCTCTTTAACAACTGTAGGAAAACTGCACACACAAAACAATGAAGTTGAATCCTTACCTAACACCATATACAAAAATTAACACAAAATGTATTGAAGATCTAAATGTAAGACATAGCCAGGAGGGGTTAGCACATGCCTGTAATCCCAGCAGTAAGGAGGCTGAGGCAGAAAGACTGCTATGAGTTCAAGGCCTGTCTGGGCTATAAAGTGAATTCAAGGTCAGTCTGGAGCAGGGGATATAGCTCAGTAGCATAGCACCTACCTGGCAAGCACAAAGGCCTGAGTTTGATTCCCGGTTTAAACAAAAACAAAAACAAACAAACAAAAAAAAGTCAGCCTGAACTGCATAGTGAAACCGTGTTTCAAAAAGACAAAAACAAACATAAAAAATAAACATAAGACATAAAACCAGAAAACTCTTAGAGAAACACATAGTGGAAAAGGTTTATGACACTGGATTTCGCAATTATTTTTTAGGTATGTTACTGAAAGCACAAGCAATTAAAACAGACTTCAACAAAATTAAAAATTTTTGTGCAACAAAGAATACTACCAACAGGGTAAAAAGGTAACCCACAGAATAGGAGAAAATATTTATAAATGATATGTGATAAGAGATCTATACCCAAAATATTCTGAGAAATCCTAAAACTCAACAGAAACATGAAAAAATCCAGTTTGAAAATGGATGTTAATAGACATTTCTATTATTATTCAAAGAAGATATTTAGCCAAGAAGCACACACATACAGAATTAGGACCCTTGTGCACTAACAAGGGAAATGTGAAATATCACAGCTGCAATGGAAAACAGTATAGTGGTTCTTCAAAAAAAATTAATGATAGATGGGGCTGGGAATATAGCTCAGTGGCATAAGTGCTTGCCTGGCAAGCATGAGGTCATGAGTTCGATCCCCAGTACCAAAACAAAAACAAAACCCCCCATATATATAGAATTATTATGATCCAGCAATGCCACCTAAGTATATATCCAACTGAGTCAAAAGCAAGACCTTCAATAAATTTTTATACATCCATATGCTAGGACCATTGATGACAATAGCCAAGAGGTTGGGAGTTACCTCAAGCATCCAGTGACAAGTAAACACAGTATAGTTTCTCTATACAATGGAATATTATTCAGTCTTTTAAAGGAGAAAAATTCTCATGGATGCTACACTGTGGACCACCCATTATGACATGCTGAATGAAACAGGCTATTCACAAAAAAGATAAATAATGTATGATTCTATTTATATGAGGTATCTTAGAATTCATAGAAGCACATAGTAGACCAGTAGTTGCCAAGAATTGGGTGGAGGGGGGAAATGGGAGTTATTGCTTAGTGGGTACAGTTTTACAAAATGGAAAGATCCAGAGGTTGGCTGTACAACAGATATAATATGGAAACACACTAATGCATTGTACACCTAAAAATTCTTAGCATAGTAAATTTTATGTTATGTATATTTTACCACAAATGTACACCAAAAGAAAGCCAAAACAAACAAAAAAATCACCAAACTGCCCATCAACTGATCAGTTGGAGGAATGTAGGAACAAAGTAGATGTAGTGAAAGTGTTAGAAGCCAGGTGTGGCTGTGCACACCTCTGCTCCCAGAACTCTGGAAAGTTAGAGGATTACAAGTCCCAGTTGAGCCCAGTTCAGGCAATTTAGGGAGCCTCTATCTCAAATACTGAAGAGCTGGATATAGTTCAGTGAGAAGCCCCCACCTTCAACTGCCAGTGCTACTACATACACACACACATATATATGCAATCTACCTATGCAGGAAATAAAATTATATAGAACAACACACCCACACAAATGAATACAAATAAAACTAGGAAAATCTGAATAAGTTAGGGGTTTGTGTTGATGTCAATGCAGTACTATAATTTTCCAAAATGTTACCAACAAAAGAAATGACAAAAGGCACAAAGGATATTCCTATATTTTACATAATTGCATATGATTCTACAATGATTTCACACACATAAGAAACAGACACACATAAAGCCTGTTTTTAAAAACTATGTTTGTGTATTAGTATTAAAGTAAAGGTAAATATTAAAATACCAATGGTTAAGTCATAACAAAGTGTTTTTCTTGGGCATGTGACAATGTATATACTCTATAATCACTGACCCCTTTGGAGACATTCATCAGCTAAGCATACAAATGTGACCCATATGTAAATAAATTCATTAACTGACTACCTACCTTCTTTTATTGTGTACTGTCTACCCACTCCAGAATGTAAACCACAAGAGTTTAGCAATCACTGATTTATGCCCAATATCCTAGACCTGTCACTTGACACAAATTAGGCATACAGTAATTTGCTGATGTCTGAAAAAACGTCCATAGTAAAAGTACTAAATTCAACTCCCTCCTTCAGTGTCAAGAGTGTCCCTATCTCTAGGAGGCAGGCTCCTGTACCTGGGATGGGGACTCAGTTTGCAACTGCTACCTACAGGTGGGAGCACACCCTTGGCTGTCTCACAGAACCATCTGCTATTGTTATCTCTATCAATTTCCACCACAACAACTTCTCCATTTTCAAGTCAAATGGCTGACAGATTGAAAACAGACACCAAAGGAAGAAACTATAACAATGGAACATTTTTTGGCCTCCAACTAAAGTAGAGAAAAGCAAGGGGTATATCATTTAGAGACACAGATCACTTCTGCAACATTTGTCAACGTATAATGAAGTATGTTTTAACTGAGAAAAGAAACACACATCAACATTTTAATTATTTCAATTATATATACAATGTGTGGTTTGTAAAGGAAGTCACACAATGAAAACTGGTTTTGCTATATAGTGAGTGATGGAGGTCACTGATGGGACCCGACAGGGCTATGGTTGTATAAAATTCAGGCACTTTAATGACATGATGTGTACAATAGATTTCTTCCTCCCCCACCACCCCAGTAATGGGGATCAAGGGCCTTTGCATCGAGATACATCTCCAGTCCTTTTCTAAAGTTCTGAGTTAAGGTCTGGCTAGATTACTGAGGATGGGACTTAGTTTGGGATTCTACTGCTTTAGCTTCCCAGATTGCTAGGTCTATAGATATGCCTTGCTATGTCTGGCTTGTATTTTTTTTTAAAGACCAACTTACTCAATTATTTTTTCCAAGTGTTCTAAAAGACCACATTAAAAACTTTCAACAGTGTTTTCCTTTTTGCATTTTCTAACTTTTCAAAAGTTGAACATATTATCATTATAATGAGGAAATTTATTTTAAATTGTATAAAAACAATAATTATAAAATGCTTCCTTGTCCAAATCCACACATAATACACTAAATTGTCAGAAGGTGACAATTAGATGTTTGTTCTGTTCTCTAACAACTGTTTTAGAATGGAGCTCTAGTGACTTCAGAAGAGAAGGTAACTGCTTATGGAAGGTCTCATTTGGCACATTCCATCTAAATTTGAATTCAGAAACTATTATCAAATCCATGTTTTTCACAGAATTACCAGGCTCAGTTGACAGTAACTCCTTTCTCATAAAAGCCATTCCATTCTCTATTATTCACCATTTTCTACCTCACTGACTCTATCTTGTCAATATATCCATAACCCAAACTTTCTAGGAAATGTAAATTGTCCTTATCTTGATCAAGGAACAGGTTATAAATTCATTTGTTAAAATCCATTAACTTGCCAGACACATAGAGCTCAATAGCACAGTGCCTGCCTGGCAAATACAAGGTTGTGAGTTTGATTCTCAATACAAAAAAAAAAAAAAAAAAAAAATTTCCATTAACTTGTATACTTAAGGTCTGGGCATTTTATAATGTAAATTACACCTAAGCAAAACTTTCCTACACAGAAATGGTGGTAATTCCAGCACCCAGGAGACAAAGGTGAGATTACAAATTTTTGGGTTACATAATATATTCAAGACCAGCCTGGACTGTACTGCAAGAGCTTGTCTCAAAAAAACCCCAAATAACAAGAAACAAAACAAAAGAACCCAAAACAAACCAAAAAGAAAACTTATATATGTAGAATACAAGGTATCACAATATAGTGTATGTTATATAATTCTCTATATAGAAAATATAGCATGTACTGTACATATTATTCATAAAATGAGAACACAAATATAATTCTCTATATAGAAAATATAGCATGTACTGTACAAACACAATATTTATAAAATGAGAACACAAATGTCTTGGATTTTTTTCTGTCTTGTCAGTGGCCCCCAAGCCTCAAGCAACTATGGACTCCACCAAATATATAGCATTTGTGATTGGTTCATTGTCTAGCACTCTGATTGGTGGTGTGAGTGCTACACCCCCCTAGGGGTGGAGCCAGCATACAAATATATTGGGAAGAAGGTGTGTCTCTCTTCTGCCCGTTCATGCTTGCTGTTTGCCACAGCCATGAACAGCTATGCCACCCAGCTGAGTATGGACTGAAACCTCCAAAAACTGTAAGAAATAAACCTTTCCTTTTCTAACTTTGGGCATCAGGTATTTTGTCTCAACAATGCATAAAAAGTAACTAAGACAGGCACTGAATCCAACATCTTCACACTAAACTCCATTGTCCGTCTAGGTTCCCTTACCCCACCCCCAAGTGTGGATCTTAAGAACACTGAATATTTTTGTGTGCAAGTATGTCTGGCCCAGATTCAACCCCTGCAACAAGGTCTTTGCTCAGATTTTACCTTCTAATTCAAGTTTTCTCAAAGTTTCCTATTTAAGATCCTTCTACTCCCGCCTTCCCCACCTTAGCATTTCCCATCTCTTATGTCTACTGATACTCCTCTCATTAACCTGCCTACTGTTATCCATAATGGGTCTTGTTTGGGATGCCTGCCATGTTTCTCCAGTAGGCTGTCCTCCTATATCTCTTTTTATGGTGTACATAAGACATCCTTAGCAGATGCTCACTCCAGTGTCACTGGCAAGAATGTACCACATGCCACCACACAACAGAGCATGGCACACTGCTTCACTGGTATACATACAGCTGGCACTCAGTATTTGTTGAATGAGTAAATATATTGAGAGTCTTCTCTATGCAGTGCCTTTGTTGGGAGTACATCACAGCCTGGAGTCTGTTCCAAAGGAAATCTATGGTCCTCAAAGAAAACCTGCTGCCTGTCCCTTCTGTCTGCTCTTCATCACAGTGGCTTTTGCTACAGCATCCTCCCTGTGATTTAGCCTATCCTAGATTGGTTAATGCGTAATGGCAGATACCACTTGTTAGGAGAAACAAGTTTTGGTCTAAATGAGTTTTCTTTTTGCCAGAGGTATTGTAAACAATTTGTTATATATTCTGTTTTATCTCTTCCTCTTCCTAAAATGAAAAGCTCCAAATGACATAATCATATAAATGAGCTTTTTAAGCTGGGCAAGATGCATGTCTGTAATTCCAGCAATGAGTGAGGCTGAGGCAGGAGGACTGAGCCCAGGTAGGGGAACTTAGCAAGACCCAGTGTCAAAATAACAAGGGTTGGGATGTACCTCAGTGGCAGACTACACCTGTCTTTGAGGTCCTGTACTACAGAAACAAAAATTAAATGAGCTCCCCTTAGACAGAGGGTTGGGCAGAGTGCTTCCCCTCATCATTAGAATACTCAGTAGAGTCCACCAAAGCCTCCTCCATTATGAGCCACTGAGGATGAATAAGCCATTTTCTGAAATAAGTCAATCAACCAAGAGTAGCAGAGCAGTTGACAACTCACCTAGGCCAACTCACATTACCTAGTCCCAGCATCCAGTCCTCATTAACATTTACTTAATGACTACTGCAATGTGTGCTAGGTACTACCCTTGAGCCAAGACAAAGCTTCTGCTTTTTGGCAGCTAACTCTCAGTGTGGGGGTCTCTAATAAGATCCCAATTTTATTCAACTATCTATCTCTCTCCTATATAAACCAGTAGACAATGATGATTAGTGCAAGAGAGCGCATATCATCCAATGTCTCCAATTGGGTCAATGTGGTTCAACATCCATGGATAGGGCATAGGTCCTTCTCTCCTATTCCTCTCTGAAAGTATTCTGTCTATACCACATAACCAGATAATTCTGAAAAATCAAATGTCACAGAAGATTCACCAAGGACTTCAAAAGAAACTACTAAGTTAAAAGCCCCTAGGCACTGTGAAGTATATAGCCAGCCATAGAACAAATTTCTTTTCTTTTCTTGTTTTGGTACCAGAGTTTGAACTCACAACTTTGCACTTACCAAGCAAGTGCTTAAGCTGCTGAGCTAAATTCCCAGCCCTTTTATTTTATTTTAAAGAGGATAAAATCAAGGATAATAAAACAGAATAAAACCAATCAAAACAAACCAGTGTAAATGATACAGGACTTCAAAACATTACAAAATCAACAATAGTTACCATAATGCCTTTTGTTGTCTTCAAAATTGCTGCAGATACCTTCGGACATAGTAAAAATCAAACAAAACAGAATAGAATAAAACAATAAAAACAAAACAATGAATGCTATAAAGGACTTCAAAACAACCCAATAGTAAATCCAGAATTGCTACCATAATATATCTTGCTATCTTTGAAATAGCTGCTCATGCCATCAGATTTAACATAATCAAAAAAGAATAAAACCCAACCCAATGAAACAATGAAAATGATATAGTACTTCAAAACAAGACAATAGGGAATCAACAATGGCTACCACCCTCCAAAGGAGGTCCCTCCTAGATGCCACACTGCATAGCGCTATCCTCTGAACCGGTGATCAGTCCACTGGCCCTAGACCTGCAAACACCAAAGCACCACAGGCATCCAATTGCATTTCACTTCGATAGCTATCATCACAGCCTGTGTTTCTCTGGATCAGTCTGTGGTTTAGTGGCGGGGGCGTGGTACATGGCCATTACCCAACAATTCCCATCACTTTCTTATATACCAGTTTGGGGCTATCAATACACCCTCTATAGGCTGGCCTTCATAGAGGACAGACATGAAAAAACTGGGGTTTTGCTAGTAAGGAAAAAAGCATGCAACCCACAGCATCTGAGACACTCCTCTAGATGTTGTTGCTGATCTTGGCAGGATAATATGTGCTTGCATAAATTTTCATTCCCCAGATCTCTTTCTAGACCTCTGTTTCATTTGCTACACACTTCTGTAATCTATAAGCAAACACCCTCCTAGATGAATGGGTTAGGCTAGCCACCTCTGGGAAAACGAAAGATAAAGGCAGACCCAGAGAATCCTCTCCCTGGTAACCCATAATACTTGAGGATCAACACAATGGAACCGGGTCTCCTACCTGGCCTTGATGGTCAAGGAAGGAGATACTCAAGAGGTCCCTCTCGGCTATTTAACTATATGGTTCTGCTTATAAAGTGAAAATATCTTTTCAACCACTTCTCAAATTAAAATTAAAATAAATGTTTAAAGCCAGGTGTGGTGGCCTATACCTGTAGTCCTGGCACTCAGGAGGCTGATGCAGGAGGACTGCTATGAATTTGATGCCAGTCTGAGCCACATAGTGAGACCAAGTCTCAAAAAAAAAAAAAAAACGAATGAATGAATGAATGAATGAATGAATGTTTAAGCAAGGCATGGTGATACATGCCTACAACCCCAGCACTCTGAGAGGCTGACACAGGAGAATTTTAATGTTTGAACCCAGCCTAGACAATATATCAACTTAGCAAGAACTTGTTTAATAAACAAAAAAGGTGGGCTGGGGATTCAATCCCCACTACTACAAATAAATAAAATGCTTACAAAAACTACATTGCCTGGCTCTTATCCATACTTTCTTTAGCACACTCAAGAAATAAACTCAGAGTGACTTCAATCTACATTCATCTGGCTATAATATCTAAGTACCATCAAGTCTATCTCCATCTTGTCTTTGTGCTTCCCCATTCTTTGTCACTTCTACTACCCCTGAGCTCCTTGCCTCTCTCAGCATCTTTCACCAAAACCTGGGAATGGCCTCCTAACTTCTCCAGGTCCACTGCAATCATATGTCACCATTAGGATTGCCTCCTATCCCATTTTCAGACACAGAACTGCAGTGCCTTCAGGAACAATGCTAGCCCTCACCACAGTCACTCCAAACTTTGTATTTTCTTATCCAGTCATATTTCCCAGTCAAGCTGATTTGTTTCAGGATGTCTTACAATTCTTCTTGAAATGAGAGTGGGGGGAAAAAGATCACAAGACAGGAGAAAAATACAACATACATCATAAAATAAGTGATTAGTGGTGGTACACTCCCAAAATCCTGGCACTGCATTTAAGAAGCTAAGGCAAGGGGCTGGGTATTTAGCTCAGCAGCATAAGCGTCTGTCTGGCAAGTGCGAAGTCTTGAGTTCAATCCCTGGTTCCAAAAAAAAATAAAGCTAAGACAGGAAGATCACAAGTTCAAAGCTAGTTTGAGCTACGTAACTAGTTTGATAGCATCTTGGACAACATAGCAATAAATCTATGATAAACAAACAAAACTAAAAAACAATAAAACCATGTGGTTAACTGGCAAGTAATTTATACTATTGCCAGGTATGGTGGCACAAGCCTGTAATCCCAGCACTTGGAGGCTGAAGCAGGTGGATCACTGTGAGTTTTGAAGCCAGCCTGGACTACATAGTGAGTTCAGGGCAACCCTAGACTACACAGCCAGACCCTGTCTCAACCCTCCACCCCCCCAAAAAGGCTTATTTTGGCCAAACCTAAACTAAAAATATAGTTAGGAACACTATATCCAGCAACTGAAGGGGCAGGGGGTATATGTGTAAAGTGCCTGGCATATAACTTCTATATAAATGATAGATATTATAGTATTAGCTATTATTTTATAGATTAAGATAGCCTTTACACTTGGGTTCAGGGTAAACTGGTTTAAATGCGTCTTTATACAATTCTACCAAGAACTAGAAGTAGAGTTATAAGCCCAAGAGTCCACAGCTAGGACTTGCTACACATTTCTGTAATCTATAAGCAAACACAAGGACTTGTATAGGATCTTGAATAGTCTGACTCCTTAACCAAGACAAATCCCAATGCAATATAACAATATCAAAGTTTATTAACATACTGATAGTCTTAAACTTGAATGTCTCAACTAGGGGTGATTTTGGCTGGCACCAATGATCCTGGCAATGTGTGGAGATATTTTTGGTTTTCACAACTAGGTGGTGAGGGCAGGTATTTCTAGCATCTAGTCACAAGAGTTCTCACAACAGTTATATGGCCCAAATTTTAATAGTGCTAAGGATGAGAAACCCTACTTCAGAAATCCTACCTGAGAAATATGCCAGGAAAATGAAGACCAAAGTATGGCTATACTAATGATGGTACATGCCTATTATCCCAGATACTTGGGAAGCTGAGGCAAAAGGATCAAAATTCAAGGGAATTGTAGGCAATGTAATGACATATCAGAAAGAAGGGTGGGGCTGGGAATGTAGCTTAGACACAAAATGCTTGCCTAGCATGTGCAAAGCCCTGGGTTCAACCTCATTAGCAAACAAACAACAATAAGTATGCTTATATTCCAACAAACACTTCTTCCTGGTTTTGTTTTGTTTTTTTTGGTGCTGGGGACTCAGTCGGGTTTGTGTATATGCTAGGCAAGACAAGTGTTTTACCACTGAGTTACATCCCTCAGCCACCTGGCCCACTTTTTAAAAAATTTTGAGATGAGTTTTTGCTAAGTTCCCAGATTGACTCCAGACTTGCCATCTTCCTGCCTCAACCTCCCAAGTAGCTAGGATTACAGATGTGTACAGTCATACCTACTTTTCCTCTACTTTTAACCTCTCTAATCCACTGTCTGAATAGATTCTGTCATCCCAGGGAAGAATGTTGAGCTTTTTTCTTCCCCTTCAGACTAATGACAGAAAAAGCATGTTTGTGCTGCATGAGACAGAAAACATGAATGCATAGTAAGGAAGCAGAAAGTGCAATGATGTACTTCATCCAAAAGAAGTACGACTTTACTAGCCTCTACTTACAATGTGGGCCATGAAGCCTCTATCCCCAGCAGCCCCCGCTCCTTACCTCTGACTATAAAGGGCTGCTCAGGAATGACTCAGACTAACTTCTTTCCCCTTGCAGTATGGTAATTTACCCCTTATAGTCCTCCTGATCACCTGAGACCAAGGCTGATTTCAGGAGATTTTAAAAGGAAAATTGATAAAGAATAAATTTAAAAAAAAAAACAAACACTTTAAAATGGGCATGGTGGTACACGCCTATAATCCCAGCACTCTGGAGGCTAAAATGTGAGGATTGTTGGGAGTTTGAGGTCAGCCTGAGCTACATAGTAAGTTCAAGGCCAGCCTGGGTTACATAGGGAGAACCTGTCTCAAAAAGCAAAAACAAACAGAAAAAAAATCTCATCCATACTCTTACTATCTTTTATTACAAATTACTATTTCTCAGATTTCTAAAGTGTTTTATGGTTTGGAAAGAGCTTTAGTGCTCTATCCTAGCTGAATTTCACAATTACACAGTAAACAGGTAGAGCAGATAACATGCTCTACCCCAGGGTGGCAGGAAGTGTGTAGGTTCACTGCTCTTTTGCTGTCAGGTTGGATACATTTGTTGGCTGACTTGGTTGCAGGATCTCACTCATTTGTATCTAGATAATTGCTTAAGCATCTTGACATACATGTGCTTACACAGTATAAAACATCTGTTCTGGCCAGGTATGATGGTGCTCATCTATAATTTCAGCTCTATGGGAGGCTGAGGTAGGAGGATCACAAGTTGGAGCCTTGCCCGGACAACTTAGTGAGTGTCTGTCTCAAAATAAGAAATAATAGAGGGCTAGAAATATAGATCAGCACAAAGGCCCTGGGTTTAATCCCTAGTACTGAAAAACTACAAAACTCTTGTTTTACAAAAGAGATTATCAGAAAAGAAAGTGTAGAAAAAAGACTAAAGGGTAAAGGATATAATACAAACTGACTTACTTTTAAAGTCAGTATTTAAAATAAGAATTTCCTCAAACCTCTACTTACACAGTCAACTAGTTCATAACAAAAGTTTCCTTTCCTGACCTCAAGCAGCATAATTTAGAATTTCAAAACTGCCCAATTTTCAGGAAAAGATCTGCACCCTTTAAATTAGGAAATGGTTTCAAAGTTATCAACAGAAAAAATAAGACTACGACTCAAGACTTACGTTTTCATCTAAAGTAAACGTAGTTACATCTTTGTAAAATGTGGAAACCTCATCTTTTTTTTTTTTTTTTTTTTTTTTGCTTTTTGAGACATGGTCTCACTATGCAGTTCAGGGGCTGGCCTTGAGCTCACTTTATAGCCCAAACTGGTCTCGAACTCACAATGATCCTCCTGCCTCAGCCTCCTGAGTGCTGGGATTACAGGCGTGAGCCACCACACCCGGCTATCTTTCTTAACTCTTTTAGCCAACACATATCATATACCCATTATATGGAAGGTGTTACTGAGTTCAGCAGGGAATACAGTGCTGAGTAAAAGTTGTCTTGCCCCTGGGCTGTGGAAAGTGCAGCTGTAACTTCTACACCAAAGCAAAGCACAAGAATAGGAATACAGGGCCTGGGATTTCGCTCAGTGGCTTAAGTGCCTGCCTGACAAGTGCAAGGTTGTGAGTTCGATCCCCAGTACCAAAAAAAAAAAAAAAAAAAGAATAGGAATACAGCATATACAAATTGGCAGGAACAGCCAGCATGGTGGCTCACACCTGTAATCCCAGCACTCGGGAGGTTGAGGCAGGAGGATTGTTGCAAGTTCGAGACGAGCCTGGGCTACAAAGTGAGCTCAAGGCCAGCCTGAACTGCATAGCAAGACCCTGTCTCAAAAGGTCAAACAAACAAACCAAATTGGCAGGAATAGCTTCAAAAGAAAGAGGTGACCTCAGCTGGGCCCTGAAAAAATGGGGAACATGTCATACAAGAAGATGGAAGGAGAAAGCACCTCTGACCAAAAGAATGTAAGATATGATGTTGGGCTTAGTTTGGTTGTAGTATACAGCATCCTGGGATCAAGTTCAAAATGAAAAAAAAAACCCAAAAAACAAAAAACAACTACAAGTATATTTTTAAAAAAGGCAAAGTGCTACAATTGCTTTAAAAGAAAACTAGCTCCCTCTAGTTGCACTGCAAAGTAGAAATGAGGAACAAGACAGTAGCAGGGTGACAGTCAGCAGAGGGGGGTAACCCTTTGCCTGATGGCGCCTCGATGATGCTTCCTGGGATGCCAATATTGTTAGCAGGGAAAAGATTGTCTTTCTCCTCCTCTCCCTGGGGAGTAAAGAGCAACTTCTTCAGTACTTCCACCAACAAAGTAGAACTAGGACAAAACTGGTTACCATCAGTACCAGGGTCTCTGTACCAGGGTCAAGGTGGACGAGTCCAATCCACCTGGGTAGTGCTCTGGAGCCACTACCACAGAGTTTAAGAACCACCCGCTTCTAAAACACATCTGAGACCTACCAGTTCCAAACTTAGTCACCCTGATGTCCGAGTTTGACACTAAACGTGGTGTCTTCCTGATCCTCCTCGGGCCTGAGCCTTCCTATTCCGGGATCACAGTCTCCCGAGTGGGGGCACTGTCACCAGCTCAGTCTCCAGCAAGGGCATTAACTGTCCCTCCTGCAGATGTAGATCTTCACCCCACATCGAAAGGCCACAAGGGAGATACCGTCGGGGTTTCACACCCAGGGCCATCTGAGCACATCCGGGCGGGTACTGATGGGTGGGAAACCTTGGCCGGCGTCCAGGCCGGCTACCCGGAGCTGGGCCTCGGCCCCTTCGTGGACCACGAGTGGGCAGCGCGAGGCTCGCAAGAGTGCTCCGAGCGAAGATAAGACTTCGCGGCCGCCTGCCGAAAGCACGTGCCTGGGAATGCCGGCTTCGCGGCGCGGAGGACAAAGTCCGCCCCTGCCGGTTCCGTAGCACGGGCACTTGGCACCTGGCGGGGGGCAAAGCGGGCAGGGCCTATGTGCGACCCCAACCCTAATCCGGGCCCCGACCCCACCTCAAGCTCTCCCCTCCCGGGACCCCTGCACGCACTCACCATTGTGGTTGACCCAGGTTGGCTTCAGGAGCTTCATTGTTCGGCCGCCGCCGGGCTGTGGCGAAAGCCGCGTCCCTCAGTGTGCTCGGGCCATGGAGCCACCACAGCCGCTTCCTCCCACGCCGCCCTCTCTCCGGCTGCCGCCCGCCCCACGCCCTCAGCGCCTTCGCGCCATGGCCGGCCCGCGCCCCCCGCCGCTGCCACAGCCGCCCCCCGCGCTTGGCCGCCGCCGCCGCCACCACAGCCGCATCCCCTACGCCGCTCCTCCTCCGGCGGCTCCCGGGCAACGCCGGAAGTCACGGCGCGCACCTGCCAAATCGCCCCGGCGGGAAACCACTTCCCACGCGCACGGGGCCGTTGGGGCTCTGGCAGGCGGAGCAGCGTGAAGTAGCTCGGCTTTAGGTCGAGCCGGAGCCCGGCGGCTGGCTGGGGGGCGGGGCACATGGAAGGGCGGCGGGTGAGCGGAGCCTCCAGTAGCACCCTGGGCCGCCTCGGCTGTCCCGAGTGCCAGGCGGGGCCGGGGTATCTTGGATAGCCTGTCACTAGCTCTGCCTTGCTGGTTTTGGGTCCGACTTATTAACTAGGTTCCATCATTCATCAACACGCACTACTTGGCATTTTTCGAGTGCTGACACCGGAATGCAGTCACCAGCAGGCGGATGAATGAGGGAAACGAGCTAGCCCCGGGAGGGTGGCAGGGGAGACCGAGGCGGGCGCTATTATTAGAAGCTCAGGCCCCTTTTTCAGAGATGTGGACCCAATGAAGCAGAGAGACGCCCCCCTGGCCACTCCCGCTACACCGCGAGAGGCCAGACCTTGGTGAAGAGGAAGAGCAAACAGCTAGGCAGGGATTAGCCGTGCTGTGCCCGCCCTACGGGCGGGCTCACCGCGCCAAAGTGGGCGGAAGGGAGGGCCTTAAGAATATCGAGGTGAGTGGTACCCGCAGCTCGTGGCGCGCGCCTGGAACGCTCGGGGCGGGGCTGCGTTGGGGGCGGAGCCAGACTAACCCCCACCCACCCCCGGCCGGAAAGCGTGTGTGTGTCCCAGCTGCTTGGAGTTCTCAGTCCCAGAGGCTGTGTTCCTGATAGCAGAGAAGCGCGCTCCCGGAAGCTTCCCACGGGTGGCGGGAAAGGCCATGGCTGCAGCTGTGCTGCGATCCTCTGCGCGGGCTCTGCGTCTGTCAAGTGGGTGAGTGCGGACACGGGCCAGGTCATGGAGTGCCCAAAGCACAGGCCGATTCCGGCCCGGGATTTTCTGCGATCCTTCGCTGCTGTCCCTTTCTACGGATATCACAGTTGATCATGTCTGTTATGGATGAGAAACCTAGGACCCCATCGTGCAAGGCCCAATCCAAGTGTTGTGTTGTGAATGGAAATGTTTGAAAAATCTCCACGTTGTCCTTAGTGTCATATCCAGTACTGACAAAATATCCCATTTATTGGACACGGTTTGTATGTGCTTTTTTTTTTTTTTCACCTGTGAAGTGGGGAGAATCAAACGTTGATCCATACTTTTCCTACTTTCAGGCTTCTTGGAAGTTGGTGGACACAAATCAGAGATACTCACCAGCGAGCTTCATTGCTGGCCTTCTGGGAACTCATTCCCATGAGGTAAAACTCAGGGCTGTGACCTCTTGAGGGTGTGACCACAACCGAATGCTGTGACCTCTCTGAGGGTGAGCACAAGTGTGTGTGTGTGTGACTAGGACAAAGCAAAACGGCTTCACATTTGGTTTACAAAATCCATCGCCTACAAAACTTTTACTTGTTAAATTTAGGCAGGTGCTTTTCCGTCTTTTCAATATTCTCTCAATTATCTTTGAAGAGAGTCTTGTGTGTTTTAAAGGGCACATCTGTTGTTTCTTTATAAGCCTTCCTCTTCCTGCTTTGGAGAGGGGGATTTCTAGGACTAATAGAATTTCCACCTGGGATTCTTTCCAAGGACTTGATTCAATTTTAATGCTAAAGGATTTGGTTATCTTAATAGTAAATTATAACTGGAAGATGTGTCCCTAGGAGAAAACCAGGTTTTTGCCAAGGCTCTAAGATAGAGAATTTGTGAAGAAATCAGCACAATACAGACATGCCAGTCACTTTTACAATATTGTTTTTTTTTTTAAGTCTTAAAAGCATTTTCAATGCTGAAGAGACTGGAGAAAAAGGAACCCTTCTGCACTGCTAGTGGGAGTATAGACTGGTACAATGGCTCTGGAAATCATTGTGGAGATTCTTTTTTTTTTTTTTAATCAGTACCAGGGATCGAACTCACGACTGCATGCTTGCAAGGCAGGCATTTATGCCGCTGAGCTAAGTCCTGAGCCCCCGGAGATTCTTCAAAATACTAGGATTGGAGGTCCCATTTGACCCAGCTATTTCCCTTCTGGGTATCTTTCCAGAAGAATTAAAAACATTGTGCCACAGTGATCTATGTGCACCCATGTTCATAGCAGCACAATTTTTAATAGCTAGATCTTGGAAACAACCTAAATGCCCATCAACTGAGGAATGGATAAAAAGACGTGGTACTTTTATACAATGGAGTACTACTTAACCGTAAAGAGGGGTAAATATGACCATGCTCATAAGTGAAATAAACAGACATACATATGTAAACAATCATATTGTTTCACTAGTGTGAGAAGCTGAAACAATATCTGTATATGTGTATATATATGTATTATATATATATAAAATATAGTTAAGATATACTACTGATTTCTCTGAGTTCACTGAAGAGAAAGGTTTGTGTTAGTACTGTTCAGACAGTTGAATGCAGATGTGCTCTGGGTGACTGATTTGGGGATGGTAATGTACCATTGTTGTCCCCTGATTATTGTGTTTTGAAATTTTATTTTTTTCTCTTGAAATAAAATGGATTTGAAAAAATACAATAAGTCAAAAATCCACTTCAACTGTGACTAATATGCTTCTAATCTATCATTGTGGTGTTTTCACTTTTCAGAAGAGTCCATGTGTGCCTGAATCCCAGCACTAAAGATGAATACTTTGGGCTGGGGATTTAATTCAGTGGCATAAGCGCCTGCCTTGCAAGTGCATGGTCGTGAGTTCGATGCCTGGTACCCCCCCCCCAAAAAAGATGAATACTTTCCATTAGTTTATACCTGACACCCTACTACAAGAGTTGATGGTACCCATGTAATTGTCAAAAGTACAGTAGGGTGGAACCTGCCTCCTTGTGCACTGAGTGTATGGAGTCAGGACCAAGCACAACTCATTCACCCAGTGGAGAGCTCAATGCATCATGTCTCTCTGAACTTGAAAATGAAAATATTTGTTTGCTTTTTATCCATTAGAGCAGAACCTCCACGAAAGAAGAAGGTAGATCCTAAAAAAGATCAAGCAGCAAGGGACCGCTTGAAAAAGAGGATACGAAAACTGGAAAAGGCCAGCCAAGAACTAATTCCCATCGAAGATTTTATTACCCCTCTGAAATTCTTGGATAAATCAAGGTAAAGATTCTTTCCTAGGCTTGAAGTCCATTGGACAAAGTTCCATCAGTTTCAGGTAGTTCTAGGTGAAGTTCATGCCTGTGATGGAAATAGGTTACCAGACTGGAATTGACTGGAGTCTGCATCCTTTTCTACTTGATAAGCATATGACCTTAGCTCCCAGTGTGAGTTGCAGCCACTGCCACATTCAACATTCCATTCCTTAATTTCTCCCAAACCTCCACTTTTCTTTCTTAAATCCTGCAGTGGCAAGAAATGGGGATGATTGGGTCATGTGCAGTCACACGGATTCCTTTGCCAATGAGGTTAGTATTCCCTAACCTCACATCTTTGGACTTTGTATTCACAGACAGCGACCTCAGGTGGAACTCCCCTTTGAGGAGAGTGAGCGGAGAGCTCTGCTTCTGAAGAAATGGGCCGTATACAAGCAGCAAGAGCATGACATGGAGAGAGATGCCATCAGTGCCATGCTGGAGGCCCAGCAGAAAGCTCTACAAGAGCTGAAACTTGAGTCCCCAGAGCTCTATGCTGAGGCCATCAAGCGGGACTCCAGATTGTTCCCCTTTGAGAAGGAAGGGCCACATTACACACCACCTGTCTCTGACTACCAGCCCCCTGAAGGCAGGTATAATGATATCACCACGGTATACACACAGGTAGAATTCAAGAGATAGAAGTGAAGTCAGCTGTCCTCAGAACATAATGCTATTGGGAGAATGGCCAGAGCCGAAGCCTACTTTAAAAGATCAGATAAACTGATAATAAATAAAACCTTAATCAAAAGTGTGTCTTGTGTTTCAATAAAAAATAAGCCATATATGGATGGATAGGTATGAGAGATGGTGTCCTTCTGCAAAACACTAGAAAGATGATGACAAAGACATCAACCCTCCAGGGAGAACAAATATGAGGAAAATTTCCACTTGCAGGAGGTATAAAATAACCCAAAGGAGTGAAAGTGAAGGATGGGCAGGATTTTTGTGAGCTGGGAAAGTGCTAAGAGAAATGGGGCCTTCCCAGTAGGCCAGAGGGAGAAGCCGTCTTTGGGGTTTAACCTAGGCAGGAAAGCTTCAGATTGCAGAGCAAGCTGGAGACACATTGAGGAGGCTGAGGCTTGACTGAAGCAGAGGGCTCACAGTGTTTTTTACTTAGTTAGTCTGGAGTAGTCAATGTATTAGTCTCCTCAGGCTGCCATAACAAAATGTCACAGATGGGGTGATGGTGGTGGGTTTGAACCCAGGGCCTCATGCATGCTAGTATGGGGTATAACTCTACCCATGAGTTACCACCAACCCCTAATAACATAACATTAAATATTTCCTTTTCTTATTTGTAGTAACAGTTTAAAAGCAAAAATCTGTCTCAGGTTGTAATACTATAAGCCAGTAAGAAATAGATAGTGTTCTTACCCTGAAACTTTACTGTTAGGGGTAGCATTGTCCCAACCAAATTTCTTATGTTGAAGTGCATAATCCCCAGAACCTCAGAATATGAATGTATTAGAGTGTAAAGTGCATATTAAGTTAAAATAAGGTCATTAGGATGGAACCTATGCCAATATGATGAGTGCCTTAATAAGAGATTGTTAGACAGAATAGCTATCCCCAGACCAGGAAGAGACTTTAGAAGTTCTAGCAAAGAAGTCACGCATAAATAAGTTTCTTCTTGTTTAAGCCACCCAATTGGTGATATTTTGTTATGGCAGCCTGAGAAGACTTCCTTTCCTTTCAGCACTGAAAACTGAACACTAGGCTTTGCATATACTAGGCAAGTGTTCCACCACTGGGCTGCATCTCCAGTATCACTTGTGTTTATTGCTGTTTAATGTTTACTGTTCCCCTAAATTACAACAGAGACTTTGAAAGCAAATTGCCAAAAGCTGACATTGGCTAGCAGTGTAGCTTGGTGGTAGAGGCTAGCTGTGTGTGAGGTCCTAGGAGTAAACAAAGGAAGGATACAGGAATATTCCATCCGGAGAGATCATTTATTGATGTGGAACTTGTTCTGTAGCAAAGGCAGGCAAAATGTAACAATGGTAGAGGAAAGACCTGAATTCTCAGATAGAAAAGAGCAAGAAGCACTTCTTGGCTGTGTGCAGCTTTCATACAGCTCTGCCAGCAGGCGGCAGAGGGCGTGACTGCAGGGGAAAGAACCTCTGGTTGACTGGTTTGGGGCTGGCTCCCTCAGGCTTTACTTGCATGTTCCTTCCCCACCCCAGGGACTCCAGTGTAACTGCTGTAGTTCCAAACATCATATCCAGACTGCAAAATTCTAATATTTCTTTCTTATGCTTCATGAGAAAGAAAAATTTTTGTAGACCTTCTTTAGCAGACTTCTCTATTCTCATTGCCTGGAAATTCATTGTTAACCAGCCACAGCAGCCTGAAGTTTCACTGTTTAGCTTAGACATATCAAGGATGACACTTTTGAGTGAGAAACCTTGACTCTTCCTTATACTCTCCCCTGCTCTTGGGATCTCATGAACATGTAAGTCCCCAGTATGCATAGAAATGTAGGAGAGGAAATCTTATTTTGAAGCGACCTTTTTTTTTTTCTTTTGTGAGGCAAGGTCATGTTCAGAATAGCTTTGAATTCACTATATAGCCCAAGCTGACCTTTAACTCATAACGATACTCATGTCTCAGTCTCCAGTGTTAGGATTACATATGTGAGCCATCAGGCCTGACTAGTATTAGTTATTTTGCCCCAAAGAACAAACTGAAAGATACACTCAATGCTTGTGGACAGGAATGGGGCAGGGCAGGCCTTACCATCTTGTAACTATTTTAATAGAGACCTCTACAAGGACTAGTGTGCTTGGGTTGAGGATATAGCTCAGCAGCACAGCACCTGCCTGACAAGTACAAGGTCCTGAGTTAAATTCCCAGCACCAAAAACCAAACAAACAAAAAACAATTAGTGTTCTTGGTGGTTCATATACATATATTTTAAAAACTACTAAAGGGAATACATAAAAAATCTCATACTGTCTAAACATGACATTGTTAGGTAAAAAGTAATAGATGTGGATTTTTCAACTTTTATTTGGAATCAAACATGTGAAATGGTTTTTGATATATTATTGGGAAATTTTGAGGGAAGGAGACCTAAATCCCATGTGCTTTAGAGTTGGTTTTCTTTTGCTTTTTTATTTTCTTTGCTGAAGATGGGGCTTACACATACTAGGCAAGCTTTCCACCACTGAGTCACACCCCCTAGCCCTTGGATTTTTAAAGTTTTTATTAGTACATATTTGCAGTACATAGTGATTAGATTCATCATGTAACATCGTGAACATGTACTTAACTCATCTGAATTCTTCTTTTCCTTCTCCTTTTTTTCCTTCCTCCTTCCATCTCTTTGTGGGGTTGGAATTAAGCCAAGACTATGAAAGATTGTAAAGCTGTATGTTTTTTGGTTTTTTGTTTGTTTTCTGCAGTATTGGGGGATGAACTCAGGAGCTTTGCACTGAGCTACATCCCCAGGCCTTTTAAATTTTGTTTTATTTTACTTTATTTTATCTGGTACTGGGGATCAAACTCATGATCTTGTGCTTGCCAGGCAGGTGCTGAACTAAAACCCTGGCACAATTTTTTAAATTTTTGAGATAGGGTCTTAAGAAATTGCTAATTTGCCCAGGCTGGGATTGGATTTGTAATCCTCCTGCCTCAGCCTCCCATAGTACTGTGATTATGGGCATCTGCCACCATGCCCAGCTAGGTTGTGTGTTTCTTAAAAATTAGAGTCTTATCAGGCAAAGTGGAACATGCCTGATATTCCAGGATTCAGGAGACTGAGGCAGACGTTTGAAGCCAACGTTGTCTATATAGTAAATTCAACGTTGTCTATATAGTAAATTCAAGGGTATAATCACCCAGCTAGACAGTCTAAAAAAAACCAAAGAAAACAAAAACAAAAACAAAAAATCCTAGTTTTGGGGAACCTTTGGTGAAATGTGCTGGTGTAGAGGAGCAGTGAGGTCTGTCTGTTTGGCATGTTCCACCTTCCTCTGCAGTGGAACTGATCAGAGAGTAAACTTCCTGTTTGGATGCTGGGGCTGGCAAGCCTGGGATGTAGTAGCCTTTCTCCCAAGGACAGGAAGAGGTGTTCACAGCAACAGAGATCTTTTGCCAGATCATTCAGTCATGTTTTCATGTAGGTCAGAGCTAGTAACTCAAGAATTTATCTGAGAATGCTACCCCTCAGGACTGCCTTTTGTTGGAGGTCCTCTTGTTGCGGGTGAGAGGTCTGAGCTTTCTTCACCTGGCTTCTCTCAGGTACCTGGTTTCCTAAAAGCTGTGGAGTGGGTTCAGTTGTCTCTCAGAGACTTGTCATGGTGACCTGTTGCAGGTAAGGGGTGGGCAAGTAGAGCTGGAGATGTACTGCTCTGTGTTTCAGGCCACGTAGGAGCTCACAGGGACCCACTAGACTGGGACGGTCACAGTCCCACTTGAAGCAGACTCGAGGAAGCCACACAGACAAAGGGCCGGAGTGCTTGTCACTTGTCCTTCTCTTGTGATAGAGGGAGGTGCCAGTCTGCAGGGGGCCTCTGCCTCAAGGCCCACACCAGGGTGTGCTTCTGTGCAGCTTGCACACGTGCCCGCTCGCTCTCACACAGGGATTGCTGTGCAAATGAAACTTTTGTTATTTTCTGCCTCACAGCTTGATCCCAGCTTGATCCAAAACTCCCTGTACTACCCTCTTTCTCAGCACCTTCCAGAACACAGATGGCTCAACAGGAGTGTGTGGTACACACTGCTCCACAGCTCAGCTGCATCTATTTAATATACTTTGAGAATTGTTCTGTATTAGCACACAGAACTTGGTCATTTTTTCTCACAAAGTAGTGTGAAACACTACTGTGTAGATCTGGATAATTTCAGGAATTTTCAAACATCTTCTCCTTAGGACCTGTTGGCTTTAACTGGCCTGGTGAGGTTGGAGCAGGTTCATCTGCCAAGTATAAGGCTGAGGGTGCTGAGTAACAGTGACAACAGAAAGAATGAGCAGCTATGGGGAGAAACAAGAGGCTAGATTACCCTGAGTGGGGCTGTGTGCAAGGTGCTCCTCAATCTACCAGCTTCTCCCAGGCACTGACCCCATGAAAGACACAACAGTGTACAGTAAGGTGATCTTGGTTGGCTATGGGCCCTTCATAGGTGTGAGTGGCTATGTGGGCCTTTTTACACATATACTTGTTTGGGGGTTTTTCTGTTTTTTTTTTTTTTTTTTTTTTTGAGACAGTATCTCACTGTGTAGTTCAGGCTAATCTTGAACTCACTATGTAGCCTTGAACGCACAGTAATACACCTGCCTCAGCTTCCTGAGTGCTGGAACATTTTCAAGTTTTATATGTGCACTGTTATTCAATCACTTAGGTAAGATTATATACATGTACCATCATGCTGGGCACTTAATTTACTTGTCTTTTTTTTCTCCCCCGACACTTGGGATTGAAACCAGGCCCTTCCCATTGAGCTACATCCTCAGTGTTGTTTTATTTTATTTTTAGACAGTCTTGCAAAGTTGCCGGGGTTAGCTTTGAACTTCTGAACCTCCTTTAGCCTTCCAGACTGCTGGGATTAGAGGGATGCACTGCCATGCCTACCGATTGTCCACTTATCTTTCTGGGGGGACAGGGGCAGTACTGGAATTTAAACTCAGGCCTTTGAGCATACTAGGCAAATACCCTATCACTGAGCTATACCCTAGTCCTGCCCACTTATCTTTGTCTAAGCTCTTTTTTGTTTTTTGAGACAGGGTTGACAATTCAGGCTGGCCTTGTGAACTTGTGGTGATCCACATGCTTCAGCCTCCTGAGTACTAGGGTTAGGAGTATGTGCACCATGCTTCACTCAAATAAAAATTTGGGGGACAAGAGAAAGGGGCCAAAAATAGAATTAGGTTGTGTTGTGTACATGTCCTAATGCCCCACAATGAATGCAATTGTGTACTGTAAACATCTACTAATAAAAATAAAAGATAAACTTTTTGTGGTGCTAGGGATTGGAAACTAGACCCCTCTGAATACTATGTAAGCATTCTATCAGTTAGTTACATCCCCAGCCCCTTAAATGTTTGTTTATTTACTTAATTGTCTTTTTGTGACAGGGTTTCCCTATGAAGTTCAGGCTGGCCTTGAGCTCATTTTGTAGCCAAGGCTGATCTTGAACTCTCATTAATCTTCCTGCTTCAGCCTTCTGAGTGCTTGGACTACAGGCATGTGCCACCATGCCTGGCTAAATATTTTTATTTAAAAAGGAATAAGTCTGGAATCCCAGCACTTAGGAGGCAGAAGAAGGAAGACTTTGACAAGTTCCAGGCCAATCTTAGGTACACAGTAAATCAGCCTGAACTAGTGAGACCTTGTCTCAAAAAAAGAAAAATAAATGCAAGCCAATTGAGCCAGATGTTGTAGTTCACATCTATAATCTCAGCAGTTAGGAGGCTTAGTGAAATTTAGATCACTTTCACTTTTCCTACTGTCATAAACAGTGACACAATGAACATTTTCAAGGTTTATCTGTGCACTGTTATTTAATCACTTAGGTAAGATAAACTTCCAGAAGTAAAACTTTGGGGTCAAAAAGCATACAATGTATATAGAGGTAATCAGAACACTGGATAATCTCACCAACATTGTATAAGTTCCTTGCATTATACAAACCCCTATCAACACTTCCAAGTTTCTACTTGGCCAAAGCCACTCTGACAGTCATTTTAACCTAGACATCTAGCCATTTGCTTTTCTTTTTTAATGAATTGCTTCTTCGTACCTTTTGCTGATTTTTTCTTTTTCTTTTTTTGCCCATTTTTCTATCTGAAATCATCTCCAGTTTTTATATTGATATATAAGAGCCAAGGCAGATATTAGCATATACACAGATATTAAGGCTACCAATCTCTTGTCATATACCTGCAAGCTTTCTCCCATAGTTGTGTGTGTGTGTGTGTGTATATATGTGTATATATTTGTGGTACTGGGGACTGAACTCAGTCTTCACACTGAACTACAACCTCAGCCCTTTATTTTGAGACGGTGTCTTGCTAAGTTAAGTCACTTATTGTCTATGCTGCCATCCTTCAGCAAAGTGCTGAGATCACATGTGTGCACTGCCTTATCCACCTTATCCAGTTTTTTTTGTTTTTGTTTTTTTTTTTTGGTGGTGATGGGGACTGAACCTGGGTTCTGGCTCATGCTAAGCATATGCTGTGCCACTGAGCCGTATCTCTAGCCCTGTCTTATATTTTTGTCTTTTACTGATTATAGATTTAGCATCATTTTCTTTTACTTGGCAGCTTTTTTTCACATTGGTTTGTGTTTTTCAAAATACTCACATAATAGCCAGGCTCAGTGGCACATGCCTATAATTCCAGTAGTTTGGAGGCTGAAGCAGGAGGATTACTCTGAGTTTGAGGCCAGCATGGGTTACATACTGTAGTGAGTTCAGAGCTAGCCTGAATTTTGTAGTAAGACCCTGTCTTAAATAAAACAAAACAGAATATTCACACACATTTAACAATGCCCAGGACAGTCCTGTTGGCTCCCCTCTCTTGTTTCCTAGCACTCCCCAGGAGCACTGTTCCCTAACATTTTCTCTCTATTCATCTTCTCCTCTCTTTATCCACAGCAGCTCCAAGGCACTATATTATTCTACAGTAGTGCTCTATACTACAGTTCCAGGAGAGCAGGGGCTCAATTCTCATCACTCTTGTACCTCCAAGAGCAGGATAAATACTGCTGAATTAAGGGACCACCCTCTTATTTGTCTCTCTGCCCCTCTACACTCTGGTAACCAAACTGATCTTTTAAAGATATAAATCAAATTACACTTCCAAAACACTTTTAGGCTAAACGTTAGACTCTTTACTCTTCATCAAGACTCTTCAAGTCACTCGTACTTTTCCACCCTCATTCCCTACCCTCTATAACGCACACTCCCTCTGCTGTGGGAACTTAGGCCTTCTGCCTTTTCATCAGTCGTGTTAGAAGAGCTGCATGAAAGCTGTCTCCTAGTCATTCAGGATCAGCAATATTCTCTAAAGACCATCTGAAATGAAGATACCAACATTGGAAGGTCTGCCCTCCGTCTCTCTACAAAACATCCTACATCTCTTTTCCTGCTCCTTCCCTGTTTGTCTTTAATGCCGTCTCACAGTCCCATGGACATACTAATTTACAGTATTTCTCAAAAGAGGGGAAGAAAAGAGGGGAGGATCCCTGTGCACCTGCATTTCCTTAACCTCTCTCGCGGCGCACCTGGGCCTCGGCGCTCCGACGCTCTTCCCAGTCGCGGCAGCTGGCCAGGTCGCGCAGCCACTGGTCGCAAGCCGGCCGCTCGCCGTGGACGTAGTAGTGGTGCAAGAAGTGCCCGGCGCTGCGGCAGAGCTTCCACTCAGCGCGGTAGGTCTCGCAGGGCCGCGGCGGCTGGGGCGAAAGGTGATGTCTGAGCGGGCCCGGCGTCGCGCTCCACGTCCCCGTTCCATACCACTTCCACCCCCAGGGAGGAACCGGTTAATCTTGGTCCGCCCGAATGCCCGTGGGACCTCAGTGCCAACCACACTCACCCGCCAGCTGCCACAGTCCGCCATGTCAAGAATACCGCCAAACCCCGCCTCGCTACCACAGCAGCCAATGAAAACTTAAGAAAGCTGGCTATGTGTGATTGACAGTCAAAAAAACCAATGAGTTTCAAGATATCACAACTAACTATTCATTCGCTTCCTCAAAAAATTCCAATAAACAGGACACAGATCCGAATAGAGCAGCCAATAACAGCCAAAGGAGGTACCAGAGAGGGGCGGGGCAAAACCGGATGGCAAGTTCCTGAGGTTCGAAGGCCTGAAGCAGAGCTGGCACAATACTGTGATGATGGCATCCGTCTGCCCTGATGCCTGACTGGAGTCCTGTGCTGCGCATTTGCGTGGTTACCTGTCTCTAAAATTCTATGGTTCAAGCTATATCTTTCCAACTGCTTTTGTTATTTTTTAAAATATCGATAACCTGGTTCACTGTTGTAAACACCCACTGAGGATCAACTCAAGAGAGTGAAACCTGGTAGGTATATAGCTACCGTATATACTCGCCCGAGTTCTCCTCAGGGCCAAGGTGAACTCACAAAGTAACCGGGTTTGATTGGGCGTGATGTGTGTGCTGGGGACCAGTGAGTGGGGCTAGGATGCTGTGATAGCTCCCCAAAAAACCTAAGCTGGAAGTGTAAGTTGAGAGTGTTTCTAGCAGAGGCAACAGAGGTAAAGGTAGCTGGTGGGTCTGCAGAAAGGTCTTTACAATACCCAATAGTTTTCTGAGTAGAATCAAATCATCACGGAGTGGGGGTAGTGGTGATGCTTAAAAAGCAATTGCTGGACCTATTCTAGGAATGACAGTGAGCTAGGCTCCCTGAAGGTGAGAAAGAAAACTAGTTTTACTAGGGGTCTTAGTGTTGAGGTAGCTGGTTCACCCAAATTTGGAAAAAACACTTAAGTGGATTCTGGAACAACTGCTGCAGTGTACAGCGCTAACCACCAAGGTGAATAATGCTCTAGGTGACTACAGTCATTAGTGTCCAATAATAGGGTCTACCCCTGTCCCAACCAGAAGAGTATGCCTCTAGCAAAGGACTAAATTTTACTGCATACACAGGTGTTCCTTAGGGAAGACAAAAATCTGGGGCCAAAGCCATACTTCATTATGTAAAAAATAAAAATTTTTTAGTCATTGTGATCCTCCACATAGAGGCTACCTACTTGTCCATGAGGGTTTTTCCTCTGCTAGTGAAACTGAAACTAATGGAGGGACTGGTCCTTACCATTTTGCTTCATTCTTTCCAAAATCACATCCATTGCCAGAGATGACAATTTGTACCATTAAAGCAGAGCCCTGAATATCATGAAATCCATCAGTGGTCCTCATGAAGGACATGTGGGCAGATCCTGGGGCTGCCAACCTGGAGAACCTTGTCTAGACTGGTACCCTTCTGCCCACAAGACAAATTCTGCTCCATGGGGAGACCTGACTGAGCCTGATTATACTTACTGCAGGGATCAGGGAGTTCTTTTGTCCCTGTATTTTCCAGAAGTCCCAGGGGAGTTTTGTAACTGAATAATGGACTATGGAGAGCCTGCAAAGTAGGCTTTTCTCTAACTTCTAGTCAGTGGCCCAACCACCAATATATTTTAGTACCTAATCAAAAATTTAGAGGTGACGTTTTAATCATTGCCTGTTTTTACTTGAAATTCTTGACTCAGAATTATTCTCAAGGAAAAAATTTAAAATAACTGAATTAACAGGTTAGATCTCTCATTACAGAAAGTGAAGATCTAAGGCTAAACTAAAACTAATCAAAACCTTGGGGCTAGGGTGCAGCTTAGTGGTAGAAGGCATGGTCAGTATTCATAAGGCCCCGGGTTAAATCACAGAAAAATAAATAAATAAATAAGACAAGCCAGCAGAGCCTTGGAAAATTTATTTATTTTACTTATTTTTTTGGTACCGGGAATCAAACTCACAACTAGTACTTGCCAGGCAAGTACTTATGCCACTGAGCTAAATCCCTGGCCCACCTTGGAAAATTTAATAAATTAAAATTAAAAAGTGGGGGGTAAGGAAGCAAAGAGACACACCTTTAGCATTTATTCATTCTAACATTTACATTTGGCTTCATCATGGAGTTGTTTTATTCTAAAATAATAAGTTCAATAGGTAGCCAGTTCTTTCCATGCGAAATCAAAATAAAAGTGTAATCTAATTGGATAGGGCATCCTTTCGAGGAAAGGTTTTTCTGAAAACAATCAGTATTTTTTTTTTTTTGTACTGGGGATCGATCTCACAACCTTGCACTTAGCAGGCAAGTGCTTGAGCTGCTGAGCTAAATCCCTCACCTAACAATCAGTATCTAAAGTAAAATAGAAATATCCTTTTTCAAACACTTAAACAGCAGCTAGAGTACTGGAATAGGCACTATTTATAAAGCACATATCTATTTAAACTCCTTCTTTTCCAAGACAATGCCTCTGCAAATGACCTGGGAAAAGGTAAAATGAAGAAAGAGAAAGAACACCCTTAGCTGGGCATGGTGGCGCACTCCTGTAATCCTAGCACTTGGGAGGCTGAGGCAGGTGGATTGTTGCAAGTTTGAGGCCAGCCTGGACTACAAAGTGAGCCCATGTCAGCCATAACTGCATAGTGAGACCCTGTCTCAAAAAGACAAAAAACCCAAAAAGAGCAAACCTCCCCCCCTTAATAAGACTACGTCACTTCCACTGATTTGTTAGAAATTAAGGAACTCTGTTTTGCTGGGGCAGGAGGAAAGTCCTTAAGCTGAAAGAATAAGGTAGAAGGTGGCCATCTACAGGACATTAGCGATAGCTTTCTCTTTCCCCAACTCAAGCACACAAGCAGGTCAAACTGGGTAATTCTTAGGTAACACTAAGTAAACTCTTAAGTAACAGCATTCACTTGATGATGGTCTCATCCATGTCAGAGCCAGTAACTAAAAACCAGTATGTTGCAATTGATTCCTTTATTTTCCAATCAGCCAACAGTCTGGGCTTAAGGCTTTCTTCCCTTTTTGCGCAATGACTGTCCTTCTCCAGAGAAAGCAACGAATCTGCCTCCAGCTTCATCCTAGGTATGAAGATAAGAAATTATTTTCAGAAATTCTTTGGAGGTTTATAATAAATATCTTATTTTGTGGACTTGTGAATCATTCACCCATTGTCTTCCCATATATAATAAGAAAGGCCTCTGCAATATAAGTACAAATCATAATTTATTGTGCTGAGACACAAATGAATCTTCTGCCTTTGTTTTCAGGTTAAATATACAAATGCTCCTTGACTTATGGATAGGTTAAGTCCTGATAGATTCATTCGAAACTGGAAATATTGTGAAGCTGAAAATGCATTTAACAGGCATGTGGCACACGCCTATAATCCCAGCATTCGGAAGGCTGAGGCAGAAGGATTGCCTCAAGTTTGAGGCCAGCCTGGACTACAAAGGGAGACCTTGTCTCGAAAAACCAAAAAACAATAATAAAAATAAGATGCACTTAATACACCCAGCCTATCAAACATGGTAGCTTAGCAACATAGTATACCATCCAGCATTGGTTGTTTCCCATTTTGACAGTGGCTGATTGAGGGAGCTGTGGCTCAATACTATTGTTTAGCAATGTAGAGAAGACTGTACTACATATCACTAGCCCAGGAAAAGATCAAACTTCCAAATTCTAAGTACGGTTTCTAGTGAATGTGCATTGTTTTTGCAGTTATAAAGTCAAAAAATCCTAAGGTGAACCATGATGAGATCTTTTATATAACCTTTCACTTAATAATTTTCAATATAAAAAATATAAAATCTCTCAAAGAAAAACCACTCATAACTCCATCACCCAAAAATAACACTTTCATTCACATTTCTGTATGTGCTTATATAAACCGTCTTTCCATTTAATTTTGAAGCCTTAAGCCAATGAATGTTTTATCTGGCATGCTCTAGAGACTGCAGAGTAGTCTGTTACACAGGAGAGCCAGTCTTCTGCCATTTGATGTCTCTGTAACTTTTAAGTTTGCAGTATTATAAATTGCTGTGGTGAGCAGCTTAATGTGTTTGTACACAGTTGCTTTTTTCTAGTAGAATTTCTAGGTGGAAGAGTACACATTAATTTCTTTAACGCTTTTACTGATTAGTGGGTTGTGGTATTAAGGACGAGCCCAAGACCTTTGCACTGAGCTACACCCTCCTAGCACTTTTTATATTTTAAATTTTTATTTAACTAATTTATTTGAGACAGGGTCTTTTTATGTAGTCCAGGATGGCTGTGAACTCAGTTTGTAGCTCAGGCTGGCCTCAAACTCACAGCCTATCTTCTTGCTTCAGTCTCCTGAGTGTTGGGATTACAGGCATGGATCACTGTGCCTGGCTTATTACTATTAGAAAGTGGGGCCTGGATGGAGGATATATCTCTGCCCGAGGTTCCTCCCTTCTCTGTTTCCTAGCTGCCATGATGTACACAGCTTTTCATCCACAAGTCCTTCTGCTAAGTCATACATGCCTTGGAGCTTGTGGATTATGAACCAAACCATGAACCTTTCTTTTTCTTTTTTGGTCTTTTTGAGACAGAGTCCCACTATGCAGTTTGGGCTGGGCTTGAGCTCACTTTGTAGCCCAGAATGGTCTCAAACTCACAATGATCCCCCTGCCTCAGCCTCCCAAGTGCTGGGATTACAGGCATGTGCTACTCTACCTGGCTGAATCTTTCTTCTTTAAAAGTTATGTGTGTTGGGTATTTTGTCCTAGGGACAAGAAAATGACTAAGACATTGAGGCCTCAAGTCTGAGTCTACCAAAAGCCAGCCTGCAACTGGTGAAGTCCTAGACAGAGGTGCCAGATGATGAAGCCTCATTAGGGGACTACATCTGTTTCTCTAAGCATGGAAGGTTTGCAACATTTGTGTCAGTTTGAGGAATGTTGATGCCTGAAGCAGCTGCAAGTGGTGCTTGGGTATGCAGAGGTAGACAGCATTGCAGTCTCTGTTCCTAACTACCTCAAATGCTAAAGGGGAAGAGTTTAGTTGTCAGGAGAAGTTGCCAAAGACTGGTTCTATCTGGTAGACCATTTGGAACAGGCTACAGCATATCTGCCCTCTGCCTGCTCCAGATGAGCTGCCAAAGTACTCATGGATTCCCAAGCATCTAATAATCTGATAAGAAAAGGAAACAGAGAAGTGATAGGGCTGAATAGTAGTGGTGTTCTAGAAACATTCATCATGTTTAGATGACTGTGTTTCAGCCTTGTGACCAAAGCTATCACCCTATTCCCACATGGTGGACACTACTCTTAGCCAAATGCTATTCCATGCTCTGTGACAGGGTGATACTCAGCCAAAGGAGGCCTGTTGTTTGGATGTCTAATTGAAGGTCACTTCCAGAGTTTTGTGGCACTTAAGTGGGATATACAGTGGTCAGGAACTCTGCCCCCTTGGGCCAGAGAATCCTCACCTCTGGATCTTTATATATGCATTGCACAAATGCAGACAAACCAAAGCACCCTCCTCACAGAGCTGTTTTGGTGAGTAGAGTTGTTATATATATAACACTTAGTATGGTGCCTGCTAATTAGCAAGGCAACCTCTGACAACCAGTATTGTGCTGGTCACCATTGCTAGGTGATGCCAAAGTGTGGCAATAATGATAGACAGGCACTTAAATCCTACTGCTTCTCACTGTCCTTGTGGTTTGGGCAAGCTGTTGTCAGAAGCAAGTGTGCCTATCCCCAGGACGCCCATCCAACAATCTTCGTACCACATCCTGATTACTGCTTGGAGCCAAACACCTACTGGGACTGGCCACAAGGCCTCAAAGTGTTCATGCCTGCAGGATGCTCAGCCCTAACATTCTCCTATTCCATGACCATCCTGCTTGGCTACAAGGGTATTGTCCAGATTGCTAGAATAAAGAGAAGAGAAAACAGAGTCCACATAGGGCACCCAGCTCTTTGACGACAGAGCCTGAAGTGGCTTCTGATCTCAAGATGCCTGGCTTTACCCTGTAGAGGCCCACACAGGCTCTACACAAGCAGCAAGCCATTAAGGAGAGGAGGGTTCCAGGAATGGGAAAAATATGACAGAAGCCTCCTATTTAGAATAGTAACAACATCAGTCACTAGAACTCACCTCTTCAACTTTTTTGACGAGTGGACGTGAATTTCTAATGAAAGTGATCTTACCAAGTTTAAATTCGTAATTAGGAATTCCTCTGTGAAAAAGACACAGAAATGTTAGTTTTTTCAGGAACAAAGGGTTAAACTTCACTTTTGATAATCAGGCAAGAAAAAACATAAAAGACAAGTTTTCAAGGTGACCCTTTCTGGAAAATATTGCTGCATCCCAACATAGATCTTTGTCCATTCCTTGGCAGTGCTTCCCAGCATTCTTCTAGCAGAGAACCAGCACAAAAACAATCCTAGTTTAGCATAAATACTGGGTGTAATAGATAGGCTTGACCCTGGATCGGACCTGTACTAAGGGGTCACCTCAAACCTTCTGCAATCTATATTCACGTAACTCTTAGAGAACTATTTCTAGCATTCTCTTTCTGATCACACATAGTAGACAGCTGACCCATCTTATCTGCCCCCACTGTGACAGCCACCAAAGGAAGAGTCTGTGGAGTAACTGGACTCAATGAAGTCATGACCCTGCTTGGAAACCAGATAGGGATTTGAGTCCACTTGGTAGCCTGCTAGCCTAGGCTTTGTCTCTTCAAGGGGCTAGCTCAGACTCTCTTTAGACAATAACAAAATATCTGGCAAAGGGAGAGCCAGGACAGACCTACCTTTTAATGTCTCCAGGCTTGATGGGCGACGGACTGGGCTCAACCCCTTTCTTCTTTCCATCTAGTCTATTCCCAGAACCTGAGAAGGCCTAAACAGGGAAGTAGGAGTATGCAGTGAGCCCTGAGATGGAGCACAGATATGTCCTTTCCCCAGAGACTGCTGTAGGGATATGAGCCGAGGGTGCTGCCAAGACACTATCAGGACTAAAAGCCCTGGCTCCTCTAGTGCTAGAGTCTTGGCAGATGATTTCTCTCCACCTAGCTTGCAGGGGACTGCTGGAAACTGATAAAAGCCATCTTATCAGGGCAGCCAGGGGCCAGTGATGAACAGAATTTGTCTAGCCCTGGCCTTTGGAGGGGCTACCCAGCTCAATCCCCTGTAGGTGGACTAAGGCCTCTGCCCCTAGGCTCAGCTTTCTGCATAACCAGTCATAATCCCTCCAGTGCTTCCTAGTACCCAGACATCCACACATGAACCATCTCTACCTGCTTCCCAAGTAGCCTAGCTGGGTCCTAATGATCATATGTGCAGCTTACTTTCAGTCTGGGCAAAGAAAAATAGGGCATGCTTTTAGAGAGAGATAAAAGCAAATGTGGTAAATACTAGTGAACCTAAAACAGTGGTGGTAAACCTATGGCATATGTGCTACAGTAGGCATGCAAAACCAGGTCACCCCAGCTGAGCTTTGGTTAACAGTGCACATAGGAGCACAAGCTCAGAAAGTAGCACCAGGGGATGACATGATGAGATGGGAGTCATTAGCTGTTACTTATTCAAGATTTCACATGGCCGGTCAGTGTATTGCCAAGAATAGATATATTTGCTTGGATTTTGCTAACATATTTGTTTCTATTAACACAAGATTTTAGCTTTAAGTTTTATGAAAACTGAAATTTAATATCTAAGATTTAGTGGAGATGCTCTGAGAGTCTTTTAATGTTGTACTATCCCCCAGCATATTTGAATTTACATCAACATATCTAGTTGTTTGTCAAAAATTTATGAAAACAAAAGTGAAGATATGTATTTGTTTGAACTGACTGATTTTAGCAGAAGCCCCCACAAGGTAGGGGATGCACTCAGATGCCTTTTTCAGAGCAAGCCAAATGCCACTGGTCAGTGGAATACTGCTCCTATGCCAGTGTTAGGAAATTCAAGAGAAACCCCAGCTAAGAATCACTGCCATAGATTGTTGATTCAGGGAATATCTAATTCTTTATTTAATTAATATCATTAGCTATTTTTGGTATAGGGATGGATTTGTTTTGGTACTTTACTTTTTAAAAATTTTGTGTTTTTGTAGACTCCCAAATCTTGAATACCAAAAAATGACTACAGCTAAAAAAGCAGAACTGAAAACAGATAGTGGAAGACCATTCCAAAAGGTGTGGATGGCAGAAAGGATGTTTTATAGTATCAAAACATTTGAGAGAAAACTGCAGGTTTTTGAAAAAGATAAAGGGGCAGCTAAAATATTTTCCAAATCTAAAAATACATTTTGGAAACTCTACAATATCTTCAGAATATCCTACAAGCCATCAATAAGTCTATAAGGAATTTTCTACCATTATAGCATCTGCAAAGGAAAACTTTAGTAACAGATTTTTACAATTCTGTAAGATGGTGACAACTTTACTTTTTTTATTTCTCTAGATTAAGTCAGATTTGAAGAACTTGATCTTTTCTGCTTCCACTGGTTAAATTCTAGAAATCTAGAAATGGAGCTGTTGGAATTTAAAGAAAGCTCTACCTGGAAAAAGAAATTCTATGACTTGCATGCCACCCTTGAGAAGATATGGTATGTGAAAGGACGACAAAGGAGAACACAGTAATTCTGAAAGTGAAATCCTTAAAGTGTGGAATTCTCTGCCAAATAATTTTAAGTCAATGAGAGCATTTAGAACTGCTTATCTTACTTTATTTGGTTCATCTTATACTTAATGAGAAACTGTTTTCAGTTTTGAATTATATCAAATCTGATACAAAAAACAGATTAAGAGATGACCCGAGTGCTGCATATGCTGCTCTCACACTAATGAAGTGTAAGCCGGGGCTTGAGAAATTATCAGCATGCATATGACAACAAAGATCACATTAATTGTGCAAAAGCATGCCAAATGCAAATTTTTACCTTTCAATAAAAAGCTGTTTGTATCACTGAAAGCTCTGTTACTATGTTTTTCTTTTAAGACAAAAGATGTTAATGTATAAGTTGTTTTTTCTAAACTAAAACCTCAGTATTCAGGTTCAATTGCAGTGTTGGCACTTAGTAATAAGTAAGTTTTGGGTTGCAGTTTGGACACTTGGTCTTTAAAAGGTTCACCATCATTGGCCTAAAACAAAGATATTCATGTCTGTGATACTAGTTTAAGTTTTTGGTAGGGTAGAAATTTTTAAAAAGAACATGAAAAACTTGGGGCTGCCTTACAGGGTTGCTAGGATTGCAGAAGAAAATGGATGCATAAAAGGGTTTGGTAATTAAGCAAGTACCTAATTAACATATGCATGGATGGATACCCTGAGCTCAACCCTGCTGATGTCTAAAAAGCATCACAGAGATAGCTTGCAGTGAATGTCCTGGTTCAAGGGAGCACAGAGTAAGACGTACAGCCTGGTACTCACACGGAAGCCAAGCTCTCCAGCATAGCCACTGTGGTCAGCTTCATTTTCCTGATGGGAAGACAGAAAACAGGAAATGAGCTTCTCAGCAGGAATACCTAGGCTTTCCCTTAGTGGCTACTTTCCATTGCTATCCAGCCCTCCTATTAGGTTATACTGTCCCTCTAAATAAAGGGTAGGGGGAAGAGAAGCTGGACATGTAAAGGTGCCAGCCCCAGGCAAGGCCAAGTCAAAAAAAAAAACCAAAAAACAAACAACAACAACAAAAAAACACTGGAACAACAACGGGGGAAAAAAAAGAAAAAAGAGGAAAAGTTCTGATATGGGTTGGGAATGGCCTCCAGAAAAACACTTACTGTTGATTCCTCATGCTGGACTTGTCTTTCAGGTTCTTTGTAGCCCAGAGGAGCATCAAAGTCCACCTGAATTTTTAAAGATAAAATTTTGAGACATGGCCACACTTAGCTATTTGGCTGTTTTAAGACAACTACAGATTCATACATAGGTCTAGGAAATGACACTGAGAGATATGCCTGATACACTTTTGTCAGCTTTCAATGGAGTTTTTAATTTCCTGGTAATCTCTTTGGATCTGTTTCATGTATTCTAGATTTTGTTTATATTCTTCATCAAAGGTTTCTCTCCTTTTTCTGGGTTCCTCCATTCTTCCCTCTGTGTCTTCTTGAGAGGTGCTTAGCATTTCTTTTATTAATCTTCTTATATCTTGCTTGAGTTAGAATTTCAGTTTTAAGTTTGTCAATGAGGTCACAGAAGTATTTCTTTATGTCTGCTGATGCTGTGTCCAATATTGCATGTTTGTGGCCCTCAATCTCCTCTGTATTTACCTTTCCTAGCCTTATTTTTCCTGGGTCAGCGGCTGGTGGTTTTTTCTTGTTTCTTTCTCTTGTCATGTTTCTGGTTTCTTTCAGACAGGTATATGGTGGATGTCTCAGGTCCTTTCTGTATTGCTTACGGTTTTTGTGAAGCGTGCTGGCTAGGGATTGCTGCCCCCTCGATGTTGATCTGTGAGGTACACGCAGGGGCAATGTGGGATGGCCCTTTCCTCTGAGCCAGTCAACCAGTGAGTGTCTTTACCACATTAGTCTGTGCCATGCAGACTGCCACAGGTTCAGGACAGTTTTGTCCCTGGTTATTGGGTCCCGACCAGGGGCATGACCCAGCCCACGCAGATCCTACCAGTCCACTTTGGGCCAGAAGCAGCCGACTGATGCCACTGTGGTTGCAGGTTCAGGCCTGTCCTGCCCAACTCCAATATGTCGTTCAGCCAGTCACCCCTACTGCGGGACCTAATTCCTAGTACTCACCACGGGTTAGTGCTGCTCTCCATGCCAGTTCCACTCCCTGTTGTGGTGCAGCCTCCTGCCAAGCGTCTCGGGCTCACCAGCCTCCAATTTCAGCATGATTGCAACTTCAGCTCAATCGTGAGATTGCCTGACTCCAAGATGTACCCAGCACAACATGGGACCAGCTCTAGTGTGAGCGCATCTAGGTTCAGCCTTCCACCCAGTGCATCTAGCTCCAGCCTTCCACCCAGCCTAGCTCAGGACCGGTTCAGGTGAGAATGCACCTAGCTTCAGCCTTCAGTCCACGTATTTTTTTTTTCCTTTTTTTCTTTCCTCAATTTCTTCCTGGGTCGTGACAATCCTTCTCCTTTTATCTGGTCTTTTCCATGGTGTTAAATTCTAGCATCTGACTTGTTTTTCTCAGAGAGGCTCTCTACCGTGCCACCTATCAATCTGCCATCTTCCCAACAGAGCTGCCTGATACATTTTTGCCAACACACTTTAAAAATTACTGTAGGACAACAATATTGGCAAATATTGCTCTTACATATAGTGCTCCCAGCTTATGTACACATTGTGGGTGTGTTTACATGCTTATGTGCACGACTAGTTCTATCTAATCTTATCACCATGCAAGACTCTATATCTACCACCACCATAGTGAAGATACTGAACAGTTCCACTACCACAAGGGTCCTGCCCATGTCCCTGGTAACCACTAATCTTTCACATCTGATGTCCTAATACCTTAAAAATGTCACATAAAGGAAAGCAGCCACATATATAGCCTTTTGGGACTGGCCTTTTTACTCACATTAGGATGTTATATGCATCAGCAATTTGTCTCTACTCAAGAGATTTCCTTCACTTTTTTTTTTTTTTCTTTTCAAACAGGGTCTTGCTTTGTAGTGCAGGCTAGCCTTGAACTCACCATGAAGCCTGGGCTGGCCTCAAACTTTCAGTGATCTTCCTGCTGCAGCCTCTTGAATGCTGGAATCACAGGCACATGCCTGTGATTCTCTTTAGCTCTTAAGAATATTTATTTTTTGGCAGGTCTGAGCAGAGTGTAAATTCAGCCACCTCTGCACTGGTAGCAAAGTCTCACTTTGAACCTTGGTATGGTTCACTAGGTAAATGGTCTCCTCATGATGTTCTGACAGCATTTACCTCCCAAAGTAATACCAGGCACGGAGGGACAATTTCCTGGGGCCCTGGGCTGAGCCCAATTAAACTATAAAAAGTTACTCACATTCATGTCACACTCAATGATGGACACAGCCTTGTCAGGTTTGGTTTCCATCACCCGTAATTCATAAATCTGCAGGAAGAACACATAAATGAGTTGGACAGTTTTGAGGCAGCACTGGGGGCTGGCAACATCTGCTTAGTAGGACTTTTTACCTGGCATTTGTGGACAAAACCTTCACACCCAGGACACCAGTCCCGTTTCACCTCTGACTTCAATAGTGCTGCTCAGGAATAGGTTGCCTTTATGTTCAGTACTGTGAGAATGTCATCCCTCATATATGGTTCCAATTAGATCAGTAGTGGTTTTGTATGGCAGTTATGTATCATAATGCAAAACATACTACCTTTTACTCAGAAAGTTTGCTTCTAGGAATTCCTTCTAAATAAATAATTAGCTAAGTACCCCAAGGGGAAAATTCTAAGAATGCTCACTGCATCACTGCTAATAATAATGTATATCCAAAATTCCTACCATAGATTAACATTAAGAACAATAACATGAGCTGAGTGTGGTGGCTCACACCTGTAATCCCAGCACTCAGGAAGCTGAGGCAGAAGGGTCACTGTGAGTTTGAAATCAGCCAGGGCTACGAAGTGAGCTCAAGGCTAGCCTGAACTGCATAGTAAGACTGTCTCAAAAGACTGAAAAAAAGAACAATAACATGGCCAGGCATGGTGGTGGACACCTGTAATCCTACCACTGGGGACACTGAGGCACCAGGATCACCTCAAATTTGAGGCCAGCTTGGACTACACAGTGAGTTCAAGGCCAGCCTGAGCTATACAGTGAGATCCTGCCTTAAACAAACAAACAAAAAAAGACAAAAGCAAAAATAAAAACAAGCCAATAACATGAAGGCTGTCTATAATTAATTGCAAAAACTTAAAATATTCAGTTATACTAGGGACAAAAAAATGTATTTTTATACATTTTATAAAAAAAAAAAAGGGTATGATTTAAAACCCACAAATCTGGAAAGTGTGGGTTATCAGTATAAGATGCCTCAAATATAAGGAAACTGTCAAAGAGCCCTACATTGACAATCAAATGAATAACTGGCCTCTAAACCCTGCAAGGGAGGACCTGGCTGGCTCAGGCTGTGGGGGATCCAGGGAGAACCAAGGAAGGAACACTGGCCTCAGGGAAAACCAGGGTGGGGTCACTCTTGAACACTGAAGGTTGGCACTGGCAGTAGCTCCATGAGGTCAACTGTTAACTGTTGCAATGGATGAGTCACCCATACTGCTGTGCTCCACACCTGAAGTAGTCAGCTTTGTGGCAGAATATCCAATTATCATGCTTATTCACCTATAAATGCAACCAATCCTTGAAACATAGTTATTGAGTGAATTAGTGCTCTAAATATGAATCCATGCAAAAAAATTCTGGGTATTTTGGTTTTGTTTTTGAGACACAGTCTTGCTGTGTAGTTTAGGCTGGCTTTGAACTTGGTACACAGCCTGGGCTGGCCTCCAACTCACAGAGATCTTCCTGCTCAGCCTCCTGAGTGCTAAGATTACAAAAGCATGCCACCACACCCAGTAAGAAAATTTTAAAACACAAACAGGCAATACTTACATGATGGAATCCAGTAATACCCTGCTTAAAAAGAAGGCCTATTCAAATAGCAGAATGGATCATGCAAGTGGGTCTTCTAGGTAAAAGCTGTGACAAGGGTGGTTTACATACCTTCTCATTGTAGTTGATGGCAATCACATCCCCAGTGGTCAGACAGGCAAAGTTTCTCAGTGCATTTTCTAATCTGTGGACACACTGTCAAGGCAACATGGCAAGACACACAACTTCTCTATGTAATGAGCATAAGAGGTTGCATGGTTACTGTCACATAGACAGGAGTATGTATCATGGGGGTACTAAAACACACAGCTTTGGCATGTGGATGAAGCTGGGTAGTACAGTGCTTGCCTAAAGCACTGAAAGAAATCTCTGAGTTAGATCCCTAGCACTGCAAAAATAATTAACAAAAACATGCAGCTCTAATACAGTGGAACAATATTTTCAGTGATGCTGCAAGGGAGTACTCTTTCACTTACACATGGAACAGCTGAGCCTAAATTGAGCCCTAAAATCCAGAACACTTGGCCTCTGAGGAAAGATGGCTTCTTGCATCACTTTTGCATGCCCTGGTACATGCTCTGGTGTAAGCTTGCTACCTTCTGTGTGTTACACAGCTAGCTGCCTTTCAGCTGACAAAAGTGACACCTTTTCTCTCTGCAGTAACAAGTTTATTATGCTGACAGAAATAGCTTCTGAAAATAATCCTGCAAGTCTGATTTGCAACATGTGTAAAAATACAAAGATCAGAAGGGGCTATGACCACAGAGGCAAGGGTCCTTTCTAGTCAGTGACAGCCAAACATCTTTAGGAAAAGAAGCTCTTCCCACAGATCATTCCCCTAACCTGCAGAACAGGAAGCCTCTGCGAATGACTATTCCATGGGCAGAGTGCTCAGCATGAACTCAGCCAGCAGGGGCCACTGTGTCTAGGATATGGTTAATAAAGGGCTTAATATGGCCTGTTCATATACAGGACATGATGACCTGCATCTTACTGCTGACAATGGGCCTGGAGATAGCAGATGGAAAAGGAGGTAGCAGGCCTGGATTCAGTGAGGAAGTGGAGAGGGAGGCAGATTTTTTTTCCCTTTTCTTAATTTTCCATGATTTTTGTATTTTTTTTAAGTGTGCACCTTAAAAAATAAATAGGGCTGGGGCTGCAGTGAGAGCATTTGGTTTACATGCACAATATCCTGAGTTCAATCCTCAAAACAATGCTTGTAATGCTGTGCAGCCCTGACTAGCCTCGAATTTGTAATCCTCCTACCTAGTGTATGCCACCATGTCCAGTTTGTATTATTATCTTAACAAGCCAATTGAGCCATCAAACTAGTTGCACAGCCCACACACTATATTGCTCAGCTACATTGGTGATTTCCTTACATATAAACACATATACCTGGCTTATGTGCCAAGGCGAACATTAAAAAAAAAAATCACTAGAGCCTAAAACCTTTGCTTTCTGCTTATGGAGACAGAAAATGGTTTGGAGTGAATGAGTCTAAGTCTGGGCATATAGTGGGGTTGACTGGGTAGCTCATAGCTGAGCTGAGGGATCAGGGGTCCATAAAGGGCCTGGGGATGAGGAGAGATGAGCCATCTCTCTTTCTACTGCATGCACTGTGCATCCTGCACTCTGTGCTAGGCTGAAAAGTCCAACTGAAAAAAAGTATCTTACAAAGTTTCTGGAAAATGACCAAAGAGGCCCACAGAACACCACTGCACTTGACCAAGACTGAGAATGAGGAGGATGTTTTGGTTAAATACTTTTTTTTAAAAAAAGACACGGTCTTACCATGTAGTTCAGGCTGTTTTTGAATGCTATGTAGTGCAGGCTGGTCTTGAACTCAGTGATCCTCCCGGCTTAACCTCCTGAGTCACCTGGGATTACAGGCATGTGACACCTCGACCAGCTATATGCTATTACTCTTAAATTACAACTTCAACCATGAGTAACAGTGTGTCCTCCAAGTAGGCACAGATTTAACAAAATGCCTGATGGTTAATGACTGCCAGAGCATTCTTCTTTGAGCAGCCCTTCTTTTTATAAATTTTGGTGACAATGGGGATGGAAACCAGGGACTCACACATGCTGGGCAAGTTCTCTACCAATGAGCTACATCCCTGCCCAACTCTTCTTTTTTCAAAAGGATACACTGCTTTGGGGTTGGTGATATCCAGGAAGTCTGGGCTCTGAGGCTGGAATTTGGAGTAGGTGGCCACTTGCAGGTTGACACTCTCCACCTGAACCAGTCCCCCTTCCTCCAACAACAAATTCTGCATCATCTGAAAGGATCCAGAAGAAGGTTGCATGAAACTCCTAAAGGCTACTCTGACTGCCATCTTCCCACACACTTGAGGATAGGTAATTTCATTGTGATACAGTATCAAGAAGGAGGAAAAAAAATTGTGATGGAAACATGTGGAAGAAAAAAGGCCAAAAAAGGAGTTCGACAAAGGTGAATTAGACTACTTCACTGTGGGGCCATGTGAATTGGCCACCAACTCCAGGTTTTCTGGAGTAAAATATTTCCCTGGGATGCTCAGCTCAACTTCTGGCTCCCAAATGATCCAAAAGTTGCTTCCAAGGCTCTGAGTAAACAGGACTACACTTAGGTGGGATGATGACAGCACAAGGTGAGCATGACCTTGCATGGAAGCTTGTCATGCCTGAGGCTGTAAGGTAGTTACAAGGTCCCAGAAATGTCTGCTACAGAGGGATATAAAAAAAGATAGATACCCTCACCCACCTCTTAAACCATCCAGCAAGGTAGATGATGGCTGAGGAAGGAGATGGAAGACACAAACAAGGCCTATGAGAACCTGGCTTGTGGTGTCAGGACACTATAGTGTCAGCAAGTCTCAGTTTGGCTGTAAGGAAAGAGGAGCCCTGTATATCCTGGA
Organism: Hydrochoerus hydrochaeris; assembly: GCA_004027455.1. Classification (NCBI taxonomy): domain Eukaryota; kingdom Metazoa; phylum Chordata; class Mammalia; order Rodentia; family Hydrochaeridae; genus Hydrochoerus; species Hydrochoerus hydrochaeris. The sequence goes on along the minus strand of PVLA01001773.1, from coordinate 195,479 downwards.
ATGGGTTACTTTTCTTATTTTAAACCTTCTTCAAGAGAATGTCAGACACATACAGAAACTGAGAAAATCACAGAGTGAATTCCACACATCCTGTCTTGACAAGTAATCATGGTAATCAAGATGAAGTCCAGCTTCTTGATTTATCAGTGCCATGACATTCCCCATCCCATTCCATACCGGACCACTCTGAAGTAAATCCCAGGTGCCACAGCCCTTTAGAATGCTATACTAGTAGTTAGGTGACTCAGTCCAAAGAAAAGAGGGCAGGAGGCCATGAGGCAAGTGAGAGGGGGAAGCTTGTCAGGAAAGAGGGGTGTACCAAGAGCTGTACTTGGAGGAAGACTGGCCCCAGGCAGGAGTGAAACATGAGAGTGGGCACTGGGATGAGCCTGTGGAGGCCCTAACACAGTAGTACTGAAAGGTGCTCATCAGGATGGAAATGACAGAAATGGAGGAATGGTTGCTCCTCCAAATGCCACAGGCAGCCACAGGTAATCATAGTGGGATGGTAAAGAAGCTGGCTTTGACAATTGATAGTTTTGTGACCTTGGGGAATGGAAGTGAGCTGGCCAGGCTTACCACTCATGAAGCGCCTGGGACTCAGCTAAAGAAGATAAGTCATCCCCACAGTGGCACAAGCAAGGTTATTTCCTATAGGAAGGAAGGGATTTTTAGAATTTGTAATCACTTTTAATATCAGAGAGAGGAAATGCCATTTTTGAAAGTGTGCCATTTCTGAATACTGCTCTTGTAGCATTGGGGCCTCAGGTGTGAGTTGACCCACTTCTCTATGTTCCCAACCCTGCTCAGCCCACACAGGGGATCCCTAGTACCTGACATAATTAAAGCACAGAGAAAAGGATATATATGTTTCTCTGTGGGCTTTCCAAAGTTAAGGGTGTTACAGCTTGGGAGAGGCTGAAAGAAGGGGTGGGAAGAGAAAGGAAAAGGAAGCTACTTGGTTTTCAAGGCCAGTTATGTGGAATGGTCATCACCTCAGGCTCATACCTAAAAGGGTTACCTCTCTGAGCAAGCTTTGGAGACTCTTGTGCCTTCGATGTCTAGGTGTGCAGTGACATTCTTTAAATATACTAGACTCGTGTGTCTGCAGCCAAGTAAACTGTATAAGGCATAGCAGAGTGCACTGTTTTAAATCCCTACCTCTCACTGGATTATTCTGCTTGCAAGCAGGATTAACTCAAGTGTGCACATATAAGGTGGGGTGGAGTTTCTACTTATGAAGTCCCCATTTTGTGACAGGCAAAGGGTCACAAACTCTTGAGAGACCCTGAAAGTTCCACTCACCCAGTGTGGAAGGTAGCAGATGCCCTCATCAGCGACGAATTCCAGCACACCACAGTGTGTCATGCGGTCAGAATTCTTATTGGTCAGTTTGAACAGCATGGGATAGGTAATGTTAAGTCGGCCTAAGAAAAACAAAGATGTTATTAGGCATGGTTCAGGATACCCTGAGGCACAGCTCCTGTGAAGGAGAGAAGCCCATTTTATCCAACACTCTCCCTTGGCAGGAGCTTCCTCACTGCTCACAGAGGCTTTATTGCTCATACTTGAGTATTTGCCCTGTTGCAGCTTCTGCCCCTCAACAAACTCCTTACTGCTCAAAGTGCCAAGTGTTCACTATCTAGAAGAACACAGAGAATAGCTGAGAGGAGCCTGGAAATGTCTGGTGACTTAGTCATGTAGCACTGGTACCAATTTGACACTGTACAACTTAGGCAAGCACTGTGTTACTGAGCTATGTCCCTCACCATGAAATGAAAAATTTAAAAACAGGCTTGTATATTTGTCAGTAACTTAAGTGCCAGTCATGTGCTAGACAAAAATCCCTAGAATCAAGTTTCAAATTAGAAAAATGAGAGAAAACAAACATGCATACCCAAGTGCAGCAGGTGCTGTGGAAAGGTCAGGGTAGGAGGAGGCAGGGCCACTAGGCAGGCAGGCTAGGGAGGGAATCCAAGTAGAATGGCCAGAATGAGCATAGGAATGCAAGGGAAGAGCCCAGGCAGTTCAAGGAACGATAGACAACTAGGCAAAACAGGCTGGGGATGGGTGTAAAAATGGTCAGGAATGCAAAGGGAGATTGGGGTAATACCATGAAGGGCAAAACCTAATGTCTGGGTCCATATACTGTATGGGCTAAGCAAGGTCATGATAGTATGTCCCTTCACTCCACTAGTTGATGAGGTGAGAGCTGCAAGGAGGGCAGAAGCAGCTGGCAAACAGGAAAGCAGGTTGCAAGGGGATAGAATGGAGAGGCTGACCATGGGAGGTAGGAAACACAGGGGACCAGGGCTCTGGGGGAGGCATCTGAGAAGGTACTGATAGTGGTATCCTGCCCCAGATCCTTGTTTAGTCTTTCCAAAAGAGTCCAGGAGGTATAATCATCATCTCCCTTTTATCCACAGGCAAGCTGAAGTGTGAAGGTAAAGTAGACAAATTAGACAGCTCAAGTGTTGATGCTTTGATCCAAATGTAGGCTGTTGGCTTCAGTCTGAGGACTACTAAGCCCCAGAGGTAGACTTGACCTTGTCAGGTTAGGCAAACTTATCAATAGAAACCCATCTGGCAACAGGAAGAAAAGTAGATTCTTGGACTTTCTCTAAAATTCTAATAAGCAAAGCAAGCACATAGCTGGGGCAGGATGCTCTGGAGAAACCCAGGAAGCAGCACCTTACCACAGAGGTGCAGCAGGGATGGGTCAATAAGTCTCTTTTGAATACTTGTACTAAGGGTCACACCTAGTACTTAGTTCTTTTCAGCTCATCCTGAAAACAAGGCCCCACTAAAATGCTGTTTCTTCTTTGTAATGACTGGTCTGTGAATACTACTACAACTGTAAGCCCCGTGACTCTAACCACCTGCTGCTGAGCAAAGACTCTACTGGGTATGGCCACAGCCCAAGGGTTGTCTTTTCCTTCATGGCTGGAATCAAATGGACTTGATTTGTTTATATTCAGGCCACAGCAGCTCCGATGCATAAGGGTTATGGATATCTCTGGTTAAGGAAGACAACACTGAGGTCAGAGAAGCCAAGTCAAGAATCTACAGACAGGCTGAGCAAGATGCAAGAGCTAAGACACTAGAGCCAGCATGTTTCCCATAAGCTACCACTATGTCCCCATGACTATGTCCCAAAGGAGGACTTCAGTGGAAATGTCTCCAAGTTCTAAAAAGCAAGATTAGGGCTCTCCATTAGGGTTTTCCATATTTGAAACATAGGGTTTCTTTTTTATTTTATTTTTTTTTAGCGTAGGGTTTCTTGGTTGCTTTCTTTAGATTAGGATTTGGGGGAGAGAGAGGAAGTGTGTGCCTGGGGCTTAGTTGCTAGTGTTAATAGATGAGAGCCTAGCAAGAGAAAATGATAGCTCAATCTTTGACCTGCTCAGGATGCAGTGACATACTGGGGGTGAGAAATGTGGGTACAATGCTCAGGAAAGATGTTTGGAAAGGAGATGAGGAAGCCTTGCACTGACCTCTTGTGAAACTCTTTTGTCCTTCAGAAAAAAAATCCCATTAAGCCCAGTCAATAGCATAAACTACATCAGCACTATAAAGTACTTCATCTTGATACTTTCACTGAACTCTAACACATTCCTGAGACAAGTTAGGGGTAGTTCAGAGAGAGGCACTTTCTTCACAGAACAGGGACCTGAAGGGCCCATAGCACTGGGGAAGTTGAGTGCTCACTGGTCTAGGCCTGCACAGTAGGCCATGACCACACATCACTTTGTTCTGGCACATGTAGCTGGTTCTCCCACCCCAACATGTAACCTACAGGGATGAATCCTGACTAGATGTCGACAACAGTCACCTGTGTGTGTCTACATGCACAGAAGAGCCTATGCTGATTCTGGAATCCATATTTATATTACAAAACTTCTCAAGTCACTTGGAAAATACTTACTGAGTTGATCGAGGGCTGAGGGTGGCATAATTACTGTGGAAAGAATATTTGAGAAATTTAAGAAGACAAAAAACAAAAAGACAGACCAAGGGCAAGGAGCAATTTCTTTTATATTTAAAATTAAGTTTTAAGCAATATTTTTAGGGTAGGCAGAATTTCATAATGATCTTTCCTAATGAATCTTACTTGATATGATTTATTTCGGGGAACTGAATGTTTCCTCATCATCAAACTACTTAGCATCCTATTTCCATCACCCATGCCCACTCAGCGAGTCTGAGACAAATGACATTTTTACTGAAAGGACAGCTTCTGGTGCTTACATGAAAAGTATGGGCTGGGGAAGAGTACAAACTTCATAGACCTAGGGCAGAAAAGGTTACTATTCAAAATAAAAACAAGCACATACTCTTCCCTCCTTTCTCCACATCTGACCTGTCATTAGGCCCTGCGAGCATGGACACAGAGAAGCAGCGGTATTGCGTGGAGAAGCGGTTCTGGAAGACCCGGGGAATTGGGTGGTCGAACATGTTGAAAGAGAACTAGAAGGAAAGAGAAACTGGCATTAGAACAGAACAAAGGTACATTTCTTTTTATTTTTGTGGTAGAGTCTTGCTACATTACCTGGGTTAGTTGCAAATAGCTGGAAATATAGGTGAGAGCCACTGTGCCTGTCACAAATGTACATTTCTTCAAGCCAAAAGCCAAAACATGCCCAGGTCATTAACACTGCTGAACATGGTTGAGAAACATAATGTACTGAAATCCTGATTAACTACAGTGTTCTGGTATCTTTAGCAGTAGTGCACTCAAATTCTTTCTGCCTTACCCACTCATCTCTCAGATATAATTCTATCACCTTTAGACAGTGCATCTTAATAAAATATAAAGCTGGCTATACCACAGATAGCCTTATTTGTTTCAGGGCTGCTCTCATTCTCAGGATCAAGGCTGAACCTTCTATACACATCATACAGACTTGTTACTTACCATTCCATCATCTCCCAACCTGATATGGTTCTAACTAGGCTAATGCTTCCACTTAGAAACCATTTCCTATTACCATTAATTTAAAAGACATTTATCAATTGATAATTATCTCTTTTTACTGAGACCTACTATCTACTGGGACACTAGGACAACATATTCCTAGTGGTGTTTGTTCACTAAAACAACAGACACCACCACGTCAGGTAGTTTTCAGATAAGAAGCAGGATAAGAGGACACAGAGCTCCTGGGACTGATATTTTAAAAGGTTACAGATCAACTTGGGATTTTCTCAAAGTATTTCAAGTACTGTAAAATTTGAGGAGAGAATATAAAATCTCATAGTTGGGTATATAGCCAAAAGAATTAAAGGTGAGCACTATTATAATAGCACAAAGCAGAAGCAACTCAAATGTCCACTGATATATGAATAAAGAAAATGTGTTATATATAGTGGAATATTGTTTACCCTTATTTTATTTTTTGGTACCAGGGATCAAACTCACAATCTCTCGCCTGCCAGGCAGGTGCTTATGCCACTGACCTAGATCCCAGGTCCTGTTCACCCTTATAAAGTAAGGAAATTCTGTCACATGGATCAGCCTTGAGAACATTTTGCTAAGTGAAATACAACAGTCATACAAGGACTTATACAAATAATTCCAGTCATATAAAATATCTATAATAATTAATTTACAGATATAAAAAGTGGAATCGTGGTTGTCAGAGTCTGTGAAGAGGTAAAAACAGTGAGGAAAGTACCTAATGATAAGTAGTTATGCTTGCAACTACAAAATTAGCAAACTTAATCAGCTACTTCCCTAAAATGTAGCTACAGAATGTGCCTGTTTAAAATCTTAAGGCGAGGCCAGGGATTTAGATAAACAGCATAAGCCCCCCCCTGCAAGCCCTAGGTCTTGAGTTCGATCCCCGGTTTAAAAAAAAAAAATCTTAAGGTGGTTCTTCACTACTTAGAGCTCTAGCACAGTACTTTCCAATCATTTTTTCTGTCTTAAGTGTCATGTCCAAATCAATCTGGCATGCAAGTACAACAAATGAAACATCTTCTGAACGACTGAAGCTAGAGGAGTAAGGGCCTCATAAAAAATCCTCTCATTACACCACTCGATCTAAGCCATTTCTTCTCTTCCAAAAAATGAGAGGAAAAGGTATACAAAGCATGTAACATCCTTAACAAGCCATCTCCAGTTCATTTTCCTTTGAACCTGACCTTCTGCTCCTCCTTGGTTACTTCTGACTCCACGTGTTACTTTCCTTTACAGCTGGCAGTCAGTTTTGGCTTCGAATCTCCAGGTCACTTTTGTGACCTGGAGTAGACTCCCTCTGAAAACTTTAGTTTTCTCTAGATGACAATAATCATCCTTGCCTCCAGGAGGATTGTAAAGATTACAAGGGATAAAATGTGCTGAGGGACTTCAGGTATGACACAAAAAAGGGTCAGAAAATATTCGCTACGCTCACCACTACACTGAACACAGCACAACCGTGTACATCTGAAGGCATGAATCCAGATGCAGAGCTGACCGAACTGGGGCAAACTGTTGGATGTCCTTCACGCTAAAGGGTTAGAGCGGATTCTCCCTGGGACGTGCCTGATTCTGTTCCCCACTCCCATTCCTAACACACTTTCTAGTTAATTTTGGGTTTATGGAAACCTGTTGCGTGTCGAGCACTTTCGAGACATACGGGTGGACACGAACGTTTGATCTTTCCTACACACAAGGAACTCAAGCCTAGCTAAGAAGGAATGCAAGTCATATCCCGGACAAGGGGAGACAAACAGACGCGGTAGGCAATCAACCGTCCGGCTCAGGCCCAAAGCGCTGGAACTGCCAGGCGGGCCAGACTCAGGCCGGGTGACTCGGCATCTGCGCCGCCGTCTCACTGGACACTGGTATGAATCCTAACCTCATTCCCAGCTACCCAGCCGCGCTTACCATTATGGACACCGCTTCGCAGACGCTGCTTCTCTCAGGAACTTTAGGATAGGAACCCTGGGGTAGGTCTCTTCACAACCGGTGCAGCCGCCTCACAGAAGCCAGACTCTCTAGAACCTCACCGGAAGTACCCGATCTGAGACCCACAGAGGGGGAGCAGAGGCCGTCGGTTGTAAAGGGAAAAAGCAAGGTCAAGACATAGGATCTAAAAATTACTCAACATAAACATTAAAATACCTTTCAATAACTTATTTTTCTATATAGAGGTAATTTTAAAGTTAATTTCAAAAATTTTTTGAAAGTACTCCTCTGCAAATGAACTTGGTAGGGTCCATTCCCCTTACTGACTACACTACCCAGAATGCACCTAGAGTTTTATAGCCTTTGGTTTCGCCACCTTGGATTTGGGCGGAAGTAAACTACGGCGCCCACCTTGAAATCGAACCGGATGCTTATTGAAAATTTAAAATACTGCCCTCAATCGAAGTGTAACTAAATTTAATTTATTCTAGGAGTATATTTTCCCGAAGGTACCCAGCGTGAAACATCAGGCTTTTTTCCCCAAAGTAAAGATGTCCGCCGAGCGCGGGGTTTCTGGGTAAATGAGAGTCAGTGTTGAAGGAAGCAACCTTGTTTGTGCCCACCCCCGGAGGTAAAGTAATCCTTATTCGGGAGATTTTTCCTACCGTGAATGGTGGAGCGCTATTACCCTCTCCAACATGGTCCAATCAGAAAAGAAGAAAGTTTGGATACTTAGAGGCTATTGGTTGGTAGCTTGGACCAATCAGAAGAGCCATGATTTGGCGGGAGTCTTGAGCCCTGTCCAGTTCTTCGAATTTTAGTGCAAGTATTTGGTGTCCTGCCTCCGAGGCTATGTTCGTGTCCGATTTTCGCAAGGAATTCTACGAGCTGGTCCAGAGCCAGGTAACTCAGCGCATGACCCCGGCCGAAGCCTTGTCTGTGGGGAAGTGACGAGGGGGAGTGGCCCAGGTGGTCTGGAGGTTGGGAAGCAGCCAGGGTTAAGTCCCCGCGCTCAACCCGCCCACTTTTCCCTTAACAGAGAGTCCTTCTCTTCGTGGCCTCGGATGTGGACGCGCTATGTGCTTGCAAAATCCTTCAGGTGAGCTCTGAGGACCTTGGCGGGCAGGCCAGGGCTAGAAGTGAGGTAACAGTGTGAGTTTGGTTTTGAATATGGAGCAGTTCTACTGCACCGGGATCAGAAACTCCTCAGAACATTTGAAATTAAGATAAACTTTGGCAATTTTCACAAGTTCAGCAAAATTGATGAACTGTACATTGAACATGCACATCGCTATAACTTAGCTTCTCTCAATATTTAGTAACTTCATCTTGTCACATTATTTTTCCCTCAACCCCTCTAGTCCCCCCCTCCCCGGTGTATTTCAATGTAAATTGTGGGCATACTATATAAGATAAGCTTGAAATACTCTTTCCAGGCTCTGTTTCAGTGTGATCATGTGCCATACACGCTGGTTCCAGTTTCTGGGTGGCAAGAACTTGAAACTGCATATCTTGAACATAAAGAACAGGTATGAAAGATGCATTTTAGAATAATTAGGCTATTTTTTAACTTAATTAAAATTACTTAATATTTAGTATTCTTTCTACTTCCAGTAGCTTGATTTGATAATTAAGTATCAACATCAGTAGGTAATATGGAAGACAAAAATATGCTGTGTATATTGATGACTTACCTTCAAGTTAAGGGAATAGAATTGACAAAAAAAATATTGAATGTGGGCAGCACTTAACTTTGAATTTTCTTCACAGAAATTTGGTTGTAAGATGTTTGGAGTTTAGCAGTTTTTAATATGACTTCATTAAAATTATTTTAGAATACATTGCTATTTTGTGTTACTTCTTTGAGAAAATGCATCCCAGTTTCCAACTTTCAATTTAGAAATGAATATTATCCCTTTGGAATTTAAATAGCAGAGGCTAGGACTCTCCCCTGCCTTGAATGGGGTCAAGAAAGAAATGAGATATTATGGGCTTCATAGTGAGGGAGTGGGACATGGAAGAGGTTTCTGGCCACTTCTAGGACTGTTTTGGCAGAGATAAATTCTCCTTTGGAGTTTCAGTCATAACTTGAAGAATTTGTGCCAATTGGGTATTTCTAAGGAAATGTTTTGCTATAGTGATAGTACGTGATGAAAGTCTTACTACTTAGATGCCCATAAAGTGTGGGTTACCTAAAATGTGCCAAAAATTTCAATCTAAACAGCACTATTAGCACAGAGAGGTGCTGTAGTCCAGATATACTAAGTACTGAAGAGACCCCATTGTACATTAGAAGTCAAGGTCTGCTCTTTATAAGCTTCTTGACCCCGTGTACAAGAATTGGGTTTGTTGAATTTTACATGCTCCTCAAAAGTGGGGAAAGCAAGAGAGTCTACTTCACAGTGTTACCTTGGAGAGGAAATACCCATAGAGTATGTTTAAGCACTTAGCATAAGTCAGCCTTCACTATTTTTTGAGGCTCTTGCTGGAACATCTGTGCTTTGCTACATGTCAGGGCTTACTGTGTCTCAGCAGAGACTCAGAGACCTAGAAAGTTAGGGACCTATTTGTGCCTTTTTATGTTTTGTATAATGTTGCATCTGGCTTTGGTGAAGCCTGTGTCCTGGTGAAGGGGAAAGGTCTTTCTCAATGCAATTATTTTACAATGTTTCCTTTTTTTTTTTTTTTTTTTTTACAGTTCCGCTATTTTATTCTTATTAACTGCGGAGCTAATGTAGATCTACTGGATATCCTTCAACCTGATGAAGATGCTATATTCTTTGTGTGTGATACCCACAGGCCTGTCAATGTTGTGAATGTGTACAATGACACACAGGTACCTGGGCTTTTGGGGTTTCCCCTCTTGTATGCTGTCCGTTCAACCTATCTGTGCCACTTTATGCCTTGTATAATGTTGCATCTGGTGAAGCATGTGTTTGGTCCCCCTGTGGAATTGTGGATAGCCTGATTATAAGAACCTAGTCTTGTCTATCACTGATGATTGATATGGGACCTAGCCCTTGGGTTTATGCTGAATGCAGTTATGGAATTTGCTTGCCCTGAGAGGTATCAGGACTAAAACTTTGTGGCCTGAAATGACTGTGCTAATTCTTTGAAACCCTGGAATTCAAGCATATAACCTAGCACTGAGCAAGCCAGCTAAGCTTTTTTGGGCTTGAGCTTTTCTACCCACCAAGGTGTGAGACCCTGACATTCTCATAGGAGGAACCTCTCCAAGAGAAGTCAGCTTGGAACTGGTTTTAGAAATAGCAGTTGTATTCACTTAAGGGTCTATATCTGTCTTAGTTCATTTTGTAGTGCTATAAACAAATACCTGAAACTGTGTGCCTTATAAAGAAAAGAGGTTAACCAAGTATGGTGACACATGCCTTAATCCTATCACTTGGGAAGTAGAAGCAGGAGGATTATGAGTTTGAGGCCAGCTGAAGCTGCATAGTGAGTTCAAGGCCAGAATGGAACAAATAGACCCTGTCTCAAAAAATGAAATAAACACACTCAGATTTATTTAGCTCATAATTCTGGAAATTTAAGAGCCTGGTGCCAGCATTTGCTTGGCTTGGCAAGTGAGAGCCTCATGGGTGGTATCATGTGAGACAGAAAGAGACGGAGTGAGGGAGAGAGAGACATCACATACTGAGATAGGAAGCAACCCATGCTTGCAGGAAGGAACCACTCCTAGGAGACCTGATCCATTCCTGAAAGACAACATTAATCCACTTTGTAGGATAGAGTGGTCAAAATCTAATCACCTTCCAGGAAGCTGGCTTTTAATGGTTCCACCATTTCAACACCATCACACCAAAGACCAAGCTTCCAGCTTATGTGACTTTGTGGGAGCAAACCACATCCAAACCATAGGAACATCTTCACATCCTTCATCAGGTTCCAAGTTGTGAAACATTCAGTTTGTTAATGTATGGTGTAAGAGGGAGCTGTTTTTCCAGACTTAAGTAAACTATGTTTTCAAGAAATTGTTTGCAGGTTTTCATAATTTCTGCATACCATGTGGTGCAACTTCAGTGCCTCACTGAATGGTAGTGAAAACAAGGAGATGCCTAGGAAATCCAAACTCTTCTCAGACAGGTGGCTATTTGTATGTGCAGAAAACCTATGAGTCAGCTAACTAGAAATAATAAAGACTCTACAGGAGAAAAACCTATGACGAACAGTTTTTCAAAGAGAGATGAGACACTTGATTGCTTTTCTGTTTTAAACCTAGATTAAATTACTCATTAAACAAGATGATGACCTTGAAGTTCCTGCCTATGAAGACCTCTTTAAGGATGAAGAGGAGGATGAAGAGCATTCAGGAAATGACAGTGATGGATCAGAGCCTTCTGAGAAGCGCACACGGTTAGAAGAAGTATGTTTGGGTCTCTTGTGGCATCCTGGGGTAACCTGTATTCTTGAGAGTTACCCCTAGATGGGCTGGGGATTTAGCTCAGTGGCATAAACGCCTGCCTTGCAAGCACACAGTCATGAGTTTGATCCCCAGTACCAAAAACAAAAAAGCAAAAGAGTTACCCCTAGAGCCTGCTAGGCCCAGGAGTAATGTTGGGGAAGAGGGTACAGGTGGACAATGGAAGAGTTAGTAGGTATGGGAACTGACCCTGGGCTCTTCTGTCCCCCTGGTTTTGTTTCAGGGTACTGGACTTCTCCGTGCTACAGCCTCCTTACCTATAGGATCCTATCAGATGAAATAGAACTTAGGGCAGCTCAGTTCTATGAGTTGCTAACAAATGTGATTTGTTTTTTTTGAGACAAGGTCTTGCTGTATTTCTCAGGGTAGCCTCAAACTTTTACTGCTCCTACATCAGCCTTCTGAGTGCTGGGATTATAGGCTTGTGCCACCAAGCCCTGGGGACAAATTTTTTTTTTTTTTTTAAGATGTAGAGGGACTGGGGAAAAACAATAGTACAAACATCTCCTGCCTTCTCCATTCTGTTCACAGCATCACTCTTTGTGCAGTCGCTGAGAAGGAGCTATGTACCCTTGATCAGGCTCAGTCCAACTATTACTCCAGGGGGAGTGTCTGATGTGCAAGCATGAGTGTTTTGCCATGAGGCCCTTAGGTCTGAGCTGCTTAGACATCTGGGGCTTGGGTAATACAAAGAGCCTGCTACAAGCAGAAACATGTGGAAGTCGTCTGTTCCTTTAGCATGGAGAAAATGTTCTGTTGCACTGTTCAGGGTTAGTGTTCCTGTTGAAGGAACTATTGACCTCTAGCTTCTGAATTTTGGTGCACAGTTTAGAATTTGCCTCTGGAATGTCTTAAGATCTTCCTTTCACCCTTGGTCTGAATTCCTGAGGAATGTGCTTTAATGGAGCCATTTTGAGCCATATTTGGGATATTCATGATATGACCACTGTGTGGGGAAGGCGCTATGTCTTTCGAAGCTAGGTTACATGTTTTCTCCTTGCCTTCTCACATTTGTCTCCCATTTTATAAGAACTTTTGAGTCTTCTTGTAGGGGATCTCTTGGATCCACTCTCAGATTTTATTTCTTCTTGCCCAGTTCTTAGTCTGTTTGTTTTACTTTCTGGCACACTTTTTAGTCTTTATCTTCTCTTCTGATTTCTAAGAGTTCTTCTTTGTTCTCTGACTATCCCTTTTTATAGCATTCCTTTAAATTTTTTTTTTTTTTTTAGACAGTCTTGCTATGTTACCTAGGCTGGACTTAAAGCGATCTCTCTTGGGACTATAGGCTTGTGCTACCATGCTAGGCAGCATTCCTTTTTTTTTTCCCCAAGTTCAAACCTTTTCTTAACATTTAAAAAATTTTACTAGTCGGGCGTGGTGGCTCACGCCTGTAATCCCAGCACTCTGGAGGCTGAAGCAGGAGGATCGTTGCAAGTTTGAGACCAGTCTGGGCTACAAAGTGAGCTCAAGGCCAGCCTGAACTGCATAGTGAGACCCTGTCTCAAAAAGACAAATAAATAAAATAAAATAAAATAAAATTTTATTAGTGTATGTTTGCAGCACATACTGTTTACATTCTTTGTGTAGAGTTGGCATATGTGTATAGCACATCTTAATGCCTTTTTCCCTCCACTTTCCTTCCCGTCCCTTTCTCTTCCCTCCATCTCTTGGTCCCCTCCCCTTGAAAAAAACCTGTCTCCCTACTTTTTATTGTCATTTATTTTGCCTTTTTTTATAATTAGGTTTCTCATACAAAAGAAACCATACAGTGTTTAAACTTGCACATCTAATTTATTTCACCTAACATGCATCCATTTTCCTTGAGATGCATCCATTTTCCTACAAATGACTCAAGTTTATCTTTTTTATGGTAGAGTAGTACTTCATTCTGTATAAATACCTCATTTTCTTTATCCATTTGTCTGTGGATAGAATGTAAACTGCTTCCAAGATTTAGCTATGAGGAATTGCATTGCTATAGACATGAATATGCATATATTGCTATAATATTATGCTTTTAACCCTTCAGGAAGGTACCTAGAAGCAGAATAGCTGGGTCAAATGGAATTTCTAGTTTTAGTTTTTTGAGGCATCTTCATACTGAGTTTCATAGTGGCTGTTCTAGTAGTACATTCCCACCAATAATGTAGAAAGGTTTCTTTTTCTCTGCAGCCTTGCCAGCATTTGTTATTATTTGATTTCTTTATGATGGCCATTTTTTCTCAGGTAAGATGGTATCTCTGTTGTTTTAGCTTTGGCCATTTATATTTCTTCTGTGAAGTGTCTGTTCATTTCACTTGCCCATTTTTTGATCAAGTCTTATTTTGAGTCTAATTTTTGAGTTTTTCATATATTCTAGATGTTAGTTCTCTGTGCCTGAGCCTCCCAGAGCTCCTTCCTTTTGTATTTTGCTTTGGTTTGGTTTGGTTTGGTTTGGTTTGGTTTTTGAAACAGCCTCTTGCTATGTACTTCAGGCTAGACCAGGCTAGCCTTAAGTTTGCTGTGATCCTCCTGTCTCAACCTTCCAAGTGCTGGAATTACAGCATGTGCCTCCATGACTAGCTGGATTGGTTCAATTCATTTGCCATTTATGGATTGGGCTATTTGATTTTTGGTGTTAAGTTTTTTGATTTCTTATATTCTAGATGTTAATCCTCTATCAAAAGAGTAGCTAATCAAGATTTTTCCTTCCTCTGTTGGCTGTTTTCTTTGCTGTGCAGAACATTTTTACTTTGATGTAGTCTCTTTTGTTGATTCTTGGTATTAGAATTCTGTTTGGGTAGTCTTTGCCTGTGCCTATGGCTTCAAGTGTTTTCCCTGTTTTCTTTGATCAGTTTCAAAGTTTTATGTCTTAGATTCTTTTTTTTTTTCTTTTGAGACAGGATCTTACTATGTTGTTCATGTTGGCCATGGACTGACTAACTTATGTAGCCCAGGCTGACCTTGAACTCATGGCAATCTTCCTGCCTTAGCTTCCTGAGTGCTGAGATTATATGTGCACCACCATGCCTGGCATTTTTGAATTGATTTTTGTATAGGGGAGAGAGGAATCTAGTTTCAATCTTCTACATATTTCTCTACTTCATTTGGTAAAGAGACTGTCTTTTCTCCAACATATGTTTATTTGGCTCCTTTGTCAAGAATGTGTCTTCTTTTCTTTATTTCCCCCTCCGTTGTCCTGGGGATTAAACCCAAGGCCTTTACACTGAACTGTATCCCAAACACTTATTTTTTGTTTTGAGACAGTCTTGCTACCTTGAACAGGCTGAACTTGAACTTTTTAATCCCCCTGCCTCAGCCTTCCAGAATGCTGGGATTAGAGGAATGTACCATTATGCCTGGCTATGTGTGTTCTCTATTTGATTCCATTGGTCTACCTTTGTATTTTTGTGCTAGTATTATCCTGGAGGTTTTTTTTGGGGGGGAGGGGTTGTTTTGTATGTGTTTTTGTGAGACAGGGTCTTGCTTTGTAGTTCAGGCTGGCCTTGAATTTAGGAATCCTGCCTCAGCCTCTGAAGTGCTGGGATCACAGTTGTGCACCACTACACCTGGTTCCATACTAGAGTTTTTGTTTGTTTGTTTGTTTTTTACTATGAATTTGTAGTATAATTTGAAATTGAGTATTGTGAGGCCTGCAGCCTTGCTCATTTTACTTGGAATTGCTTTGTCTATCCTGAGTCTTTTGTGTTTCTGTACAAATTTTCAGATTCTTTTTTCTAGCTTCGTGAAGAATATCATCGGAATTTTGATGAGTATTGCATTGAATCTGTAGATTGTTTTTGGTAATATGCCATTTTAACATTGAATTCTGCCAATCCATGAACATAGGAGATCTTTCCATCTTCTAGTGTTTTCTTCAATGTTCTATGATTTTATCATAGAAGTCTTTTACCTCTTTGTTAGGTTGATTGTTAGGTTTTTTATTTTATTTTATTTTAGGCTATTATGAATGGAATTGTTCTGATTTCTTTCCCAGCTAGTTCATTATTAGTGTTAGAAAAGCTATTGACTTTTTTTTTTTTAAATCTCGCTATGTATTCTGGCTGGGGTTGAACTATCTATGTGGTCCAGGCTGGCCTCAAACTTGTGGCAATCCTCCTGCTTTAGCCTCCCGAGTACTGGGATTATAGACATACAACACCATGCCCAGCAAGCTATTGATTTTTTAATGTTGATTTTGTATGATATTCTTTAGCTATTGTTGAACTACTTGTTGGGCCTCAAATATCAGTATTCAGTGAGATTAGCTCCTGGGAAATTCAACTTCTGCAGCTAAGAGTGTTGGAATTCTTCACTCTGACTTAATAAACAAATATAACCAGAGCCTTGTGCATAATAATTATACATTGTACCACCCAAATGTGCTTTTTCAGCATCTGTCATGGGCCAGGTACCACTCAGGCCCTGAAGTGTAAGGGACAGAAACAAATCCTGCCTTTGCATAGCTTTCTTTCCAGTGGGAGAGACTGATCATGAATATAATTAAAGAATTAATGAGCACAATTAATTAATAATTTCAGGTGAAAAAATAAGATTAAGGAATTAGGTAGAAAATGGATAGTTATTCTCTAAGAGGTCCTGAAAACTTGTCCAGAGACTAAATGAAGGGAATGTGCTGACAGAGCATTCACAGACAGAAGGGCTCTGAGGTGAGTAGGAAGGTCTTAAGGGGGCCTTACGCATCATGGCAAAAGGTACAGACAAAGGATAACTGACAAGTGGTTTTGGCAACAAAGAAAAAGATGCTTGTTGGTGGCTCAGGCTCCCCATAAGGATACTCCAGTCAATTGGGTAGCTGCTGCTGGCCCTCCTGACCAGCTTTGGGAGTCCCTCACATCCTGTATCCACATAAAAAGTGGATGGGACTCCATTGTGTACTGTGTGAAGGTCAAAGAAATCTCAGGACACAGGAGTTTTGTTAATCAACTTTATTGAAGCATAGTTTCTGTTTAATTTTAAAAATTATTTCTTTAGTTTTTTTGTATTAGTGGGAATTGAACTCAATGCCTTATGCACTTGTACATACTAGGTAGGTGCTCTGCCACTGAACTACATTCTCAATCTAACCTTTTTTTTTTTTTTTTTTTGAGGGGAGAGTTGTTTAGACTTGACGACCTGCTTCAACCTCTTAAGTAGCTGAGATTATAGATTTTTGCCCAGCTATTAAGGCCTAGTCTCTATTTAGTTCACCAGGTGTGCACTTTGATGAGATCTGATAAATGTATTAAATCTTTTTTTTTCTTCCAGTACTGGGGATTGAACCAGGGTCCTGGGCTTATGTGACTTCTTTAAAATATTTGTCAGATACTTCTAGATTAGTAGGTGTGGCAGTCTTGGCTTCCTTTTTGATTCTTTTGACACCTCTGGCAGGGAGGTTGGGGTGTTTTGTTATAACTTCATAAGGTGGACAACTGAGCCCCAGCTCAGCCTTTTCTGGGCTGGATAGAAGTGTTTTCAGTGGTGTTGGTTGGAGTAAAGTGGTTATTGTATAAAAATTTTCTGTCTTTTAGGATTGGTCTTTCCAGATCCTGTGGTTAGAAAGGGTTGCTTTTGCTGGATTTTTTTTTCTTTTTGTCTGTACTTGATAGTTCCAGATTGCTACTTTCTTCATCTATAAATCTGGTCTATATGAGCCAAAAATAAAACACAGGGGGCCAGGGATTTATCTCAGTGGCATAAGCACCTGCCTGGCAAGCTCAAGGTCGTGAGTTCGATCCCCAGTACCGCCAAAAAAATAAATAAATAAATAAATAATAGAACACAGGGCATATACTGCCATGTTCTTCCATAGGCTCCAGGCTCCTGACTACTCTGCTTTTGCCTCTACCTTTCAGACTTTTAGTTTCTTTTACTTATAATATCCAGGGGTTTTAGATATACCTAACAGACACATAGGGAAAAAGACTTCTATCTTTCCAGAGGCAGAAGTCTTAGGACCATCAATTTTCTGTTTTTAAGACAGGTTCTCACTGTGCAGTCCAAGCCTGCCTTGAACTCTCTATGTAGCCTAGACTGGCTTCAAACTCATGGTGACCCTCCTGCCCCAGCCTCTCGAGTGCTGGGCTTACAGGTGTGTGCCACCATGATTGGCTAGGCTCATGGATTTTTACAACCACTGCATTATCCATCTTTTCATGGTAAGAATTAAATGGTATTGTTCGTGTAAAGTTAGAATCATTGCTGGCATGTGGGAAAATGTGAGAAACACTAGCTCTTATAAGTCCCAGTGGAGACTCAGGTACAAGGCAGTGTGAACTTGTTCTGGATTCTGTGGTACGGTGGGCAGTGGATAGTTGGAATGGGGGGATACAGAGTACAACACGAAGCATGTCATCAGGAAGCCTTTGCTCTTCTGTCCATGATGTCTGTTGTGAAAGGGGTCTTTCTCTGCCTCAACTCCTCCCGCCTCTAGGAATGGGCTGTGCCTAGGGGATGAAGGTGACACTTCTTCAGAGGTCTGAGCTCAGCAACTTCTACCAAACTGAAACCTCAGGCTATGAGGATAAAATCCTGGTGCTTTTGCTCAACCTTTGCTCTTTTTATTCCCCGTCTCAGGAGATGGTGGAACAAACCATGAAGAGGAGGCAACGGAGAGAGTGGGAGGCTCGGAGGTGAGTATAGCATCCAAAATCTCCTCAATGCCTGTTCTTTCTGGGCTTTCTAGAATCACTGATATCTTTTATTTTTCCAAGATGCTGTATGGATTTTGGGTTTTGTCTAGTTTTGTTTTGTTTTCATTTTAAGATAAAGCCTTTAGGACCAGCTGCTCCAATAGTGACTATATGGCAGCCTCATTGGAGACACATTTGTGTCACTGTCTAATTGTATTGTCTTCAGGTCCCAAGAGGGACACAACAGGCTTAGATCCATTCCATCTGTTAGAGGTGATGGCCCTTGACTCATTTTGGTTAGGCTTTTCAGTATAAATACTTTTATCATAAAATGCTTATTCATTAAGTAGATGCTAGTGGTGCAAAACTTTTCATAGAAAAAAGTGTATAAACAGAAACTAAGTTATTTATAATACGTCATCCTATTGCAAATGTAAGAAACAAAGTGCTCTAAAATGAAAATATCAGAATGGTTATTCCAGCTCGAGGAACATGCAGCAGTACTTTGAGGTGGACACCTTGGGGAATTTCATGTGGACCCCTTCTTTAAAGGTCTTGCTGGTGGTCCACACAGCTGTGGTTTCTGCTATTCTATCTGAGGGCTTGTGCTCCTACTGCCAAGGGAAAAGGCTGCTACCTCCTAGAAAAAGACACTCAGACCATTTCTGGAAGTATAAGGAAAGATAAGTGAGAATCTCTGTAATCTTATCACCTATTTCAAAGAGATTCTGGGTTTGGATTTCTCTTCCTGGATTATCTGTACTTGTGCTTGTTTTGCATAATCAAGATATATATCTAATTTTGCATTTTTCTGTATAATGTTACCAGTATCAATCTGAACAACCTTTATAGACTGCTTAGTACTTAATTAGTAATTTCCTCCTTCCTTTCAATCTTTTTCTTAATAACTCATGTTAATTGTATGTATTAATGGGGTTCGGTGTGATATTTCCCTGTGGACATTGTGTCAAATCCAAGCCTCTGGCTTCAGTTCCCAGCACCACACACACAAATGTCAGATTTTTCTTTCCTTTTTGTACTATAAGTTACTCCCAGTATTTTGCCATTACAAATAAGGCTGTAATGTCTAACTTTGTACCCCCAATGTGTTTTGTCTTGTTGCTTTGAATTATTTTGTGATAGTTTCCTCAGAGTTGGATTTTTTTTTTTTTCAGAATTGGAATTTTGGGACTATTATCTTTTTACTCTGTACATTGTCATAAACAATGTGTGTGGATTTTACTACCTTTCCAGTGTTGTACATATGCATTCTACTAAAGCATCAATAACAGAAAACAGTGGTACCATGATTTACTTTGCATTTCTTTGAAATCCGTGTAGAGTCTCAGCGTGTAGTTCAGGCTGCCCTTGAACTCACTATGTAGCCCAGACTGGTCTCAAATTCATAGCAATCCTCCTGCCTCAGCTTCCCAAGTACTGGTTTTGCATTACCACGTGCAACTTGACTGAAATTTTAGCATTTTTCCAAATATTTGGTTTCCTACACTGCTGCTTCCTATTAAAGACTCACATTTTATGTGATTACAGGCGAGATATCCTCTTTGACTATGAGCAGTATGAATATCATGGGACATCCGTAAGTATGATTAGGTGCAATTCACCATAAATTTCTGACTTTAAGCAGGGTATGGTGGCTCATGCCTGTAATCCTAACACTCAGGAGGCTGAGGCAGGAGGATTGTGAGTTCAAGACCAGCCTGGCTACAAAGTCAGCTCAAGGTCAGCCTGAACTGCGTAGACAGACAAAACAAACAAACAAACAAACTTCTGACTTTAGCAGTCAGTGTCCTAAAACATGAGGAGGGGAGCTAAAACATTTTTAAAGCCACACAAACATGGTTTGAATTGGAGTTCTGTCTGTGGCTTCTTATGGTGTGATCTTGGAAAAATGACGTAACCTCTCTGAGGCTTACATTTTGAGACACTATAGATTGTTTCTAATTTATAATGGCTTTCTATCTTATGATTTTTAAGCTTTTGATGGTGTGAAAACAATACATATTCAATAGAAATTGTATCTTTTTTTTTTAAAGTTAGAAAATGTCTCAGTATTGCCTAGGCTGACCTTGAATGCCTTGGCTCTAGCAATCCTGCTTCAGCCTGCTGAGTAGGTGGGAATAGAGGTGCATGTCACTACTGTGCCTGCTACTTTTTTTTGAGACATGGTCTTGCTGTGTAATTCAGAATGGCCTTGAACTCATGGCAATCTTCCTGCCTCAGCCTTTCGAGTGCTGGGATTACAGGCATGTGCCAGAGTGCCCGGGTCTAAATTTTTTTTTAAAGATCATATTGGCTTTTTAAATTCTAGAATAGATCAGTACTTTAGTCCATAAGATAATTTTTTTTTTTTTTTTGGTACCAGGGATTGAACTCATAACCTCGCCGCTTGTCAGGCAGGCACTTACACCACTGAGCTAAATCCCTGACCCTCATAAAATAAAATTTTGAATTTTGATCTTTTTCTGGGTTAAAGACATGCTTTGGCAATGCTGGGTGGTGACAGCAAGCTGAAGCTCCTGAATTCAGCCAGTAGAGTGTGAAAAGAAACAACCAGTTCTGTACAGTGTTCTGGGCTGCTAACCTAGATTGTTGGGTAGATTAGTCATTTTTCAGCTTTTGATACTTAAAATTTCTGGTGGGTTATCAGGATGTAACCTCATCATAAATTGAGCAGCATCTGTAATTGTCATTTCAGAGGCGATTTTTAGGATGGTCTCATGCATTCAGTTTGTGCTCAGAGAGCAGCAGCTATTATTTTTTGTCCATCAGTAATATAGAACAAATCTGTATTAATCTCTGTACAAGAAGATAAAACTCTAGACTTAGACACATCAGTGTGTGTGTGTGTGTGTGTGTTTTATGGAGTAGAATTCAGTATAAAAAACTTAACCATATTAATTCTGTGAATGTTCAGCAGAATTCAAGACCTTAAATAGCCCTAGAAAATAAGTTTCCCATAAAATATCCTATATTAGAACATGATCCTTGGACCTTGAACTTTGAGCACTGTATTTCCCATGTCTCCTTTATCCTCAGGGTTCCATTGTCCTTTGAAGGACCTTCCACTGGGACTATCTGCTCATCTTTCCAAACAAAATTCTAAGCACTGGATAGTGAGGGTGTTGACATTTGCTCAGATGAGACACCCTCCCTCTTGGTACATATGTGGATGCTTCCCTTGGAAACCATCTCTTGGAGGAAGCTCAGCATCTCCTCACTCAGAGGACTTTAGTCTTCTGATCACACACCTATTTCCCCTCATGATCTAGCAAACCCTCTGATCACAAGTTGCTGAAAACATCCATCTGTATACATCCTTGCTGGGAAGACCATCTTCACAAGGATTCCTAGGCCAGTCCCACTTTTAGGAGGGCTGTTTTTAAGATGGGCTTACAATACAGTCCAAGCTGGCTTCGAATTCCCTTTGTGGCTCATGCTGGCTTAAAACTCACACTTCTACCTTAGCCTACTGTGTGCTGACATTGCAGACATGCACCCCTATTCCTGTTTAATATGTGGAGGTTTCTCTATTTTTATGTTTCGGAAACTTGGGAGTATTTGTGATCAAACCCAGGGCCTTGTGCAACAAGCTTTCCACCACTGAGCTATATCCCAAGCTCCTCTCTTTAATATCTAGGTAACTTACTAGGGCTCTGTCTTACCTGATTTGGGGATGTTTTTGAGACTGACAGTGGAGTCCCCTGACCACCAGGTGTCAGCGCCTGCCTTAGACATCACCAAGGGACCCAGTGAGGTGTATAGCTGTCAGTGTGCTATGCTTGGGCTCCCCCTTGTGTTCATTTTCTTCCCATTCTTCCCTTCCCATATGAAGTACATAGGTAGTAAGACTTGAGATAGCAGAGAATGTGTAGATCAGCTAAATTGTTTTCAGCCTTCTTCCTGTTGGTTTAGTGTGGGTTGGTTTCTGACATCTGGCTAGAATCCATTGCCCTGCAGGGCCTCAGCTTGGGGGCATTTGGCCCAGCTCCATTGCCCCTCCTACAAGCACAGCCACATTTGCCCTCAGGTTTTTCTATGCTTCCTTGCAGTCAGCTATGGTGATGTTTGACCTGGCATGGATGCTGTCCAAGGACCTGAACGACATGTTGTGGTATGTAGCCCCCACACAGTGTCAGTGTTGGGAGTCCTGTTGTCAGCCCCATATAGACATCTCTTGAATCTACTGTGAATATCAGATGCAACATCTGTGTGGGATTGTGGCTGACATTGGTCTTCTGCCTGTGAAGTTCTTGGTATTTCATACAAACTCAGGGAGCACACAGAGAAGGGCTCAGGAGCACCTTCATCTTTCCCACCCATGCTTCTTAGCTTTGTGCTTGGTAAATCAGGCAACCAAAGGGGCGTAAGATTTGAATGAGACAGTCCTTGCTAGGCTTTCTTCTAACCCTAGCATATGGTAAAATCTGGTAAGAAAAAACAGCCCTGTAAGCTAGAGGAGGTGATATACTCCTGAAATCTCAGCTAGTTGGGAGGCTAAGGCAGGAGGATTATAAATTTGAGCCCAGTCTGGGCAACTTAACAAGACCCAAGGGATATAGCTCAGTGGTAGAGCATTTGCTTAGCATATGTGAAACCCTGAGTTTAGTTCATACTGTAAACAAAAAGGAGAAGAGAAAAACGAGGGAGGGGATGAGAGAGAGAGAGACAGAAAGAAAACTGTCCCTGTCTCTGATTTCTCTGGGCAGCCTGCTGGCTAGGCTTTTGGCACAGACCAGTAGGCATAGGCTGGTTGTTTTCACCTTGTTTGATCTAGAAACAAAAGTTCATAGTCTTTTTGGGTGATGAGAAGGTGAGTCTGGCCTGGCTCTACCACTTTGGTCCTCTACTTAGGGTCCTGGTTTCCTTTTCTGCAAAATGACATTCTATTGTGGCTGCTCCTGGCTCTGACTACCTACAGTGCTGATTGTAATGCTCTTCATGGAATTAGGGCCTTAGAATTCTCTGTCTGGGATTCTCTGCCTCAATGTAAGGATTCTGGTCCTTCATCCTGTGCCAATCCTCAGCTCTCATTCCTGTACATGAGCCACCTTGCTGTGTCAGATCTTAGTCCCTCAGCCTGAGATTCTCCTCTGCAGTGTGGAAATTGTAAACCAGGGGATTAGGACCAGAGCCCTGTTTCAACAGCCCTGCTGTAAGGTCAGTAAGGTAGGAGCCCTATAGCCATGATATAGTAACTGACTACCATGTTGTTTTGACTTCTCTCACAGCTAAAGTAGGGTTCCCATACCAGAGTTACTAACATTCTGGCCCTACCCCAAAATGGAGGGGAGCTAGAAGTGTAGTTTTCATGAATCACCTCTTTTACCTGGCAGACAGCCTAATGCCTACATATCTGATTTGTGACCAGGAGTCCTTTACACAGGAAACTTGTTTATACTGACAGATGTGTTAGTGGCTCTTATCTCACCCATGTACAGTTTATGCCTGCCTGACTATTGTTCTTGTACTGGGAGCCCAAACTTGTATATGCTCTGACATCCTGGGGAAAACCTGGCCTGGGATAACCCTTGATTTTTTTGTATGGAAGGTGCAAATTAATATGTCACCACAAGAAAAAATAAGTTCAAAGATCATTGCTTATGGATCCTGGACAGGAATGCTGCCATAAACCAGGATCCACACCAGCAAGGTGCTCCTGGGAACATTGAACCCGTGTGGCCCATCCCGTCTCCTGGCTTCATATCACAGGCTTCTTCAAGCCTGGATGGCTGCAGCTGGCTCCATCATGTTCTTTACTTCCAGGTGGGCCATCGTCGGACTGACGGACCAGTGGGTACAAGACAGGATCACCCAGTAAGGACATGTACTTTTGTTTTTTGGGGTCAGTCCCTTTACAGTGACCAAGTGACAACAATGTCATTTGAATTTGCCGTGGGGAGATGGGAAACAGAGTTATTGGAAGGCCCTATGGAGAGGGGATAGGAGCTAGCCCTCGTTGGGCTAGACTCTTGTAATAAAGGAGGGCCAATTACCCAAACCTTTGCCAATGACTATAGCCTGCTTTGGCTTCTTCATCACGCTGTGGAGTCCACTATGTGGAGCTGTCACTTGGAAGAGGAAGCACAGTCTCCCATATTTTTCTGCAGGGTTGGGATAGGGGACCAGGAATTGAACTCAGGACCTTGTGCTTGTCAGGGAAGTACTATGCTGCTGAGCTGTATCCCTGTCCCCTAGACTCCCCTATTCTTGAGCAGGGCTTAGAGGTAGGTGCTGGGTGGGGGTGTGGCCCATGCATGGTGGGAACTAAGGGAACACCCAGAAGGAAAGGAGAGGGAAGAAAGGAGTGTGGGAGTAGAAGGGGCCCTAGGAGTCCTACCTGGAAGTGCACGTTTGATCATGAGGGCAAGAGGAAGGCTCTAGAGGATTTTGAGGAAACTAGTGTGAAAGTCTTTTTTTTAATGCATCAGTGACTATCAGGCTTCCTTTCTTTTAGATTCTGACCAGGAGCTGAAAGGCCTCCCAATGTAATACTACTGGGGAGGACATGGGAACAGCACTGTGCGGCATCTTCCATTTCCTCTCCCTTGCAAGGCATCTCTACCTTGTCTGGCCACAAATTGGCACTCCTAAGAGAACTGACAGGGACATCAACCCTGAGGAACTAACCCTGTTCCAGGAGACCAATATAGATGTCTCTGAGCTGTCACCCATCATAGCTTGCACAGGTTACTAGACTCCTCATGCAATTTGTACAGACTTTAGTGTGCCTCCCCAGGTTCTACCTCCCCTCCCTGTCCTTGCCCTGGGGCTACTGTCTGGACAGTATGAAGAGACAGTATGAAGAGGCTGCTATGTTGCTGCAGCCTGCTGCCTTGCTATACCTCAGGTCCTTCTCTGTTAAGGGTAGCACATGGCACATGTGTGGATAACACAAGGTCTAGAAACAGCAATGCATGTAGCAGCAGGTACCATCTCTGGCTTGTGGTCTCAAGTGAGGCCTCATTGTCACCATCCTGATTGGTTGCTTTTTGGTATCTAAAGCACTGCCCACCCCTACCACGCTTGGTACTATCCTATGTTGGTCTGCACCTTCTGCTATTTAGATTGCTGCCTTTTATGGAGTCTGTCTACTTGACTGTGCAGCCTGGGGGCCTGACTTTGCCTTCACAGTGTCTGTTCATCAGGGAAGATGGTGAGGCCAGAGCTTGTCCTACCCAAACTGGGGTCACTCACATTCCCCAGCTACTTAGTTTCTATGCAAGAGGTCACCAGACTTCTTCAGTTTCTGCAGAAGCAGCCTGAACAGTGGATAACCTCTGGGTGCAGGAAGTGCCACCCAGCCTGGAGTGCTTTCTTTCCAGAATGAAGTATGTGACTGACATTGGCATCCTGCAGCGCCATGTGTCCCGGCACAACCACAGGAATGAAGATGAGGAGAATACCCTTTCTGTGGACTGCACACGGATCTCCTTTGAGTATGAGTATCCTTGCGCATCAGGCCCTTCAGGTACAGGCAGTGTTTGGCTCAGCAGGTGCTGTTTGCTTAGTCTTGTGTGCAGGCTCCCACCCTTGTTCCCTTGTAGTGTGTGCCTGCCTTTCTCAGAGCTATGTGTGGGTTGGGTGGAAAACTGCTGAGATGAGCATGGAAGATGGCAGCCCATGAGGGCCATAGTCAGGTGGGGAGAGGTCACCATTGAGGACAGGAGACATCAGAGGAGCAATGGCAAGGTGCCAGCCTGACTGTGGGAAACAGGCAGGGTGAGCCTGAATGCTGTGGAGGAGAGACCTATTGTGGGGCATGTCAGCACTCAGCTTTGGTCATGGGGCCGTGGGTGGTGAAAGGCAAAATCAAGGAGAGGGATGAGCGTGGGAGGGCTTTGTGGTGTCCTGTTGGAAGGCTTTTGGAAAGGACAGGTGGTAGCTGGACTGCAGTAGATGGAGTAGGAGCAGGCAAGATAGTATGGCAGCCTGAGCTGGGAATTCCCAACCTTCCACCTTCTATGTGGCTATTGCTGCTCTCTGACTGCAGTAGAGCGCTCTGTAGAACCCCTGACCTCGTTTTCTCTATCAAAGGGGGAGAAATCCTGTGCACCCACAACCTCACAGTCTTTCTAGATGGGTCAAATTGCTCCTGTTTGCCCTTGTTCAACCTGGTTGTACAAGCAAGGCAGGCCCAGAGAACACAACAGGCCAGAACTGCTGAGAACTGAGTGAGGCTCTGGCCTGCCCAGGTTGTGGGTCACTGTGCAGCTCCAGGTAGATATCAGACACCATATTTGTTCCTTAACCTTGGACCCAGCCTCTGTCTGGCTCTCTATCACCACTGGTCCCTCTACGACAGTCTGTGCAATACCTGTTACACCGCAGCCAGGTTTAAGCTCTGGTCTGGGGATGGGCAGAAGCGGCTTCAGGAGTTTCTTGCAGACATGGGGTGAGTGACTGCCTGGGCCTGCAGCCCTCCACCTTCCCAGCCTCCTATGGAGATGCCCATCTGCTTTGTTGTGACTCACAGTGACTTACAAGGTTGTAAAATGCAGCTGCTACCCATTCCTCCATGCCTTTATCCTCTCCAGATCTGAGAATGTCATCTGGTAAATGTGCTAGGTCCACAGGGGTGGTGAACCTATATGGCACACGTGTTATTTATGTTTCTCTTAAAAGATGTTAATTATGAATTTTTTGTCTGTTTGTTTTCTAAACTGAAACTTCAGTATCCAGGTTTTATCGCAGTGTCAGCTCTTTGTGATAAATAAGAGGGTTTTAGTCTGGACATTTCATCTCTAAAAGGTTTGCCATCATAGTGCTAGGACATCCCTCCATGCCCACATGGTCACAGTGCTTGTAGCCTTCTTTCTTTTCTCTTCACTATCTCTACAGTCTCATTCACATGACTTATATTTACTCTTTTCAGGCTTCCCCTGAAACAGGTGAAGCAGAAGTTTCAGTCCATGGACATCTCTTTGAAGGAGAATTTGCGGGAAATGATTGAAGAATCTGCAAATAAATTTGGGTAAACACATTTTTTTTTTCTGAGTTAAGCTGTTTTAAAATTAGGGCTTCTGCTTTATGCTCATAAAATAATGTAAAACTAAATGAATAACTCCAAGAATATACAAGTGAGCATGACTTGAATTTAGTCATTCCTGAATGTTTGTCTTCTCTTTGGGTTAAAAACCTGACCCTCTTCAAATGCCTGTAAGCCTTAGGATCCTTAAATCCTGAACTATAGTGTGGACCTATAAGATCAAACCAGCTCCTTTCTCAGTGCAGACAGGAAATGGGCCACCAGGGCAGGTGTAGGTGAGCTCTGCCTAACCAGCTCCTTGGGCACCACTGAAGGTCCTGTCTCTGGCTGCTCTTGCCCTGCCAGCTGGTGTGCTGGGGTAAGGAGAGGAGCCTGTCTATACCATGGGCCTAAAGGCTGCTGTGACTGCTGTTCTGACCCACAGCATCCTCTGACCAGTGTCATAATGAGACTATTGCTGGGGACCTATGAAGGACCTTAGGGCATCTGCTTGCCTGTCCTAGCCAAGAGGGCTCTCTCATGACTTTAGGGTGACAGCCACACTACTTCCTCTCATGACAGGATGAAGGATATGCGTATACAGACTTTCAGCATCCATTTTGGTTTTAAGCATAAGTTCCTGGCCAGCGACGTGGTCTTCGCCACCATGGCTCTAATGGAGAGCCCTGAGAAGGATGGCTCCAGGACGGATCACTTCATACAGGCTCTGGACAGTCTCTCCAGGTAGTAGGTGTGGCCAGGGACTGCGGACCCTTCAGGCCGCTTCTGGTCCTCAATCTCACATGCATTGGGAGGCTGGTTACAGGAAACTTCTTGGTGAGGCAGTGATAGTCCTGCAGAAACTGCAAGTGTGAATCAGGGTCCAACACACTGCCTGCCTGTCACCCGTACAGGATTGTTCACTTTCTTGAGTCCTTTTCATCTCGTTTTCACTTAAAAAAATTGTCTTTTTTTTCACTTTCTGTATCTCTTAGTCCTTGTGTGCAGGCCCCCACCCATGTTCCCGTGTAGGGAATGTGCCTGCCATTCTCAAAGGGCATCTGGGTTGCATGGAAAACTACTAACATTTTTTTTGTACTGGGGATTGAACTCAGGACCTCATACTTGCCAGGCAGGTGCTTACATTGCTAAGCTAAATCTCCAGCCCCTAAAACTACTAAGATTTGAAGCAGGGAGGATGGCATTCTTGTTCCTTCTAATTCATTTTTCTCTTCTCAATTCTTTGACTTCTCTCACTCCCTGAGATATTCTCTGTTATTTTTTCCCATGCTCTTAGAGTACCATGAAATAAATATGCCAGTTTTGATCTTTTGGGGGACATATTTCCTCTTTCTAAAATTAATTTGTTTATTTTGAGACAGAGTTTTGCTATGTAGTTCAGGGTGGCATTAAACTCACTTTGTTGTCCAGGTTGGCCTATCAGCAATCTTCCCATAGCCCTTAACCACTGCCCCCCAGATCTCTCATCCCTCTCTGCCCTAAGCAACCACTTCTGTACATTTGTTCTTCTAGACCTTTGATGTAAATGGAGTTGTATGATGTGTGGCTCTTTGTATCCATTTCTTTCATTTAGATAACGTTTACAGAGTTCCTCTGTGTTGTAGCTAGTGTCAGGACTTAATGCCTTTTTATTGTAAATAATTCATTAGATATACCATTTTACTTACCAGTTTATTTTTTGATAGACATGAGTTGTGCTACCTTATGACTACTATAAATAACTGCTGTAAACTTACATGTATGCCTAAGTTTTTGTATAGTCATCTTTTCATTTCTCTTGGTTACATTTCCAGTAGATTGTATAGTTACTCTAGGTTTAACTTTCTGAGAAATTGCCAGACTTGTTTTCTATAGACTGTACCATTTTACACTCCCACTACAGTGTGTGAAGGTTCTGACTTCTTTACATCCTCACCAACACTTCTTGTCTGCGTCTTAAATTATAACCATCCTAGTGACACTGTGGTGTTTATTTGTTTGTTTTTCGAGACAGTGTCTCTCCCTGTAGCCCAGGCTGGCCTTGAACACCATCCTTCTGTCTCAGTCTCCTGAGTATTGGGATTACAACCATGAGCCATCACTCCTGGCTTCTCACTGTGGTTTTGATTTGGATTTTCCTTATTGGCTAATGATGTCGAGCATATTCTCAGGTGCTTATTGCCCATGTGTAGTATTTTGTTTGGAAGTTAGTTCAAACACTTCACCTATTTTTAAATAAAGCATTTGTCTTTATTATTGAGTTGTAAAAGATATTTTTTGCATATTATAAACAAAAGTCTTATGAGATATATAATTTTCAAATATTTTCTACTGTCCTATGAACTGGCTTTTTAGTTTGATCCTGTCCTTTGAATCACTGATTTTGGTGATAATCAGATTATCCATTTTTCTTTTGTTTGTTGTGCCTAAGAAGCTATTGCTTAATCCAAGATCATAAAAATTTCACATTATGTTTTCTACCAAGAATTTTGTAGTTTTGTCACTAGCTGGGACCCAAGGTAGTATTCCAACGAGAAGATGGAGGCTTTACTTTTCCCTGCCACCCCATGGCTTATTGTTTGTTAACTTCCATCACAGAAAAAGAATTTCAGGACACATCAGGACATTCAGGACATTCAGGACACAATATGAGGCATACAGGGTTTTATTAGCAGAGTTAGAAAGTAAGGAACAAGAGGAAAAGACTTCATCTTGAGTAAATAAGTAGAGGGGCACAATTTTTTTCTTTTTTTTAAAAACAAGGTCTCACTTTGTAGTTTAGGCTGCCCTTGACCTCACTATGTAGCCCAGGCTGGCCTCCAATTCACTGTGATCCTCCTGTCTCAGCCTCCCAAGTGCTGGGGATTATAGGTTTGCTCTACCATGCCCAGGAGCAAAATAAGAACAACATGTCTAAGGATTCACAGTGGGTCAGGGTCTGGTCAATCCCTATCTCAGTTCTAGTTTCCACAACTCCAGAGGGATCCTCATGGCTTGAGGGGTGATTTGGTCCTGTGAGATGATTATCTTTGTTTGGGAGGGTGATCTCATCGTGGGGTGGCCTATGAGGCTCCACTTTTCCTGGAACTCAGATGACTATGGTTTAGGACAATGGCTGTAGACTTCTAGGCATTGTTCCAGGAAAGTCTGAACTGGACGTTATGAAACCTGGCACTTGGGTGTCCCTGAAAATTACTCTTATCTTGGTGCCCTCAGTCTTAAAGGGGGATAAGATAGATTAGGTAAATTTAGGCTTGAGAAACCTTGTTTTGTCAACTTTTCCTAAATGATTAACATTTCTTTGTGCAAAGCTGAACAGTGGTTATAGCCAGTTTTAAGGTAGTAAAGAAACAAAAAAATTGAGTTTCCAGCTGGGCATGGTGGTGTATTCCTATAATCCTAGCACTCTGGGAGGCCAAGGGTCCAGCCTAGGCAACCTAGTGATTTAACAAGAACCTGTCTCAAAATTTAAAAAGAAAGGGCCAGGGCTATAGCTCAGTGTGAAGCCCTATATTCAATTTCTTATACTGCAAAGGAAAGCAATTTTTTTGTCTCCTTTTTTTTTGTCTTTTTGAATTTGCTGTGGAGTTCAGGCTGGCCTTGAACTTAGTTTGTAGCTCAAGCTGGCCTCAAACTGATATAGGGTAGTGAAACTCCTGACCTGCCATATGTCCGATATGAGTTCGTGTTCTCTAAAATCAAAGAATGAATTTAGGAACAGCAGAGATTAAGAGCAGAAATATTTATTGAGAGAAAGCAAGCTTCTGTCAGAGACAGAAGGGGTCCCAAGTGGGTTGTCAAAGATTCTGTATTTTCTTGGGGTTTTTATAGAGTAAAAACATGAGGTGAGTTGAGTCTAAGAGAAAACTGGGAACTCGCAAGATAGATGGGCACGAGGTGGGACGGAACTATGGTTAACCAATAAGTCTAATTCAGGTAAAATTGACCAAATAGGGAAGTGAGTCACATAGCGAGTGAGCATTCTTTACAGATCAGTGACTCTTCCTATAGGGCGTTGGGATGGTGACTCCTGGTTTCTCAAGGTGATCCAGACTTAATCCCTAAGGATTATACTTAAGGGTGTAGTTGCATTTGTTTTGCCTTCTCTCTTGAGATTTGGCCCACAGGTGTGTGTCTCCTCCAAGGTCACTAGACATCAGGTCCTGGGTGCCAGCTTCTTGAAGGGCCTATCCCTGTCTGACTGCCTATATTTCTGACTAGCTCAACTGCTTGTAACAAAACCACAGTGATCCCCCTGCCTTAGCCTCCCAAGTGCTGGAATTATAGTTGTGCACCATCACATCTGGCCTTCCTTGTCTCCTTTTTAACTGTCTTTATTTTTTCTATCCCACCTCAGTTTTAGTTATTGCATTTGGTATATGATTCATTTGAGGTTGATTTTTGTGTTTATTGGAAGGAAAGAGTTCTTCCTTCCAATAATTTTAATTCTTTTGCATTTGCATACCTACTTGTCCCAGAACCATTTATTGAAAAAAGTATTTGTCCCTCCACTTGATGGAGACCACTACAAAGAGGCTTTGAGCAGGACTTAAAATTAACCAACTGGCTTTCTGTGTTTACCTGTGAGTCTGTCCCAGGCCTAAGCCCCTTGTCTGGAGATGGGCAGTGGATTCATAGTAAGTGAACTTCTAAGAATCACTAGTCCTGGTTGAGGCCTATAGTGGCCTGTGATGCCAGTAATGCTTCAAAGGACAAGATAACGCCATAGCTGAAGACTCTTGACTTTATCTCCAGTTAACTAGATAGAGATTGCAGCTATAGGTGTCTCACTCCTGCTGTATCAGTCCTGCTGTAAATGTTAACCTAGAGATAAGACAGTTCTCTTATTGGCATAATTTACTACAAGTAAGTCTTTAAACTGACTCCCAAGGTCCTGCCCAGTTCCTGCACTTTCCTCAGTATCCTCTTCCTTTGTTTAAAACCAAATCAACATGAGCCACCCAGAGAAGATCTTTATCTCAGCCCCCAGAATCTCAAATTCTGGAGCCCTAAAATCATACTACTTGTCTCATCTATTTAAGCCTTCGCCATCCACTCGTTTGGGAGACTGGGGGTCTGGGCCAGGTCCCCAATACCCAATCTGTGTTGAAAATCAATTTACCATAAATACAATCATTTATTTCTAGACTTCAGTTTTGTTCCATCCATCTATATGTCTATCTTTATGCCAATATCACATTGTTTTGATTACTGTAGATGTGTTCCAAGTTTTGTAATTATAAAATATGAATTCTCCAATTTTCTTTTTCAAATGATTTTTGGTGACTTGAATTTCCAAATAAATTTAAATAAACAATAAATTTCTACGTAAATATTTAAATGACTTGAATTTCCAAATAAATTATGAAATCAGCTTGTTAATTACTGCAAAGAAATCAATTTCTGTGTGGAATCTATAGATTAATTTATAGAGTATTGCCATCTTAAAAATATAAAATTTGTATTATTTTTGTTAAATTTACTTATAAATATTTGGACTTTTTCTTTTTTGCAGTACTAGAAATTCAACACAGGGCCTAGGCAAGCATTTTATCACTTAAAAGGCTACATCTCCACCCTTTTTTTTTTCTCTTAAGTCTTAACACAAGAGCTCACTAAATTTCCTAGCTGGCCTTGAGTTTTGATCCTCCTGCCTCAGTTCCCTCAGCAGCTGAGATTACAGGGATGTGCCACTATGCCAGACCGGACTTATTTTCTTAATTTCATTTTCAATTTGCTCATTTCTATTGTGTGGAAATACAGCTGATTTGTGTATATTGATCTTGTATTCTGCTATATATATTCCGGAACTCATTTATTGGTTCTATTAGATTTTTTTTTCCCAGTGCTAGGGATGAAACCCAGGACCTTGCAAACAAATGAATAAACAGTGCTCTAATCACTGAGCTATGTCCCAATCTTAGTTCCAATAGTTTTTTTTTTTTAAATGAATTCCTTGAGCTTTTTTGTATATAAGATCACATCATCTGAATATAGTTTTACTTCTTTTTCAGTGTGAATTCCTTTTATTTCATTTTCTTGCCTAATTATCTGGCTAGAACCTCCAGACAAACCTAATGCATTTTTATCTCTACTTTCTCTTTGCTTTTTTAATTGTTTCATCCTTGCTTAATTGTTACTCCATTCTCAACAGTTTGTCCTCAGTGAGAAGCCTGCCATAGAAAGAAGTTCTGGTGGGTCAGGAGGGACTTCTAAGAAGTAGACTTCTCCGGTCCCTTATACTTTAAGTATAGCCCTCTGCATTTTGATTTGGCCCCTTGCACTTTGCTTTGGTTGCTTGCACATTGCTTTGGCCGTTTGGACTCACCTGCTTCTCTCAGTTTTGGCCACTATTCTCCAGTGCCTGGAGTTTTTAATTGTTTTTATGACTCACCACCTCTCTGTTTGTTTCCATACTGATGCTGATGGTATACTAACCTCGTAACTGGTTGGTGGTCTTTTCCCACCTGCTTAGGTTTTGGAGTCAAGATGTAGCTCAGGCCCACCGTAACTGAGCTATTTAGGTTGGCTACCCAGTGTCACCATAGATGTCCCTTGTCTGCATTTCTGTAATTAGAGCCAGCATTTCTTAGCAGTTTTGGTATTTGTTTCATTCACTTCATCATTTTACTAGAACACAACACTCAACTGATTTTCAAAGAAAGCGTGAACATAAAGTAAACTTTCTGAGTTCTGTGTCTGACAATATCATTTTTCTGTGCTCATTTGTTTTCTGATTGAGCTCATGCAAAACTCAAGATTGAAGGGGATTTCTGGAGACTGTGGATTCCATCATGCCCTTGTCTTCTAGCAGCCAGTACTGTTATGTGAATAAGAAGTCTGGGCCATTTTGAGTCTTGTTTCTTTGTACATGCCTCACCCCAACCCTACCTGCAGAAGTGTTTAGGATCTCCTTGGTGGTTTTCAGTATGTAATAATTTTGTAGTGCTTTGTCTAGGTACATTGTGTTTCATGCATTTCACTGTATTCTCAGATGACCCTTTCAACCTGCAGACCCAGGTCTTGCAGCTAGCTGCAAGAGTGCTTTTTTTTTTTTTAACTATTTACTAAACACCTCTCTACCCCCCACCCCCACCCCCACACATTGTGTTATTTAATCTTGCTTTTGGGTCTTCCTGGAATGATATTCTGTGTGTGTGTGTGTGTGTGTGTGTGTGTGTGTGTGTTGGGTACTGAGGATCAAACATTTCACGCTTCCTAGGCAACCACTTAAGCCACTGAGCTAAATCCCCAGCCCTCTGTCTTACATTTTTACCTTTCATTTTCCATGTCTTTGTTTTGTTATAGTCATTAAGGAAAGTTTTCTTGACTTTTCCTCTAGGTTTTACATGAATATTTTATTTTTTGCAATTATTTTAATTTTCACCTACACTTTCTGGTTTCTGATGATTCCTTTTTTGTAGACTCCTATAGGGTCTTGATTTAGGAATACAATAGCTGCCCAAACCTCTGAAAATAGTAGATTTCAAGTTTCTTTTATTTTCTAAATTATGTTTCCCAGGATCATTTTCTAGGCCACAGGTGTTTCCCAAATGGCCTGGTGTCTTTCATATTCAGGAAGGGGCTATGGAATCTTGGCTGACCTCTGGGTATCTGGGCACAACTTGCTGGGCAAAACATCGCTTCATCCTGGCAGGCAGGCTGCCAACTATGGTATATTGGCTCTCATAACTACTGGGCATAGAAGCTGTGCTAGAAGACCCTACTACTTTAGAGGTTTCTTTCATGTGTCCAGAGGGGAGCCTTGCCTTTTGCAGGGGAAGAATAAATATCTATCTGTTGGATGGAGGAGTCCTCTGTGCTCTCCCACCCCGCTGCCCAAGCCTCCCCTGTCAGAGCCCTCCAGGCATCTTCCTGTGACCTCCTTTGCAGGATCCTCAGTCTTTCATCTTCTGATGCCAGCACCCCTTTCCGTCTCTCATTTCTATCATTTTTGGGTTTATACTTATTTTTTATTCCTTCCTTTCATGTGAAAGAGAATTCAAGAGGAGAAAAGATAAACTTTTATTCCCACATTTCTTCCTGAACCAGGAACCAAGTGATCTATTTGTGACTTAGATATTTTACTAAGAGTTTCTGACAAGCAGTGTCTAAGGTGAGTGTCTGCCCTGTTACAGGAATAATCTGGACAAGCTGTACCTGGGCCTGGAACTTGCCAAAAAGCAACTGCAAGCCACCCAGCAGACCATTGCCAGCTGCCTCTGCACCAACCTTGTTGTCTCCCAGGGGCCTTTCCTATACTGCTCCCTCATGGAGGTCAGGCTTCCCTTAATGTATGTGTACCAAGCTGTGCCCACTAGTGGCCTCCACTGACCTTTTGTCTCCCTGTCCCAGGGCACTCCAGATGTTGTGCTGTTCTCCAAGCCAGTATCTCTGAGCCTGCTCAGCAGACACCTGCTCAAGTCCTTTGTGTACTCGGTGAGGAGCCAGGCGGGTGGGACACGGGTGCAGGAGGGCAGATGTTTGGTGAGTGCTCTGAACCAGGTGTTAAGATAGTGTCCTATAGGTACCCATAGCTGTTCACCAGCAATAGGGGCTGGGAATATCCCTTATGTTTTCTGAGTTATATTTTCCTCAACTGACCTCTAGGAGCCTTCTGGTTTCCCACAAGTCCTGATTACATCATTTGCTGTCCAAGTGGCTCAAAAAAGTAGAAAGAGGCCTGCACAGTGGGGCTGGGGCTTATGTTCAGAGATGGCAGAACAAGAAAAGATGGAGTTGGTTATAATGCTGACTTGTTTCCTAGAAAGTTTGTGATCAGTCCTCTGATCTTCTTGGGGGGCTGCAAGGCCACAGCTGGAGCTTCCTAGAAAGTTTTCTAGAAAGTTTCTAGGCTGTCTATGTGTAAGTTTATCTTTCATGTGGTCTAATGTGCTTCTTTGCCTTGGCTTGGAATAGAACCCTAATTCAGCAGCTATTTAGTCAGGGATCTGTGCAAATACTACATTATTTTATTTTATTTTATTTTTTACTTATTTTGGGGGATGCTGGAAATTGACCTCAGGACCTTGTGCTTGCCAGGCAAGTGCTATGCCGCTGAGCTAAATCTCTGGCCCCTATTATACCATTTTATGTAGGTGATATGAGCCTCTTAGGGTTTTAGTATCCATAGGAGAGCTGAAACCAATCCTCAGTGGCTACAAAGGGATTACTATAATGTCAAAACATGAACTAGGGGTCAAACATGACTACTGAAGTCTTCTAGGCTTAGTTCAAGTCTTAGCCTCCTCATTTATCACTTGTGTGATGTGAGGTATATTATTTGATTTTTGAGTCTCTGTTTCCCCTTCTGCAAAAGGAGTAAAGAAATATCCACTTCATAGGATTCATTCAATAAGACACTGAGTAACTACTACCTGTTAGACCATTTTTATAGAGTGAGCTCTCACAGTTCGCTTCTCAGTCCCACACAAATCAGGACATTTAGCCACATAGGTTGAAGAGTGTGGGAGCTGTGGGTTCAGCAGTGAGGAAAGCACTCAGTCTTCAGCCTGAGGGAGTGTACATGCAATTTTAGATGGTGGCTTACACAATAGAAAGGAACAGGATAGGCACAGGTCCTGGAGGAGGTGACAGTTGCAGCAGGACCTGAAGAAAGTGATGGAACAACACAGGCAGAGCTCCTGCAGGGGCAGCCAAGGTGCATTGGGGTGAGGCTGATCAATAATAGGAATCTGATTCCAAAGCACCACATGGAGACTCTAGCATCTCCTCTGGTGATGGACAGTCTCTGGAGGATTTGGGGGAATAGCCTGGCACACTTGCAGATCCTGGGTACTAGATATTGTGTGCTACCCACAGAGCTGGATCTGGCTATGTTGTAACTGAGGGTGCCCTTATCTCTGCAGAGAAAGAACCGACGTTGCAAGCTGCTGCCTCTGGTGATGGCTGCCCCGCTAAGTGTGGAGCAGGGCACAGTGACCATGGTGGGCATTCCCCCAGAGACCGACAGCTCAGACAGAAAGAAGTGAGCAGCTACAACTTCCTGAGAATTAAAGACATAGGAGGGCGTTGGTGGTATCTGCATTTTGGCCCATCAGCCCTGTGCCTGAGTTCAGGGATGTTTGGCCTTCAGTGTCAGGGGGAATGAAGGGTCCCTTGCAGGAGGCCTGGGCTCCAACATGTTTACCCTGTTTCTGTAGCTTTTTTGGACGAGCGTTTGAGAAGGCAGCAGAATGCACCAACTCCCGGACACTACATAACCATTTTGACCTCTCAGGTGAGAGTTCCAGGTGTTTGGCCACACTTCGATGGCCTAGGAACTAGGTAAGCTGGTGTTGATTAGCCCAGCCTGGCCAGCAGCCCTCTTGTTCTCCTAGAACTAGTCCCAGGCAAAGCTGCTCCCAGAGCTCAGGGAGCTCCAGCTGTGACCTTGCAGCCCCCCAAAAAGATCAGAGGACTGGCTGTAGGCACCTTCTGGGCCCAGCCTTACCTTTTAGGGTTGTGTCCCCAGTGCCCTGGTATGGACAAGGAAACAGGGCTGCAGCAACCTTAATGTGCCACCATGTCTCAGGCCAGAGCCCGTGTCATTGTGAAAAGTCCTGCCTGAGGCCACAGCATGATCCCAATATGAGGGCTTGACCCCCAGCCCCTCTTTTGCACTGGCTGAACCCCACACATGAAAATGGGAAGATACAGACTGACAATGGCTTCCCCAGATGCCAGCCTGGAACATGGTCCATATTTAGCTGTGTTTGTCTTTTATTCTTAACATTTTAAAGTAAAACAGATTGATCACTTCTCCCACTCGATTGTGGTGGGGCTGCAAAGCACATCCAGACTGGGTGGTTTACAGAGGTTATTTTCTCACAGCCCTCGAGGCTGGGTCCCTGAGACCAAGATGGCTGCCAGATTGCTTCCTTTCACAGCCGAACCTTGACTAGGTGGCTATCGTCTCTCTGTAACCTCACATGGTTCTCCTTTGTGTTAATCCTTAGTGGGACATCAGGCACACAGGATTAGGAGCCAGCCTGAAGATTTTACTTTATTCATCCTTTGAAGTCCCCGTTTCCAAATACGGTCACATTTTGAGGGGACAGAAGTCAGAGTTTCATCATGGGAGTTTAGGTGGCACAGTTCAGCCTATTATACCCTTCCATATTTTATCTGCCTGTCTCAGAAAGGACCTTTTCTGACATCAGTACCTCCTTCCTGATTCTCTGTCCTGGGAGACTCAGTTTGTGTTCAGGTTGCTGTGGCTGCCTCAGAGCCTTCTTCCTTATGTCAGAGCAGTTATGCTATGGGGTTGTGTGGTATTGATCCTTCTGAGCAACAGGCCCTGCTTCCTTTTTCATCTCCATGATGTAGGAGAAGTTGACTATAGCTGGCCTGCAGAGAGTCCCACCTCCTTTATACAAGGGAGATTTTGGGGCTGGTTGTTGCCTGGTTTCTCCTGAGGCTTTGAGAGCCCTGGGTGAGAAGTATGGAGTGAGCCATGGCCAGTACCTCCCTGGATGAGATGGTCAGGACAAGCCAGTTCTGGTTTTGCCCTGTTTCATGAAAGTTCACATGGTTGGCTGAGCCTGATGGCTCTTCAAGATGCAGGCAGTTTGTATTGTGGCCCCTTTCACAGAAGGTACTGAAGCTGTGGTAGTGGGCAGAGCAGGCTAAAGTGGACTCTTGCCCCACCTTGGCCCTCTCACACCTACTATGGGGGGCAGGCATCTGCTGAGCACTGCGGGACAGCCTAATTCTCTCCCGTTGTGTAGTGTTCTGAGTTGTTACATCAACCCACT
The DNA here is from genome assembly GCA_004027455.1 of Hydrochoerus hydrochaeris. Lineage (NCBI taxonomy): Eukaryota > Metazoa > Chordata > Mammalia > Rodentia > Hydrochaeridae > Hydrochoerus > Hydrochoerus hydrochaeris. The sequence continues at coordinate 156,793 of PVLA01001773.1, read as the reverse complement.
GTTGGCTATCATTGCTGGTCACTGGCTACCTAGAGGATCTTCCCTGTAGTCACAGCTCTGGCCTCTCTGGCAGTGTAGCCAGCAGGAGAGATGAATCTGAGTCATCTAGAATATCCCAAACCGTGGAAGTTCCTGCTCAGTATGGAATGCAGTAGAGGATTGCTCTCACTGAGAATGTCAGGAAGAGGGAGTATATGTGCCCTGCTTGTTTTTCTCACTCCCTTCTCAAAAGATGTTTTTCTTTCATTACTTCAGTAATTGAGCTGAAAACTGAAGATCGGAGCAAGTTCCTGGATGCACTTGTCTCCCTGCTGTCCTGAGGGTGAGCTGGTAGGTATAGGGGTCCTTGGGATGGTGGGCCAGCTGCCTCATCACAGGCCTGTCCTGACTCTGGCTTCAGTCCTTGGGTTTCAAATCAGAGCTGGGTTCTTGAGATTTGGAGCCAGCACATTTTTCCCAAGAGTTTTTGTCCTCAGGCTTCCTGCGGGGCCACAGTAGGGCATTTTTGAGGAAGCTAATTTCATTAAGCCCCTTTGATCCCTGTAGAAAGACTTGGCATTCACTCTTCTCTCTGACTACACCACAGGGCTGGGCATTGTGTATGCAACACGTATGACTTGCAGAGTCCATGGTGCTGCCCCCAGAGACCACCTAGAGGCTCCTGCCCCCACAGTCTTTTTGTCAGGCCCCAGGCTAGAGCCCACAGAGCCAGCTACCAGGGCTTTTGTATGTGGGACCCTGGAAAAAGCACAGTTGTTGGCAGCTGCTTGGCTGAAAATTACAAAATGTCTGTTCCTTGTGAGCAACCAGCAGTGCACAGCTATGCTGAGAGCCCATTGCAAGGTAGTGACAGTCACTGTGTCCCAGGACACCTCCTCTACCAGGCTCTCCCCACTGCCCCACCTGGTCCCCTTGGGAAATGATAGAAAGGATCCTGCTCTTTGTTGGTGTGGCAGTGTCACCCCAGGGCCTCCACAGTGGACTTCACTCCCAGCACTGCCTCTCCCTGAGCCTTAGGCTGGAGGCTGTTCCCTTTGCAGATGGCTCTGCCAAGGCACTGACCTGGGGGGTTCCCTCAGTACCTTTACCCCATCCACGGTGAGTTGGAAGCTAGACCAGACAGATACCAGAATGGTATAAAGGCCTGGGAGATAGAGGAAGACTGGCTAGACAGGGAGAAGCCTATACGAGCCCAACATGAGGCTGCCCCAGGTGGGACATGTACCTGGTCAGCAAGCTACAGACGAAAAGGTGCTAGGGGCCACAGGTATGTCCAGGGATGTCACTCTGGTGACAACTTGGACCTGGGCTGAGTGTGCAATGAGAACAGTGGGTATCTCAGTGGATTTGGATTTGGGATGACCCCCCCACCCCCAGGTCTCAGGTCACTCAGAAGCATCCCTGTGCAGTTTATTACATTTGGGGAGATAGCAGAATTGTTTGCAACTTTTTTTTTTCTTTTCCAGAATTTGATTTCTTCAGAAATGACTTCTCCTTATTTATATTACCTGGCTTTTATTTAGATTGTAAGTTATGGCCAGTTTTAAATGCAGCAATGGTGGTTTTAATGAAATAAAATGCTTCTTTTAAATTTTATTTTTCTTCATTGCTCTAGTCTTGAGGCCAGCACTTGTGTATAGCCTATAGGAGAGCCTTGGTCCTGTGCTCCCAACACCCTCCATACTGAATAGGAAGCACAAGAATGTGGCCTCCCAGCGGCACCCAGTTCTCTGCACAGTCCCTGCACCAACCACTACAGTGCCACTTGGGACCTATTCTGTCTGCCTGCCCATTGCGTCTTCCCATCAGCTGGTCTTACAGCAAGAGCCCAGCTGGCTGAGCAGGTCCTAGATGGGAGGCACTGTGTCCCCCAGGCCTTGTCATTGGCATCACTCACATCCTTGTCACAGAGGATCCAAACTGGTTGAGACCTCAGCACCCTCCACAGGCTTGGAACATCTCGAACTTTCCAATCAGGGGAACCTTGGGTTCAGCTGCCCCACCACTCCCAGATGTCCCCTGAGCACCATGAGTATGGAGGGGTTAGCAGGTGAGAAAAGTGTGGTTCTAATGTTTCCTGCCCTCCCACATGAGCTACTCCCTTCAGCCTTCTGTGGCCACTTCCTGGGGACATAGGTGCTGGAGAAGCAGGTGAGTTGGAGGCAAGATCTACCTGTGAGGCTCTTGAATTGCTGGGGGAGGCAGTATTAGGTGCAGTCCTTGAAATCAGGAATGATTTGGGCAGGTTTAAATTAGTAGGAAAAGTCCACAAAGAGTGATTTGGAAGTGAGGCCACAGTAGGTGGGACTGTCCTTGGGGAAGGGCAGTGGGCACAGTGGGGTTGTAGCAATGTTAGACTGGCTCCTCACCCCAACCTCTTGTGGTGCCAGTAGGTACCAGGTGGCGTTATCCCCTGCCATTCCCAGCATGGGTCAGGTGGATAGTAACCTGCTCTCCAGGGTCTTCAGGTACCACTCTGGCCTTTTGGAAAAGCTGTGAGGTAGCTGTGTAGCCACCTTGAATGCAGAGAATACTCATGGGAAGGAACTGCGGAATGAGGCCCCCACCCCGACCCCCTGAAGCTCCTGGCTACATATCCTGGCCCCTACACTACCCAGCCCCAGATGTATCAGGGTCTTTTTTCTGGTCCCACCCAAGTCATGACTCAAGGACATATGACTTAGACAGGGGCTGTTCTTAGTCTCTGCTGTTCAGGCTGAGGTGAGGACCTCTTCCTGGAGCCTATCCCATTGTTGGTCTTCAGGCCACTGGAGCATTTAATCTCCTTAGAAGTCCGTGGGATTGAGAATTTTCACAAGCCTATATCCTGAGGGTTCTCTTTTCCCATGATGGGAAACTTGGGCAAGCTTGGGAGACTGTGCTACTGGATATGGCCCAGGTGTTTCTGAACAGAGCCTCAAGGCCGGGGTTTGGAGGAGATGCCAGGCCTCCCTAGTGGCTGACTTGGAGCATCTTGCTGCAAAAGGTAAAAATGCATTGATTCAAAGTGTGTAGAACAGAGCTGGAAACTGAACTCAGTGACTAATAAATAGCTTGCCCTCCTGGGAGCTGCCCTCTACTGGCTTTTACTTGCCTGGCCCCCAGTAGCTAAGTCAACAGGGTGTTTCCAGTAGGGCCAGCACAGAGGTGCAGATGGCTTTTACCAGTCTAGGAAGGGCACAGACCCTGGAGTCTTGCTGTGACTGGCAGAGGGGCCAGGACAAGGGGCTGGAGTGAAGCCCGGGCACTCAGCAACAGATTCCTCCCACGGCAACACTTGACCTGTTGCAAGCCCTCTAGAACCAGCTTGCATCCTTGATTCAATCTTTCCTCTCCCATTGTTGAACAGGGCCTCTCTGGCTTTGTACAGATGCTGTGGTACTCAGAGCTGGGCAAGCCAGAGAGGGCAGGTGGAAACATCACCCTGTGGTATATGTGGGGGAGTGGGCCTTTCCTGGAAGAAACTAGTAGCCTGTCTACTGACCCACACAGCCCTTCCTCTTCCTGAGTCCCCAGTGGCAGGTCTGTAAGTGTACAGCCTGGCCCTCTTAGGAGGACTGCCTGCCCCGATTCCACCCCCACAAAACAGCATGGGACTCTTCCCACTTTACCGGGTTGCAGTGAACTGTCTTCAAGTCTCTGGTGGGAAGGTGACAGGGCAGGGAAGGCAGAAAAAGTTCATGTTCTCCAGGGGCTGCCATCCCTGAGAGATCGTTACAGGAATCTTTGGGAAAGTTGGCAGCTGAGTAGGTGAATGGGGGTGCTGGCATAGGGGTAACTGGACAGAGGACAGGACACAGTGGGAGTATTCAAGCTATTTACTAAGCAAATTCTTAACCTCCCCAACCCCCTCCGCAAGCCTGGAGGAGGGCAGTGGCTCAGCTCCACTCAGGCTCTGGTGTCCACAAGCCTCACCTGGGGGGCTGCTGAGGTGACATACAGGTCCAAGTGAAGTCACTTGGCCCCTTGGGTTTATGCCCCCGCTGAAAAAGAAAAGGCCCTTTATACACATCCTTCCACCCTGGGGATCCTGGGATCTTCGTCTGCCCTCCCAAGTCTGTAGGAGGGCTGATAAGAAAAAAGGCAGCATCCAAGACCGCTGCCTCTCAGGGTCGAGAATGAAATTGGCATCTGCAGTGGATGGAGTTCGAGAGGTCCATCCACGTCGTGTGGTCAGTGCTACCCAGAAAAGAAACCTACAAGTCCTCACGAGTGCTTGTCATTTGTGGAGGGCAGGGTGCGGGACAGGGCCTGGATGGTGGCAATCAGAGAAGGCCGACTGAAGGAAGCTGCGTGCCGGTGGGATCTGTACACTGAGTCTGACATCCCGTGGAGTTTGTACGGGGGTGTGACCCTGCTGACCACGCACAGCTCCCTGGGTCCCTCGCTCCTCCAATTCGCGGGCTTTGCTGCTGGATGGGGCCCCGCCTTACTCCGCCCCATCAGACATAGTTCTTCTTGTCGTAGTCGCCGCTGGTCGTGGGCCGCCGCGGTGCTGAGTACTTGACAGGAAAGCTGAAGTCCGGACGGCCCGCGCAGCCCCAGGCGCCGCAGCATACGAGGCCACCACCACAAATGAGCAGCGCAGAAGCCACCCACCCGATGTACAGCGCTGCGCCCAGCTCGTACTTCTGCGACAGAGGAACCGAAGGGTCGTAGAACTCACGGACAACAATATTGGCGAACCAGCAGATTGGCACGAGTGCCAGCAACCCACAGAACACGTATAACACACCGCCAGTGAGGGCCACGCGCGCCTTCGCCGGACCAGCGGCCACGCAGGTGGTGCACTGCGCACCAGCCAGGGTCACAAAGAGCGCAATCAGCGCCACCAGCGCGGCGCCCACGGTAAGCGCCCGTGCAGCCTGCACCTCAGAGCTCAGCGCCAGCACAGACTCATACACCTTGCACTGCATGTGCCCGGTGCTCTGCACCACGCAAGTCATCCACAGCCCCTTCCAGGTGATCTGCGCCGTCACGATGTTGTGGTCCAGGAAGGCGGTCACTTGCCACATGGGCAGCCCGCACGCCAGGATCAGGCCCAACCATCCCAGCAGGCACAGCACTAGACCCAGGATTTCCAACGATGCGGACCCCATGGCTGAAGACAAGGTGCACGCCGAATGGTTCCCGGGTCGCCCAGCGCACAGCGGCGGCGCTTCGGTTGGCTCGGCGCCCCGCGTGAGCGCTACTGTCCTTTAGCTGGAGCTGCCGGATCTTCGATCTCCGCCTGCTCTCTGTCTCCCTGCTGCGCGGGTCTGATGCACTATCTCGGGTCTGCTGGCAACTCTTGGGGGCTCCCCATTTGAAGTCTCCGGGGGCGGATCTGCCGCCTCCGGACCCAACCCCCGGGACTCGAGCAGCCAATCCTTGCACGGGCTATCGCCTACAACCAATTGCAAGCTCCCCGCAGTTGAAGTTAGACAACAGAGCGTGTGGGTAGCTGAGGGCACAGGAACCGCACCCAGTCGGGTCGCAGACCCCACCCGCCCTTGTCCTAGTCAGGGCTGAGCACGTTCAGGACCGGCCTTGGGCGCTTCGCTTGCTCCTCTGACATGTCCTGGCCATGGCACTTTAGGAGCTCAAAATCCCCAGGCTGAACTGCCCCCTCCAACCTTCATCCCTGCAGGAGTCCACCTCACAGCAAGACCACCCCGCAGAGGCCTGCTTGGAGAGGCTCTGGGAGTCCTTTCACTCAGTTGAAGTAACACCAGGCTTTTCTCCAGAAAGCCTGTCCTGGAGATCAAACCAGGTCTATTGTTTGCACTCTCCCTCACCAGTGCTCTCTGAGCCTCAGCACTGTGGAGGAGCTATACCAAGCAGAGACAGCAAGCCTGTAGGGGTCAGGCTCAGGATCTCACCTTCCCTCAAAAGACCTGCCCAACAGGGCCAATACACTGCCTCTCTGGAGGTTCGACCTTGACACAAAGTGGGCGGTACAGGGGCCTTACCCACACATGCCTACTCTGTCCCTGTATGGTTGGTGGCTTCCCAGAGCCCTCTGCCTTGGCCTGCTGCTCCTCTTCCTGTGGTGCTGCTTATCCCCTACCCTTTGAAGCCCAGATAAGGTGGCACCGATTATGAAAGTCCTCAGAGTTCATAGGCTCTGCTCCCACTGGCTGCATTGGCCCCAGCCAGGCAGCCTACTTTGGTTCTCAGACAGCAGAGACACACAAAGGGACATAGGAGCTGTGTACAGTCCTCCCACTAGTGGTGGTGGTGCCTGCTACCCCAGCCCCCAGGCCAACCTCCGGAAGCCAACTTGGAGTTTCCTGACCTGGAGGAAGAGCCCCCATCCTTGCTGGAGGAGGGATTTCCGGGCATTCTTTTGCACAATGGCCCAGCCATTTCTTAAAAGGTCCACTGGGGTGTATGCTGCAGGCCCCCTAAGGCTCAGGTGGGGGCACTAGGCCACAGCCCCATGGGGCGCCAGTCCTTTTCTAGCAGTCTCCTCCCCATCTCCTGATGGCCCCTTTGTTTCCAGCGAAGTCTGGACTCCCAGCCCTACACTGAGGCTACTGGGTTTATTTTTGCATTTGGCTTAAAACTCAGGCTCTCATACAGTAAGTGTCTTTATTGGTACCAACATGACTTTGATCATTTCCCCCTTCTAGGCCCCAGATTCCTTCTCCCTCTTGGAGATGGCTCTGGGGGGATAAATGAGGTAAGGCCAGTGCCTGATTCCTCTAGCATGGGAAGATGCTAAAGGCAAGTTTGCTGGGCCCTGGGATAGAGGGAAGTTTTTAGAGTCCTTGTTTGCCTGCAGCTGCCCTTACCCTACAGAGTGGAGTGCTTCTTCCTAGCTATTGCATCACTGGATGTGTTCCTCCTGCTGACTTTTAGATCACTCCACTTCCACGGGTCCTTCAGGAAGTTTCCTCACCCATCCACCACAGGGGACCACTGTCTTAATTCCATTTCCCCTTGGCTCCAGTCCAGGGACCTTTCCCAGCCTCCTTCCACCTTCCATACCCACCATCTTCCAGGGTCAACTGCTGCAGCCTTCTCAGATCATCCAGACTCCACCCTTGAAGTACAACCTGCACAAGGCTCTTTTTGTTTCCCTGCTTGTCTTCCCTCTCTCAACCATTTTAGCACCACTTTGGCAGGGTCCGGGCCTGCCACCCTGCAGTGCCCAGGTGAGCTCCTGTCTCTTTGACAGCAGCCTCACAGTATCTCCAGAATCTATTGTGAAATTTCAGGCTGTGTGTGAAGTCAAGATACCCACTTGCAGTAGTACCAGAACCAGTACAGAGAGGTCTAGGAGGACAGCAGATATGACACTGCTTCCATCAAACCTGCCCACAGATTGAAGATGGCCTCCAAATGGCCTAGTCCAGATCCAAGTGGGGAACCAAGATAGGCCTGTCCTTCCACTCACTGGAGATTTGACCACCTACTCTGTGCCAGGCACTGTCTCCACCAGAGCATGCAATACAGGAAGCTTACAAGACTGGTAATAAACTGTCAACTAGTATCTTGACAGGAAACAGAGTAACAAAGGTCTCAATAAAGAGGTGACATTTCAGCAGGATTCCAGGAAGAAGTTCCCAGCAGAGCAGAAGGAAACATCCGTGCAAATTCTTGGGAGTACATGGGTGCATTTTGGGCCGTAGAGTGGCTCAGTGGTAGGACATTGTCTTCCATCCCTAGCAACATGAAAAAAAGATACAAGATCCTAGGGGTGGGATGGGGCTCAGAGTCAGTCTGGGGACAGGAGGAGGCTGGTATAGCCAGAATTCCACAGTGGGCCAGGCCTGCAGGCAGGCCAAGTTGAGTTTGCCAAAGAGGGCCATGTAGGAACATGACTCCTGATCTCTGGTGAGGGGCTCAAGGGAGGCCTGGCCATGGCCACCTGTTCATTCACAAGCTATTGTTCTGGTTTCCCAAGGGAAGTGCCACAGGATCTCATTAATTGTGTGAGAGAAAGGCCTGAGTTGGCAGAAAAGCAGTTTATCTTAAGCAGCTGCTGGCTGACCCTGCCCCAGGGAGACCCGTTGATCTTCCAAGGACAATCTAAATTTAGGCTCCAATTTTCTGGAGATTGAGGTTTGGGAAGCTCCTAGTTAACAGATTTCACTTCAAGGGAAATGGAAAACAACGCGCTCTCTCTATCTTTTGGCTTTGAAACAGTTAAGAATGTTTCCTTCCCATTCAGCAGATGTTCACTGAACCTCTAAACTGCAGTACCTTTTCTTGCTGAGAGTCAAAGCCTCCAGGCAACAACTTGGGATCTTCTGTGTCTGTGACCACTGGCCTGGATGGGAGGCCACAGGCACCACCGAATCTGTGAGGAGAGCTCTGAGTAGCACCCAGCTTCACTGTTGTTGGCCCTGCTGCTGTTCTGTGTGGTCAAGAATAGACGTGGACTCAGATTCACCACGGCAAGCAGTCAACTTTCTAGACTGGTAGCCTGACCTTAGTTTCCCTGTTGAAGATGAAGCCCTGTGCGTTAGAGACCATAAGCCTGCAGGAGTTGATGGTGCTGATGCTGATCTATCCAGGACCTCTGGTTCCATTCATAAGAGGCCTTCAGCCTTGTAACCATAGCTCCTTTGATCTTTGTAGCTCATCTGACCTCAATTCCCTCTCTCAGGATGGGTATCACTGGCTGTTTGTTTGTCAAAATCTAAGGTCACTGTGACTTTAACTTCTTCAGCAGGTAGGAGGATCTGGCAGGGGAACTCTAGTTGACAGAGCCCTTGGGGCCTGTAGGCCCTTTCTCATTCAAGGCCTGCAGCACAGCTGGGCATGTGGTGCACCTGTAATTTCAGTACTATGGAAGAGTGAGGCAAGAGAATTGCAAGCCTGGGCAACTTAATGACTTAGTAAGACTGTATCTCAAAATAAAAAGTTTTAAGAAGAGCTGGGGGTATAGCTCAGTCCAAAGGTCCTGGGTTCAATTACAGTACTGGGGTGGGGGTGGGGGAAGGACTGCACTGAGAATAGTCTCTGCTCAGATCTGGCCATTCTAGGGGCCCCAGGGAGGCCAAACAACTCCCTGATAAAGTGGCAGTAGTGTCCACAGGGCTCAGACCCACACTTTACTCCTTTTACTCCTTGTGCCTTCTTCCTCTGCATAGTGCATTGTGCATCAGTTTTATACTCTTTTCCACTTTAAATCAAGGTGGAGTTTAGGGTCTCCTGTGTTACTTGGTATCATACCATAAACACTTCCCTATTTTGTTAAAAATACCACAAATTATGGTTGTTCACAGAAGCCTGAAATGGAATCTATCTCTGCCAGTCATGGATGGGGTGTGAACATGGGAAATGTATTCTGAAGTTGCAAAACTCAGGAATGATAATGGGCTTGAAATCAAAGGGTTGTGAAGGGGGTAGGCAAAGCTGGCTCTAGCTCAAGACAGACATTGAAGGCTCTAGCTCAAGACACATTGAATTGATGTTAGTGGTAGGACTATTGTTGCCTCTGGGTATCCATTGTGGATTCTTTCCAGGATCTCATTCCCACCCCTTGAATACCAAAATCCCAAATGCTCACATCTTTTATGTAAGTGATGTAATATTTCACACAACCTAGGTGCATCTTCCCACATACTTTAAATTATCTCTGGGATACTTACAGTGGGTTACTTATAGGACCTCCAAATGACATCAGGGAAATATTATAAATCCCAACCTGCCAGGTGTCTGATATGCCAAGTTTGTAGTCCCTAAAATTGAAGAATGAATGTTAAGGAGTAAAGGAGGTTAAGAGTAAGAAATATTTATTGAGGGGCAGAGATATATCTCCTGAGAGGAAGCTGCTGAGGACCCTATTTTTTGGAGAAAGTTTTATAGAACTCAACCATGTGGGTTAAAGCTATGATCAACCAATAAGATTATAAGCATAGCCACTTAGGTTATATTGATCGAATGGGGGAAGCATCCAAATATTCATGGATAAGCAAAATGTGGCATAACCATAAAAGGAATATTATTCAGCCACTAACAGATATGAGAGATACAGGGAACAGAACAGATGAACCTAGAAAATATGCTAAGTTGAAGTTGGGCACAAAGGCTTTTGTATTGCATTTATATAAAATGTGTAGAGTAGCTAATCTATACTATAAAGAAAGTAGTTTAGTGGCTAATACAGGACTGGGCAGATAAGGTGGAGAATGAAGACTGACTAGAAGGTAACTACTTATAATCCCAGTACTCTGGGAAGCTGAAGCAAGAGGATTGCAATTTGGAGCTCAGCCTGGACAACTTAGCAACTTAGTGAGATCCCCCTCAAAATAATTTTTTTAAAAGAACTGAGGATGTAACTCAGTGCAAAGACCCTAGGTTCAATCACCAGCATTGGAAAAGAGAGCATAGGTAAAATAGAACATACATATTTTAATTGTGCCAAAAAATTCCTCAACATGAAGATATGTTTAATGTGTAGAGTTGTTTTCTGACCATGATAGAGTTTAACTGCACATCGATAACAACAAAAGAAAAAAAAAGAAAGAAAGAAAGAAAGAAAATGCCCAGAATTTATTGAATACTAAGCAACACACTTGTTTTTTCTTTTCTTTTTTGGGAGAGGGCTGGTACTGGGAGTTGAACCCAGGTCCCTGGTACTCAGCTACATCCCCAGACCCTTTTTGTTTTGAGATACAGTCTCACTAGAGTCACTAAGTTGCCCACTTTGGGCTCAAGCTTAGGACCCTCCTGCTCAGCCTCCCACAGTGCTGAGACTACAGGAGGGTGCCACTGCACTAAGTTTAAGCAACACACTTCTGAATAAACCATGAGTCAGATAAGATACCTAAAAAGAGATAAAGAGATACAATGAACTGAAAAGAAAGGAAAGTACCATACATCAAAACATTTGAGACACAGCTAAAGGAATGTTGAGGGGTAAATTCAGAGCTTTTATATGTTTATATTGGAAAAGAAGAAACATCACAAACTATTAGCCTAAGAAACTAGAAAAGGGGAGCAAATACACAAAACAACTGGAAGGCAGGAAATAGTAAGAACAGAAATTAATAAAGCTAAAAATAGAAAAATAATAGAAATTAAAGAAATAAAAAACAGATACCTTACAATGATCTGTAAATTTGGCAAACCTTTATCAGTACTGATGAAGGCAAAAAGAGAAAAGATACATTACCAAAATTAGGAATAAAACATGATATGACAACAGACTGCCAATATCAAAAGAATCATAAGGGCAGGCTGGGAATTTAGCTCAGTGGCTTAAGCACCTGTCTGGCAAGCACAAGGTCATGAGTTCGATCCCCAGTACCAAAAAAAAAAAAAAAAAAAGAATCATAAGGGAATACTGCACCAACTATGGACATATAAATCTAATAGCTAAGACAAAGTGGAACATCTTAAAAACACAAACTACCACATTATGAAATACATAATTGTATGCTCTTATAGAAATCAACATAATTGGAGTGATTATTTTAAAACTCCCAACTTAATGACAAATATATAACCCAGTTTTTAAAATAACACAGTTAACACAGGGAAATGACAAATGTCTGAGGTGAAGGATACAGTATTACCTTGATTAGTCATCACATATTTTATACACATGTATTCACATGTCACATTATGTCCCCAAAATATGAACAATTTTATGTGTCAATTTAAAATAGAAATAAAAGTAAGCCTGGGCCAGGGGCTTGAGTAGACATATCCCTAGATATACAAAGGTCCAACAAACACAGGAAAATATTCTAACATCACTAACTGTTAGATGTCAATTAAACCCCACAGTGAGGTATTTATCACTTCATATCCATTAGGATGGTTGCTATCAAAAAACCAGAAAATACCAAGAATCAAGAATCTGAAGAGATTAGAACCCTTATGCCCTGCTGGCAGGAATGAATGCTGAGTCACTAGGGAAAACAGTATGATGATTCTTAAGAAATTTATACAAAAGATTACCATGATTATCAGTTTCAATTCTGGATGTCTATTCAAAAAACTGAAGGCAGGGTCCTGAAGAAATACTTACTATTGTTCAGAGTAGCATTAGTCACAATTGCCAGAGGTAAGAATAACGCACACATCTATCAATGGAGGAATGGGTAAACACAATGTGGTATATACATGCAATGGAACATCAGCCTTTGGAAAGAAGGAAATTCTGACACTTGTCATAACATGAGTAAATCTGATGGAAACAAGCCAGTCACAAAAGCCCAATAATGTATTCCATTTACACAAGTGTATGGAGGAAGGATAGTCCCTTTTAACAAATGTACTACGGCAGTGATGGCAGACCTTTTAGAACTTTCAGTGAGACAGCCTGTGTGACACACATGTGTCAGGTTTGCCACAACTGTACTAGAGCAACTGGATACCAAATAGGCAAAAGCAAACAAAACTAAATGTTCTCATTCTAAACCTCATAGCATAAAAATAATCTTAAAATGAATTTAAATGTAAAATAATTTAATGTAATGTAAAATGATTTAAATGTAAAATATAAAACTGTAAAACTTTTTAGAAGATTAGTATAGGGGAAAATTTTGAGGGTATAAGTATGATACCAAAAATAGCGTAAATAAAAAGAGAAAATACTAAGAGGGGAATAGTGGCACATACCCATAATCCCAGCCCTTGGGGAGGCTGAGGCAGGAGGATCTTAATTTTCAGCCTAGCCTGGGATTCTAGGCAACTCAGAAAACTATCTCAAAATAAAAAAGGGCTGGAGATGTAGCTCATTGTGAAGGCCTTGGATTTAATCCTCAGTACAGAAAGGAGAGAGAGACAGAGACAGAGACAGAGAGAAAGAGAAAGAGATAGACAGACAGAGACAGAGAAAGACAGACAGAGACAGAAACAGAGAAAGATGGAGAGAAAGAGAACACAAATGGTAAATTAGAGTTCATCAAAATAGTACTTGCACTGTGAAAGACTCTGTCAAAAGGATGCAAAGACTACACACTGGGAGACAATAGTAGCATTACACATACCTAACAAAGAACTAGCATCCAGAATGTATAAAGAATTCTCAAAAATCCAACATTAAAAAACCAAACAATCCAATTAGAAATTAGGGAAAAGATGTAAAGAGACATTTCACCAAAGGAGATGGAAGATAAATAAAAGATTTGCAATATCACTATCCATTAGAGAAATAAAAAATAATATCATGATGAGATCATCAAGATATTGTGGAAGTTTTAGAGTGTTCTAAGATATTGGATCAGATAAAAATTTAAAAGACAGCAAATGTTGGTGAAGATGAGAAGAATCCCCAATTTTTCACACATTGCTGATGGGAATGCAAAATGGCACAGTCACAGTAACAGTGCAACAGTTTCCTAAAAAAACAAACATGCTCTACCGTAATATAACTCAACAGCTATACTTCTGGGCATTTATCTCATAGAAATTAAAGCTTATGTCCTCACAAAAACAAGCACATGATTGTTCATAGCAGCTTTATTTATAATAACACCAGACTGGAAACAATATAAATGTCCCTTCATAGATTAATCCAGAGGGCAGAAGAGTCAAAAAAAAAAAAAAAAAGAGATTGAGGACCAGATATTGTATTGTCCTCGTCATGCATTCATTACCTACTCAGACATTCCCAGAAGTGTATTTTATTGGTCTCCAATGCATATGTAAAGCTGATCAGGTCGACATTAGCCATTACATCCAATTTTATGCTGCCTGTACAAAGCCCTCTCTAAATTTGATTCAAACAGGTTAAAAGTGAAAGATCACTTCTGGTGTGGACAAGGTGGCATAGGTTCAACTCTTAAACTCTATAAGTAATGCAAGGGGGAACTAAAAGAGAACTCTGAAAGGTGGTAAGAGGAAGATGAACTGGCTTGTGACTCTAGAGCTAAGGGAACAAAACAATGGCAGGGAATGGTATGTCTTCCACTCGACAAGGGAAGATGATGCAGACTGTGTTTTCTAACCCCCTAAATAGTAACAGAGATAACCCTGGTAGGCTCACACCCTGCATCTAACAGTCCCCTCTGACCCTAATTAGGGGGTTCATTGGGAGAGTTCACATTGTCACCAAATTATTGATCCAATATCTTAGAATACTCTAAAACTTCAACAATATCTTGATGATCTCATCATGATATTATTTTTTATTTCTCTAATGGATAGTGATATTGCAAATCTTTTATTTATCTTCCATCTCCTTTGGTGAAATGTCTCCTTACATCTTTTCCCTAATTTCTAATTCCCTAATACCAAGGCCAGGCTTTGTATTCTCCTTGTCTTCCAAACCATGTGAAGGTAGCAGGGTGTCATTGACAAGAGGAGTCTTATTGCAATAAGCAGCCTGGCCTACAAAGCCTCTGTGAGGACAGAGAATATGTCTTATAATAGAAATACTAGAGGAAAACTGATTTTTTAATTCGTTTAACTGAAGCACCACCAGAAAATGGGTATAGCCTTGTCCACCAGCCTCTCATGATTTAAGAATCAGACTTAAAGCGGCCATAGTAGCAATGCTGATAATCCCAGCCACTCCAGAGACTGAGGCAGGAGCATCACAAATTAGAGGCCAGCCTGGGAAACAGAGTGAGATCCTGTCACAAGATAAAATTTTAGAAAAGGGTTAAGGATGTAACACAGTGGAAGCACTTACCTAACATGTATAAGGCCCTGGGCTCAATCCCCAGTGCAGAAATTCTTCAGAAAGTCTTCAGAATTTAGGGTGAAGGCTTTCTGGGATTTGTGTGGGACTTTGAGAATGAGTGAGGAGCTAGGGGCTAGAAAAACATTGATCTGTGGGTAGACCTTGGCTCATACTGTATCAGAATGAACTGGGAGACAGATTAGAGAGAATGTATGTGAGCAAGCTAACATTAGAGAGAAGATGGTTTGTTTTTACTTCTTTCATTTTTTCTTGTTTTATTAACTTTTCTAGTGTCCATATGCTATGGTTTAAATGTGTCCCCCAAAGCTTCATGTGATGGAAGATTGGGGCCCAGTGTGACAGTGTTGAGATAGTGGAAACTTTAGAAGGTAATACCCAGTGGGAAGTAATTGGACCATGGGATCTACACTCGAAGATATTAATGTAGTTTTCACAGCTGTTAGTTCTTGCGCGAGTGGGTTGTTAGAAAGTGGGGCTATTCCACACCTCCGGCCCTTTCTGCTATTGGGCATTTTCCTTTCTGTTTGTTTGCCAGTTATGACACAGCTGGAATGAACTTCCCAGAGGATAAACAGTTGGCTCTCTCTGATCTTGAACTATCTGCCTCAAAAACTATGAGTGGAATATACCTCTTTACTTTATAAGGTGCCTAGTCTGAAGTATTTTATTATACTAATAGGAAATGGACTATGACATTACATGCATAATATTTGCACTGAGATAACAAATGCCTAACAAGGTGGAGAAACATAGTGGCTACATCCCAGGGTCTAGGGCCAAGCAGTCTGGGCTTGAATCTTTCCTCTAGGACCCTGGACCCTGATTGAATAGATCATTTCCCTTAGCTACAAGACGGAAAGATAAGGACACCTCCTTTCCTGCTGCAAATTGAATATTCTTTGTCTAAAATACTTGCGACCAGAAGTCTTTCACATGTAAGATATTTTTTAAGATTTTGGAATATTTGCATAGATGTTATTGATTGACCCCCCACTAATCTGAAAGTCTGAAATCCAAAACAAGTTAAGCACCATCATGCTGGTGCTCAGAAAGTTTAGGATTTTAGGACATTTCAGATTTTGGATTTTCAGATTAGGTAGGTTCATATTGCATTTTAAAATTATATATTTTTAAAGTAATAATTTTCTAACTGATTTTTGCCAAGGTATGAAAATGCAACTATATTTAATTCTAATAACTTATTTGTAGATGATTTTGAGTGTTGCGTGTACATAATTATATCATTTACAAATAATAAAAATTTTGGTTTTTTTTCTTCCTAAATCCTTGTATCTTTGTTTCTTTTTCTTGTCTTACTGCACTGGTTGGAACTTCTTGTAGCATGTCCTTAAAAGCCTTGCTAGGTGTGGTGTCCATGTCTGTAATCCCAGTGCTCAGGAGGCTGAGGCAGCAGGATCACCGAGAGTTCAATGCTAGCCTGGGCTATATAGTGAGTTTGAGACCAGCCAGAACTGTATAGCAAGACCCTGTCTCAAAGCAAAACAAAACAAAACAAAATAAAACAAAACTAAATGAAGTCTTATTTGTAGATATTTACATCAAATTTCTGATCTTTCAGGGACTGCTTTCATAATTTATTTGTAGATTCTATTAGCTTCTATTCATATTTTCACTATTTATTTGAATATGAATGTGTTGAATTTCAGTGGGTATTTTTTTCTGCATCTGTTGAAATATTCTTGTAGTTTTTTATTCTGTTAATGTTAGATTGCATTATATAATTTTATAATTTTGTACCACCTTCCCATTTTTGAGATAAATCTACCTTGGTTATGATGACTTATCTTTTTATACATTATTGGATTCAGTTTGCATCTGTCTGTGGTGATATTTACTGGTAATTTTATTTTTTGTCGTATTCTTGGTCAGTTTATATATCAAGGTGATGTTAGCTTTTCAAAAATGAAACAGAAGGGCCAAGTGCAGTGGTGCAGGCAGGAGGATCTCAAGTTTGACACCAGCCTTGGAAAATTACTGAGGCCCTGTTTAAAAATTTTAAATATTAATATGGGCTGTGGATATAGCTCAGTGGAAGAGCATATACTTAATATGTGTGAGGCCCTGGGTTTCATCCCCAACATCTTCCCTGAAAAAACAAAGCATGAAACAGGAGGAGAGAGAGAGAACGGACAAAGAAATGAGCACACATTTATTACTCTTCTCTTTTTCTCATTAATGTTTCCAGAAACTTATCTTTATATTTGTATTTCCAAAAGAATCAGAATTTGGCCTTGCTACCTTATATTTTGTTTTATCTGATATTGACACAGATAAAATATTTTGTCTTAGTAGTATCTTTCTTTGCTTTGACCTTCAAAATTAAAAAAAATGGGTTAGGAAGATCTCTCATAATTATACATTCTACCTTTAGTATGGTTTGTCTCTATTCAAATTATAGCGAGTCTTTAGACAACTCCAAAGCAGCAGTGTTTGGATGGGGGTCCTGTGGGATGTGTCTGGGCTGTGGGAATAACATCTTCATCAACAGATTCACCTCTGCTCAAGGCAGGAAGGAAAAGAGAGGGAGCGAATTCTCTTTCCCCAGGGTTGGGTTGGTTGTCACAGGCAGGTTGTTATCTAGCAAGGCTGCCCCTGAATTTTGTCTTTTCTGCATGCTCCCGTTTCCTTTTCTCTTCCTGCCACACTTTGAAGTCACACAAATCCCTCATCAGAGGCTAAGCAGATGCACTCGTGGACTCCCATAAACATGAGCCAATCGTTATGAGTTATCCAGTCTCAGCCGTTTTGTTTTGGCAACATAGAATGGACTAAGACAATGCCCAAAGCTAGAATTTTTTCTCCTTTTTCTTCATCTGGAGTAGCCAGCTCTTTTACATATTTTGTAATTACAGGTACATTTGGATTTCTTTGTAACATCTTATATCCAATTCCTGCCACTCACTCTACTTTTCTCTCTTCTTTTGAATTGATGTGTGTATGTGTGTGTGCACATACTCCCGTGTGCTTCCTGTTCTGTTTTTCTTTCTACCTTCTTGGCAACTTCTTTTCCTGTGTGTATTTCACTGCTTATCCTCTAAAGTTAATAATGCTTGAAATTATTGTTTTTGCCCTCCTCCTACCCAGTACCAGAAACTTAGAGTGTGTTAGCCTTGTCCCTTGCCACCAGCTCACACATGAGTGCTGCCCAGTGCTCCATGTAGCTGTGCCTGGTGAGGGCTGGGAGAGGAAGCCCCCATCCCTGCCTCCCTGACCTCCTCAGACTGTGGCCATGCCCAGCCTGGCAGACAGAAAGCCCAAGAGCAGGAAACTGTACAAACACAGGGCGGGCACCCACACTGTTCCCAGGAGCCAGACCTCAGATCCTATCTGCCACTCCCCTGCCTTTGTCCAGCACTTGGGACTTGGCTCTCAGGCCTGGTCTGGATCAGTGTTTGCCCAAACAAGGAGCCAGCCAGAGCTAGACATCCAGAGAGAGGTCAGACTGTGCTGAGGACATAAGCATGCTCTCAGGCTTGCAGCCTTCCCGGGATCTGCTCTCAGGCAGCCAACGTGCCCTAGAAGGATAGCTGTGCCTTTCTGCTTCTTCATGGCCATGGGGAGGCTGGCAAGACTAAGGTGCTTGCTGACATGTATTTGTCCCTCAGCTCCCTTTCTTTGTTTCCTGCAAACACTCCCTGATCTTCACACTGTCACCAAGGAGGCTAGGGATGCCTTAGCTTGTGACTGGCCTTGGCTGGGTCTGTCCCTGTAGCATGTGCTGGCTAAGCATGTGTACACATTGTAGAGGAGCACTGCAAGCCATATACTCACTTATTGCCATCCATATTCAAACGTACCACTCTGGAAAGGGGAGGTGAATATACTCTACAGACTCAAGTGATGAGATAAAGAAGGACTGGGCAGGAAGTGACACAGCTACTCACCAGGGAAGCTGGGAAATTGTTGAGAGGAGCTACCTTTTACAGTGGGCTCAGAGAAATGAGTAAGGACTCACTAAGGCAAAAGTGGGAACAGGCATTCAGGAAAGGAGAGACCCTGGGATTGAGTAGTAACACGCACTGGTAGGTGGGGATGGGACAACAGCAGAGCAGTGGGGGAGCTGGTGCAGCTGGGATGAGGTTGGTAGTAGCCTGGAAAAAATTCACCATGCCAAAGCTGAGAACCCAGACTGCTGTGGAGTTAAAGTCTCCCAGAAACTAGCATTTGACAATGATCTCATAGTCACATCTAGCTGTAAAGAAAGGTGAGATGTAGCCTTTGATTGGATGGCCACATACTACCATTTAGATGGGTTTGATATAATTTGAATGTGTTCTCCAATTCCCATGGATTTGTTGGAAACTTGGTTCTTGGTGTGGTAGTGTTAAGAGGTGGGGCTCGCAGAGTTGGTTGGATCATAGAGGGACGCTAAATCAAAGGGAGCAAGGTAGTTATCATGGGTTGTAAGGTGGCTCTGATAAAATGAATTGTTAAAAAAAAGTGGGGCTGACCTGTGAATTGCTGCCTGGCTTCCTGTCTCATGTGATCTCTTCCTCACACACATGCTCCCAACATGATGCCATCTACCATGATGTGTTGTGGCCCAGGGGGCCTTCACTAGAGGCTGATTCAGTGGACCACCTGATCTTGGATTTTCAAACTCTAGAATGGTGAACTAAATAAACCTCTTCCCTTTACAAAACATTAGCCCAGTGGTGATGAGCCTATGGCACATGTGTTGTAGCTGGATGTTTGTATCATAGAAAGCTTTAAAAGGTTCACCACTGCTATATCAAACAGAAACACAACACCCAGGATTTGGAGGCAGACTTATTTAACATTGGACAGGCACTGACAGAGAATCAACTGTCCTTCAAAATATCAGGCCCTGATTGCTGGTGGTCTAGGACTTATATGGGATAGGCAAGCAGGAAGTACAGAGGTAGAATGGCTTGTCATTTGGGGATTGGTTCTCACAATGTGCATCATAGTGATCAGCTATGCATCACAGTGACCAGTTGTTTCTAAGAAATAAAAGGAACAGGAACTGGAACTGGAACTATTACCTGGGCAATTAAAAAAACTGAAGTATTCTGGTTGGTGGTAGGCCTCTTCTGCTACACTATCACTGAACTAAGCCTTAGCTATTTTATTATAGCAGTGGAAAATGGACTAATACACTTAACTTACACTAAAACTTAGAGTCTTCTAGACCCATGAGATCTGCTGCCAGATCCTCAGCTGTGACTGGCCCAAGCTCAGGAACAAAGAGGCAAGTGTCAGCAGTAGGGTGACTCTATGTGCAATCCCATTGCCACAAATAAAACCAAATAACAAAGAACCAGAAGCAAGGCAGGGTCAGGGCCTGTAGACTGGAAAAAAGGTTATGATAGCAGACAGAATGTGTACTCTCCCCAAGTCCCATTTAACATAACAGTGAAGTTATTGAAAACTAATAAGCCTGTATCAATATGGGAAGTAATAAAGATCAGTCAATCAGAAATTCTGAAGGAGTTTGGATAGTTTTTGGAAGAAAGGGAGTGAATAAGATCAGAATGAGAGATAAACTGGGGCTGAGTTGAACACCAGCAAGTAGCTACACAGTGAAAGGGGCCATGGGCCCAGGAGAAGGAGGGCTGCCACATTAGCTTTGGCCCTTACAGCCATTTTGTGAGTCAAGTGACCAGGTTTCCACCTGACTCATAGACCTCAATAATTTCTCATGATGCATAAAGATTTTTAATTTTATTTTTTGTTTTTGTAGGTTCCTTGGGACACTCTACATACAAAATCATATAACCTGAAAATAAAGATAGTTTTACTTCTTCTTTTCCAGCTAGGAAGATTTGTGTTTCTTTTTCATATCTAATTGCCCTGTCTAGAACCTCTAATGCATGTTAAGTAGAAGCGGCAAGAGTGGACATCTTTGTCTTGCTTATAAGTGCAAAGAGAGAGTTTTTAGTCTTTTACTGCTAGAAGTGATGTTAGCTGTGGGTTTGATTAGGTTATGTTCCTTTATATTACTAGTTTATTGCATGGCTTTGTCATGAAAATATGTTTTAACTTTGTCAAATGCTTCTTTGTCAAATTTTTCTGTGTCTGTTCAGGTGATCTTGTTTTTTTCTTCATTTATTCTATTAATATGATGTATTATATTGATTGAGTTTTGTGCCAACTTTATATTCCTAGGATAAATTCTACTTGGTCATGGTGTATAATCCTTTTAATATGCTGCTAGATTCAGTGTGCTGATTATTTGTTGAAGATATTTTTACATCTACTTTTTTGCTGTTGTTTTTGAGACAGGGTCTTGCTATCTAGTCCAGACTGGCCTTGTGCTCACTATGTAGCCCAGGTTGGCCTTGAATTTGGGACAATCCTCCTGCCTCAGCCTCTTGAGTGCTGGGATTACCAGCATGAGTCATCACACCTGATTTGCATCTACTTTTTTTTTTTTTTTTAGTACCGAACTCGTGACCTTGCACTTGCCAGGCAGGTACTTGTGCCACTGAGCTAAACCCCAGGTCCTGTTGAATCTACTTTTATAAGGGATCTTGGATAGCTTTCTCTGGCTAAAACTGGCTTAACAGAATGAGTTAGAAGTTAAAGAGAGGCCACCTCCAGCAGCAGAGCTGGAGTGAGACAGGACAATGTTTACTTTTCTTCTTTATTGTTTGAACTCTTTTCCTCAGATGCAATTGTTAATTTATAACAAAAAACATACAAATAAAATGATGGGATGTCAGTAGAAAGGGGCTATTGGTTAACATCACCATTTTCCTTCCGCTGTAACTGGTACAACCCTGCCTGCCAACCATTCAGCATGTACTGCAGATGGGCTGTGTCCTGACACGAAGGGCATTTTGAAGCTGGGCTGCTCTCTTTCAGCATGGCCATGCCCTATTACCTGCCTCTTGAGGCAGGCGCAGCTGAGAGAGTTGGAGCAAAATGAAGAGGACCCTGTGATATAAGGAATTTAGCTGCTGCCCAACAGCTGCAAGCTGAAACCACAGAATCTGGATTCTCAGCACTGAGAGGGATCTTCTGAGGAAGCAGTGACTCAGTCCTGAGAACCAGCAGTCTTTGGGGCTTAAAGACATATTTTTTAAAAATATTTTTAAAGAAAAATAATTAGACATTCAAATGAGCAGACAAGACATTTTACAACATTGAGAACACTCCGTAATCCTAGAACTCTGGGAGGCTGAGGTAGGAGGATTAAAAATCTGAGCTTAGCCTGGGCAATTCAGTGAGTTAGAGTGACCACGGGCAACTTAGTGACTTAGAGAGTCTCAAAATACATATAAACAGGCTGAAGATATAGTTTAGTCAATGCCTTGAGTTCAGTCGTCAGTACCAGCATGGTGGTGGTGGGGGCGAACAAACAAAAACATAGGCATAAAGTTAAAAAAAAATCTTTGCTTGGAAGCTGGCTGTGGCAGTTGGCTTAAACTCATACATGGATTCACCAGCCAACTATCTCAGAGGTCTGGGAAGAGGTCACCCCACAGGATGTGCAGGGACCCAGAGCTCTGGAATATGCAAGCAAGGGTACTGCGTTTGGGGTGGGGCGTGACAGAGGTGCCTCCCGAACAGCAGGAGAATCTTGCTCTCTTACTCCTGCTCAGGAGCTGGCTTTTGGGTGAAGTTTATCTAGACTGTGCAGCCTGAAACCTTCCAGTCCAAACCCAGTGCTAGAGACTCGTTGTCCTTTCCATGGTGAAAGTGTTTCTCTCTTCCAAAACATCCTGTGCCGGCCTGGGAAGTGCCTCAAAACAGAAAAGTGAATAATCACCTTGTCCATAGAGCCCAGAGTCCATGGGGCTGGGAGGAGGACACCCACGGGCAAGGGGCGAGGCTGTGTGTGGCCTAGGGGACCAAAGATGACAATCCTCTGATGAGCAGATGGACTGAGTTGGAGTCAGTGCGGGCAGGTTTTGTCACAGTGCTGTGAGAAATCAGGATGGACCTCTCAGGGGGTAAGGGGAAAGCTTCTCAGATGGAAGAGTGCTTAAGATGGGCCTTCGAAGGGCAAGCTTCAGACTATCAGCTTTTAAATAAAAGAGGGGGAGATTCTCTAAAGAACAGTCTTAGCCTGACTGTGGTGCATACCTGTAATCCCAAATATTCAGGAGGCTGGAGGAGGAGGATTGCAAGTTCCAGACTAACCTAGGCAACTTAATATAAGATCCTGTCTCAAAATAAACAACAACAACAACAACAACAAAATGGTAGGTGTAGCTCCTTGGTAGAACACTTGCCTAGCACGTGTGAAGCTGTGGGTTTAAACCCTAGCACCACAAACATAAAACAAAAGAAAACTATGATATTTACAGGGGAATAAGCAGGGAGCATTGCAATACTGAATACACGTACCACAGAAATCCTGGGCATTTTTGAAGGGGCCAGAGTAAAGGGATAGTGTTAAAAGTAAAATGAGAAGGGTTATGTAAGACATGTTGAACCAAGAATCCATGGCTACAAAGATCAGTAACAAGATGTCACCCGCCCAAGACTGGATGGACAGTTGCTAGACAGATGACATTGTGAGGTGGGTCGTTAGAGCCCTTTCTGTTGTCATTTCTTTTGGTACTGGCGATCTGAGCACTCCACCACTGAGCTACACTCCGTGATCTTTTTAGTTTGAGACAGGGTTTTACAAAGCTTCCCAGGTTGCCCTCAGGCTTTCAATTCTCCTGTTTCAGCCTCTCAAGAAGCAGGTAGCAGAGATTCTAGATGTGTGTCACTAGGCTGTGCTGCACCCACCGTCATTCATGGCAGCTCTTATTATTAAACATGCATTTGTAAAATCCTCTCCTTCATAACCTGGCAACTTCTTCCTCTTCTTTTCCCCCTTCTTCTTCTTCTCTTCTTCCTCCTCTTTCTCTTCTTTTCCTTCTTCCTTTCGGAAAGAGGGTCTTCATAAGTAGCCCAGGTTGAATGTGATCTATAACTCAGATTGGCCCCAAACTCAATCCTCCTGCTTAAGTCTCGTGAGTTCTGGGATTATAAACCTGAGACACCATTTCTGGCTTCCTCCAGGCTCTCTCTCTCAGGAGTTAATAAAAATTATTTCATTTTTATTCTGACAAATTTTGCAGGACATAGGAAGTGGCACATCCTGTTTTATTCTTAGCAGACAGGAAAGGGCAGTAATATGACTTGTCCCTCTCAAGCCAGTCTGTCTCTTGCTCTGCAAACTTCAGAAAGTAGCTCTAGGAGGCCCAGGAAGCCCTCCAGGCAACCCCAGAAGTGACTGCACCTAGGGACCCCACCAGGTCTTCATTTACAAAGCAAACACTGTGCTCTTTACAAAGACCTCTGTCTCCAATGGGATTAGTTCTGTTCAGAGGGAGGTGTGAGAACCAACTTTGGTTTGCCTTCTGCTCTGGACCAACTGTGAGTTGACACTTCCCACATTGGTTCCCCTTCTTTACCTGCCAGATGGGTTCACACATGTGTTCCAAGTGACATCACAGTGGCAAAACCCATCTAAGCTGAGCAATCTGTGACATACCAGTGACTACATCAGCAAGCATACACTCATGACAGCTGCAGCATGCTAGGCAGGGGACACACAAATAATGCCTCCTTGTACTTACCTGCTAGTCCCCACCACTACCACCACAGAGGGAGGACAGAGCCATGGCATGGGCTAGAAGTGGCAGCAGTTGGTCTGAGGAGGGACTCTTGGCTGCTACTATTCTGCATCTGTGTTAGTCCATGAGAATGTTATTTTCAATCTATGTAACTCGGAGTCCAGCGAAGTGCCAGACACTTAATTCCAGTAAATATATGTCTAAATAGAACCTATGTACCTCTGTTCTATGTACATAGAAGACTATTATTGTAGCTGCAAGGGTTATGGATGAAAATAATAAGACACTAGTCAGTCCTCAGCTGATATAATAAAATGAATAGTGATAGTGCTTGAGTCAGAATGACCAGCTACTTCCTTCATATCATAATAAAGGGTCCAAGAGTGGGGGGTAGCCCAGTGGTAAAGTGCTTTCTTAGAACATACAAGGCCTAGGGTTCTGGCTTTAGCACTGCCCCCACCCAAAAATTTTTTAAAGAAAAATAAATAAGATTCAAATGAACAGACAAGACATTCTACAACACTGAGAACACTCAGAAGGAATTAACTATTGTCTGTTGTTATTATTTTGCTTTTGTTGTCTTTTGATGGTTTGTTTGCTTCTTGATTCTTCTATTTTTTTCTCATTAAAACAAAAAAGGAACTACCAAAAGTATACATCTCTCTCTTCTCAAAAGTGTATATTTTGGGCCAGGGATTTAGCTCAGCACCCTAGGTGCCTGCCTGGCAAGCACGAGGTTGTAAGTTCAATCCCAAGTACCAAAAAAAAAAGTGTATATATTAGTTCTCCATTGCTGCAGCCATACTAAATCACTATAGACCCAGCGGCTCAAAACAACACAAGCTTATCATATTGTGCAGGTCAGAATCTGGGCACAGTGTGGATCATCTGTTTCTCAGGTTCACGGTTCGCAAGGCTGAAGTTAAAGTGTTGGCAGGGCAGCTGCAGGGCTGAAGCTGCTCCCAAGCTCACTCAGGTTGTTGGCAGATTTCAGTTCCATGTAGTTGTAGAACTGAAGTTCCTGATTCCTTGCTGGCTGCATCCAAATGAGGGGTTTTTCTCAGCTTCCAGAGTTGCCTTCCTCACCTGGCTTGTGACCTCTTCAAAGCTCACAATGGCAGGCATTTGGAGTATCTTTGTCCTCTCAGCTGTCTCCCCTCAGATCTCTGACTCTTCTACTTCAGCAGCTGATTTAAGAACTTGCTATGGTTTGGGTGGTAAATGTCCTCCAAAGACCAATATGTTAAAGGCTTGGTCCCCAGGATGCCATAAAGGGGTGTTGTGGAACTTCAAGAGATATGGTCAACTGGGACATTCTTAGGTTACTGGGAGTGTGCGTTCAAAGGGATGATGGTATCCTGCCCTAGTTCTAGTTATGATATTACGTACTCTACAATGTGCTGCCATCCCCTACCCTCACCAGAAGTCACTTGATCTTAGACTTTGAACCTTCCAAACCATGAGCTAAACAAACTTTTCTCTTTATAAATTTAGCTTCCCCAAGTATTTTACTGTAGTAACACAAAGCTGATTAATACAGAGTTCATGTGATTCTGTTATACTCACCCAGGTGAATCAGGATGATCCTTCCAAGTTCAGGTCAGCTGAGCATAACCTTCAAGCCACTTGTAAGTATCTTTCATAGTAGTTCTGAGATTAAATGGTTGATTGAATAACCAGGGAACAGAATTTTGAGGGGCCAGTTTTAGAGTGGCACCTACTGCTGAGTGTCCTTGGGAAATTAGGCCCAAAGAGCACCAAAACTGATGATAAAACTCAGTAATGGAAGAGAGCTGTCAGCAATAAATTGGTTACTCCCTACTCAGGAAGCCCAGCTCTGGCCAAAAAGGAGGCATTTCATAACAATGAGAAAGCACAGTGTTCACATGGTCAACTGTGGAGGCAGGGCACAGCATGAGACCGCCACTGTCAATATGATCACAGATAGCAAAAGCAGGGTTCCACCTCAGCAGTGACAGGTGGAGAATGCTAAGTCCAGGTGTTTAGTCTTAAGTGTATCATAA
This sequence comes from Hydrochoerus hydrochaeris, assembly GCA_004027455.1. NCBI lineage: Eukaryota > Metazoa > Chordata > Mammalia > Rodentia > Hydrochaeridae > Hydrochoerus > Hydrochoerus hydrochaeris. Next base: position 130,616 of record PVLA01001773.1, on the reverse strand, counting down.
TTTGGAAAGTCTTAACTAACCCTTAAATTTCAGAAAATCTGTTTTGGTGAACTATGTTCTGAGAAAATAGTAAAGAAAATGGAAGTAAAAACAAATTTTGTAATTGTTCATTTTTGTATTTCAGATGTCTTTTTTTTTCTGGTGGTGGTGGTGGTGATGACTTTGTACATGCTAGGCAAGTGCTCTACCACTGAGCTATACCCTTAAATGAGAGTCTTTTTAGAGTATTTCCAGAACACAGGGGAAATCGTTATATGTAGTCCCATTCATGGTCACAGCCAAATTTTCTACTAGATTTGAAAAGTGGACTACATGCTGACTTGTGGGGTCCCATGGACTGTGTAGCCACATGCACTGAAGGCAGGTGTGTCTTTCTTGACCTCCCGAGGCCAGATCTTCCTCCCATGGCACAGGGATTTGAGACTGGCTGGGGAGCAGGTCTTCTGGACACAGAGGATGAGGCAGCTTCTGTTCACTATGCTGGGTTAATGGACATGTAGCCTGCATTTCTTCTTTGAGTCCTTGGATTCCTGTTAGGTCTAGGCATACAGCCTCCCTGCAGTCTTGAAACATTAAGAACTGCAAGTTTGTCACAGCCCTGGCAGTGGAGCAGGCTCTTTCCTTTCCTGTATCCTGCCTCCAGACACCTGCCATCACCTTGTGGTTTCTCACTAGGAGCCTGGACAAAGGAACTACTCCCATTCCCTGGGCTTGGTCACTCTGCCTTCTAAGCACTTTTCCACAGCCACTCAACACTACAGTAGCACCCACACTGCTGAGTGCTTCTAATTTAGGTTGTCTTGAATGTTTAAGAGGCTGTGGGAACAATGCTCATGACCTTAACTCTGGAGTTCAACAGACCTAGGTGTACACACACACACACACACACACACGCAGATTCTACTATTTCCTAGCTAAGTGTAATTTTCATATCATCAGTAAGCTTGTCATTTAACCTGACATTACCTTCCTCATAACATTGGTGTGATTCGCTCAACATTCACCCAATATACAGCAGATGCCTACAGTATAATAGGTGCTGGGTGGCTGCAGAGTAAGACAGGAGTGGGCAGGAAATGAAAAGCTGGCAATATCACTGTCTAGGGTGGATCTTCATTGCCCAGTTATGGGCTTTAACCTTGATCCTCAGCATGGTAGGAAACCACTGGGGGCTTCAGTTGTGTTGAGAGCTGGGGTGGTAATGGAGTGACAGTTCCATCTGGACAAAGGCTGTAACCTCTGTGTTGTCAGTTAGACAATTGGAGGCAGGGGTGCTACATAGGGATTGGCAAGGACTTTGCAGGTAAAAGAAGAGGCCTGAGATAAAGTAATGTGAAGGAAAATTGAGGATGGCTTGATATCTAAATGACAGTAGCTGTTGGCCTGGATTACTAATTTTCTAAGTGTGCATAACAGTGTGTAAGTGTCTATGTGTATGTTGTCATGCTACTTGGAAGAGACAGTTGGAGCAGTGTGGACAACGATAAGCTGAAATTGGGTGATGCTGAATTCCACGTACCTGTGAGATAGCGATCAACAAATCTAGCAGACTGGGCATCTGGAACTGAGCAGAGATCTTAGTTGAGGATAAAAATTTTGAAATTTAGGTTTTCAGTGATAATTGGCAGAAAACTGAGAGACCAAATGGGGTGGAATTAATGTCTCAGATTCCATGTCTATTTGGCATCAGTTCATTACAAGACTGATTACATTAATTATATTCTTTTATTCTCTACATACCTGATGCTCTGGTACTTGAAGTCCTTACAGACTGGAAAGAGACTGCACTCCCAGGGCTCATTATTTCCCAGAGATAATAGGATTTTGCAACATACCTTTTGTGTGCAAATTGAGCAATTCATTGTTTATACTCCCAATCACCTCTTTACCTACAAAGGTGCCAATATCCACCAGCCCCCTACTATCCTAGGGCTATATCCCAGGCAACTAGAGACCCCTCCACACCTCCAAGCTTACTGAAATATTAAATTAGCCAATCCTAAATTGTTTGCTGTGCTTTGAAATTCTCCTCAGTCCTATTCCTGTCTTCTGGTCCTGAGGTTTCCCTGTGGCCCTGTGTAGTGTTACATGTCCCTGTCTCTTGAAAAAAAAAAAAACTCTCCTTTCGGTGGTATTGGCCTCTTTATATAAGCACTTAACAAAATCTCTAGCAATTAAATTCCAGGTAAATTTTATTTCAGTTAAGACTGAAGTGTAAAAGGGAGAGGCAGTCCTGAGGGCTTAGTACTTTCTCTACTTACTAAGAAGGTTCAAAATGTTTTTAAATGGCTATTTTCCAGGGGTGTGGCTGGGCACTGAGAGATGATGGCAAATCAGAATAATCCAACTCCCCCTCCCACAGCTAGAGGCTGTGTGTGTGTGTGTGTGTGTGTAAAACACTTTCAGGGCTTGAGAGCCCAAAGTGCACCCTTAACTTTTTGCGACCTGAAAGTTGTGACTCTTTGGGAAGAGCCTGAATGGAGCAATTGTGCTACTGGGTATGAAGCCAGGGATGATGGTTCCATGCTCAGGACTTGTGACATGCTGCCCACCAATCCTGAAGAAGTTAGGGGTCAAGACCACTCCTGCCATGCAACCAGGTCAGATAACCAAAGTGTTATCTCTAATCATGCCTATCAAGTTGTGCCCTTATGAGACCTTAGCAGGCCACAGAAGTCTGCAGGAGCAGTGCTCATCTTGATTTAGACTTTATCTGGGGGCTGCATTCACAGCTGAGATTCAGTCTTTTCCAGCAGTTTACACCTGCTTTGCCCCTGCTGATCTGCCAGGGTTGTGAGACTTTACCATCCTGTACATCAGTCTCTTGCCTTCCAGCTGGATGGCAGCGGGCAGGCAATGAGATGCTACGTACTTCTCTCCCTACACCTGTGGCTTAAGTCATTAGTGGGATTTTGGAAGGGAATAAAATGTGTTAACACTTTCACAATCACTTGGAAAACCACCAGTCATGTATCTGGTCCAGCTCCTTCACAGGACAGTAACAGGGCTAACAACTCAAAAGACAGTGAGGTGTGGCTGGCTGGCACTGGTCTTGTTCTAGCTGCCCAGCTTTGTGCCCAGTGAGAGGTTGGTCAGCCTGTTTGGAGACCTTGAGAAGGACAGCAGGTCAGGTTGTGCTCAGGATTGGAAACAACCTCCCCAATTCCTTATTTCTCAAAAAGTTCTTCATTTTCTAAAAAAGCACTTCATTTTTAGACTTATCATGTTTCTATTTTGGTGGATGTCTCCCAATACGCAGTAGAATCTATTCTCATTCTTATACCAAAGGACAGTATTGTCTCCGTCATTACTCCTGTAGGAATACTCTCTTGACCTCCTATATCTATCTATCTATCATCTATCTATCTATCTATCTATCTATCTATCTATCTATCTATCATCTATCTATCTATTGGAATTGAACCCAAGGCTTCACATTGAGCTACATCCCCAGCCATTTTTAATTTTTTATATTTTGAGACAGAGTCTTGCTAAATTGTGCAGGCCAAACTCCAACTTGCCATTCTCCTTCTCAGCCTCTCAGAGTACTAGGCTTATAGGCATGTGCCACCACATCTGGCACTCTGACTCCTATATACAGACAAATATTGGGGGATCCCCACAGATAAGAAGTATACTTTCAGTGTCCATTGATCAAGAAAATACACAATGGCAAAAGCACATTATGAAAGATAGATAAATATGAAATGGGGAGAAGTTCAAATAATTGCCCAAATTATCTATTTTTCTGTTTCATAAATATTTTAAGATATATGCTCATTCATTTCATGTATACCACTGCTTTCTTTTGTTTATTGAAAGGAAAGTTTTGCCTTTTTATTTTTTGTTTCTTCTTTGTAAGAAAGAATCTTTCTTTGTCTATGACTTGTACTCTGAGTAACATCCTGGCCATTATTTTCATATCACAATTATACAATATATTAGCTATTTTTATTCACTATTTTGTGATGAAATTTTGATTTATTTTTTCAGAAAAATAGCTTTTTATTAATGTTTACTTCATTATATTAAAGTAAAAATTTAAAAGCACATTATAGGCTCTGTAACATTCTTATTAGTTCTGTATTAATTGTGGTGGGCTTTATATACATTTTAAAAGAGTATGGAATATGACTGACACAATACAGGCAGCTCTCTGTCTATCTGTTCTGCATCAGTGGATTTGGCCAACTAAAGATGGAAAATATTCAAAAAATTGCACCTGGGACAACCCAATTTCTGGGTCCTTCTGTCTCTCTTAGACAAAAGCTAGCTTTCCCTCAATAAATATATCCTGCTATCTTGGAAACAACCCAAATGCCCATCAACTAAAGAATGGATTTTTAAAAAGATGTATTTTTATACAATGGAATACTACTCAGCTATAAATAAAGACCACATTGAGGTTTTTATAGGTAAATGGAAGTGACTTGAGACCATACTTATAAGTAAAATAAATCAAACTCACATGTATAAATACTGTATTGTCTCCCTAGTATAAGAAACTGAAAGAGTAAATAAGATACAAAATCTTCAATAAATATTGTGAAAGAGTAAGAAACAGCTCAAAAAGGAAAAAATAACTCAGACAGGGAAAAGGAGAAAAGAAGGAAGAGAAAAGAAATAATATATAAATTTGTATATATACACTTAAGATTACTAAGATTATTGTATTACTAATTCTATTTAGTTCTTGGAACAAAACAGTTAACATCCATAGGATTAGATCAATTTTGTATGACTATATCTGGTAATTCAAGTAAGACTTTTGAAGATAACTATGCAAAACAACAAAATTTGTTATGTTCCTACCATCTTGTTTTGAAAACCTACATTGTTACTGTTTTGGGCTTTTAGTTATAGTTATTTATTTGTTATTTTGTTGTTCCCTCTAATACAGAAAGGATAGATGTACATGTATAGGCTTATATATGCTTACAACTTCACCTAAAGGGTTTATAAGAATTGATTTTATGTGTGAAAGTATGAATAACAATACTGAAGAAAATGAGACATCATGGTAGCCGTTGATGACTTCCTATCATTTTGTTTTGAAGTCCAATAATGGTTTTATTCTTGTTTTTGATTGGTTTTAGTCTGTTTTCAATTATTTGATTTCAATATGTATGAAGGTATGGAAAGCTATTTTAAAGAAAACAAGAGACATTATTATAGCCATTATTGATTTCCTAGTGTCTGGTGTCTAAAGCCCTTAAGGCTCTCATTCTTTTGTTTTGATTACTTTTATACTATTTTGATTTGTATTAACTTATTGTGTGTGAAGATATGGACAACTATTTCAAAGAAAACAAGAGACACTATAGTAGCCACTGTTGATTTCCTGTTGTCTTGTTCTGAAATCCTGTGTTATTTGCATTGTTTTGCTGTACTCTGCTTTGTTCTGTTTTGTTTTGCTTTGTTTTATTCTCTTTAAAATAAAAATAAATAAATAAATCCTGCTCTTAACTTCTGTTGTTCCCTAGAATTCATTCTTTGATTTTGGGAAACAAAAACTCAGAGCATCAGACATCTAGCAGGTTGGGATTTACAATATTTCCCTTATATTTTTTGGATTACTTGGAGGGCTCACCAAGATAATTGGATGTAGGTAAGAGTTTGCTCTTGTTTCATAGATTCTGGCCTACCTTATATCCACCTCGTGATTTTGCTGCATAAAGCTTCCTCTGAGAAGTGGGGTCCACAGCAACCCACTTTCTTGGTTCCTTTCTGTCTCTCTTTGATGAAAGCTATCTTTCCCTCAATAAATATATCCTAGTGTTTAAAAAGTTGCATCTGTACTGAAAAAACACACTTTTTTCATCATGATTCCCTAAACATTGTAATGTAGCATCTATTTACATAGAATTTACATTGGATTAGGTATTACAAGTAATCTAGAGATGATTTAAATGATACAGGAGGATTTTATAGGTTATGTGCAAAGAGTACACTATTTTATATAAGGGACTTGACAAATAATCACCATACTAATGATACAGAAGTGTTTTACCATCCCCATGCTTACTCTGTGCTCCTAGGAAGTCAACTGTTCCATGGACTCTCAACCCCTAACTACTCATCTGCTTTTGCTCATAATAACTTCACCTTCCTAGGGCTTCACATCAATGAAATTTTCTTCTTCCTCCTCCTCTTCCTTCTCTTTTTCTCCTCTTCTTGCTCTTTTATCTCCTCCTCCTTTTCTTTCTCCTTCTCTTCCCCTTCTTCCTCCTCCTCTTCTTCCTTCTCCTTTTCCTTCTCTTTATTCTCCTCATTCTTTTGTAGTCCTGGAGATTGAACCAAGGCTCTTACTCAGGCTAGGCCAGTATTGTACCACTGAGTTATATTCCCCAGCCTTTTTAAAGAAGGCTTTGCTAAATGTAAGGTCACAAATTTTTTCTTAGAGATTGTATAATTTTAGCTATTACATATGTGTTTTACCTATATTTTTGAGTATGGTCTGCTGTAAAGTTTGAGCTCATTATATTGAACATGAATACCTATTGCAAAAGATTATCCTTTCCTTGACCTTTCACTAGAAATCAGTTGACTAAATGTGTGTGAGTATATGTCTGGACTCTGCTTTTCTATTAGTCTGTGTCTAGATTCTGGAGCTTTCTACTTTCTTGAAACTAGGTATTTTAAGTCTTCCAACTAACTTTCTGTTTTGGTTTTGTTTTTTGATACAGGATCTGGTTATATAGTTCAGGTTGGCTTTAAAATCACTACGTAGCCTACGCTAGCTTTCAACTCATGATCCTCCTTCACCTAGCTGCTTTCCCTTGTGCTTCTGCATCTAATGGAAGGTCTTTTTCACGGGAAGTGAATACAAATCTTGCTCAAGGCATTGCATGGTGTCCTCATGTGCACAATATTCTGATGTGGAAAACTGGACTCTAGCTCAGTCTCTATTATCTCCAAAACCAGTGAGCTCCTGCTATCAGTGGTGTCTTGCTTCTGAGCCCTAACCTAGTGGATAGGGTTCTGGCATTAGAAAGCACAAGAAATGTGCCCCTCTGCCTCAGTCCCTCCAGCCAGAGGTCTCTCAAGTTTATTAGACACCTTCAAATCTAGGTATAGGGCCAGCTAGCAAATTCATACTGTCTGAACAGATGTCTAATCAAAGAATAATAGGCCAACCTCTCTTTTATAGGCATCTAAAGAGCATCATGAAGATGTGCACATGGTGATGCATGCCTGTAGTCCCAGAACTCGGGATGAGGTAGGAGGATTGCAAATTTGAGCCCAGGCTGGGCAATTTAGCAACTTAGTAAGATTCTATCTCAAATGAAAAAAGGAGATGCAGTTCAGTGCCAAGGACCTAGGTTTAGTCCCCAGTATTGGAAAAAAAATGGTAATTCTCTTAGAACTGCTCTATTGGCTTCAGCAACAACAAGGCACCCTTCCCAGTTCATATCCACAGGCTGCTGAAACTCCTGTAGTACTTCCTTCTGCCTCACCTGTCCCCAGTTGTCAGTTATGTAGGTCCAGGGTAGGGTGGTAGCTGTGGGGTGGAAGTGTTGGCTCTGCAGCCCTACAATGAGCTCTGGCTGCATCTATATTAGGGATTCTCATTACGATGGGAGAGGATAAATGCCTGTGGGTCCTTATCCTTTGTGTCCTGACTCATAAATTCCAGAGTAACAGGAAAAGGCCCATTAAGCACTCCATTACAAACAGTTCTAATAAAAACAGTAATAATAACACTAAAACCACTCATACAGTGTTTGTTACAGCACGTCTTCCTCTCTACTGTTATCAACACATTCACTCTTCACGACAGCATAGATTGTAAAGTGGGATCATTAAACTTTTCCAGCTGAGGAAACTGAACACAAAAGAGACAAATACCCAAGCTCACAGAACTGGCTCTGGGTGGAGTCCACACCGCCAGGCGCTCCACCGTGCCTCCCTCAACCCAGGAGCTGCAAAGAAAACTGCATTCACAGTGGTTAGCTGCGCAGGGAGAATGTGTTCAATTGCACGTTCGGTTGAAAGGAAACAAGGCCTATGAAGTGAGAGGTCGTGAGAAGACACAGAGCGGGGGTAGCTGGGGGCCTGTGAACCCTCCTCCCCAGTACACAGTTGGCAAAGGCGTCTGTGGGATGCCTCACGTTCTAACCCTGTGGCACTTGGCTGATTTACCCTTCTACAGGGGACACGGCTGCCATGCACTAGGATGTAGAGAGGGGACACAGATTCCTTGTGGTTCCACCAGCTCCCCCCACACACACCTAAGGGAACGCACAGCCACAAGGGCAGGATGTAGATGTCTCACTTCAGAATCCTTCAGCCACCCTGCCTCTTACCCGACCGACCAGGACCTGCTCCCCAGGCGCGGCTGTAGGACCCAGGAGTCACATAAACTCGCAGGAGAAGGGGTGGTGTGACATGGGGCGCCTGTGGGACACCCAGAAGTGCTGCTGGCTCAGGGGAGCAGCTCCTCGGGTCCTCTTGCACATGCAGGGTGGAGTGCGCGGGGTGGGGGCCCAAACAGCAATTTCCCCCAAACTTTCGCATCTGTTGAGAAGGAGAAAGAGAATAGTCCTAGTGTGGATGGGAACTGAATACCCAGGAGATGGATGGCCAAACAGCAGCTGTGGAGCTCCGAAGCCTCTCCTCGCCAGGTCCCCTGTGCTTAGTGCTCCTCCATGCACTCAGTTCCATGGATAAATAAGATTTATAATCGGAAGGTCTAGGTCTAGTGTGGCTTTGGGCCAGGTACGTCACACTCCTGGAGCTCTTTATTCCCACTGTGAGATGAGGAGGGTGAGCAAAGTGTTGATCACTGCCAATTATTTAATTAAAGGAAACGAAATGTTGCCCGAGTGACTTGCAGCACACGCTCGCAATGGGCGCTGCAGGCCAGCGCCAGGAGGGCTGGGGGAGAGGTGTGACCAGATGCCTAGAGTACTAGGGGACAGAGTAGAATCGAGGGGTGAGTTCTGCGAGGGAGGTGGGGGTGCTCACAGGTCCTGGAGGGGAGATGCCCTCTGAACTGGATCCGAAGAATGAGGTGGGAGTGGGGTGCTCCAGAGAAAAGGGATGCTTAAGAAAAAGAGGTGCCTGCAAAGATCTGGGCATGGCCGCTAGACTGTGTTCATGGTGTTGGGGAGGCAAAAGATGGCTTCGGAGGAGGAGGTGGGAAAGGAGCATAGAGGACTTTGAAAACCCCTTTCACCTGCGTGACGACTCTTCTCTAGGCATGGAACTGACCTGTGATTTGTGTTTTAATAAAGTCACTCTGGATTTGTGCTCTTCTCTAGGCATGGAACTGACCTGTGATTTGTGTTTTAATAAAGTCACTCTGGCAGGAGCCAGACTGGAATCGTAATCATACAAAGGGAACGTTGGAGGAAGGAAGTTCCTCTCATCCTTCCTGAAGGATGAGCCCCCGAGCCTGGGAGTGGAGCAGAGAAGGAGAAGGAACCGTGATTCCAGAGAGTTCAGAGATGATCAAATTTCTGTGATTCCAGTGGAAGTGGAGTGTGAGATGACAGCTGTTTTTGGAAAACTGGATACTTGCTCACCTCCATGTGCTGCCTATGTTTGTTTGGACATCCTTAGTAATCATGAGGGCATTTAAGTGTCTACCAAGTGCAGACTTTGCACCAGGAATTCAGCTCCCAAAGATTACAAAAAAAAAAAAAAAGCCTAGTCTCTGCCCTCAAAGTGTTTGGAGTTGGATGGGCCAGGTGGACCCATACCTAGGTGGTTATCTCCTTGTGGTGCAGAGATGTATGTGTCCCTACTTAAGGTAGAGTTAGGGTGAAGGCAGGGAGGGCTTCATGAAGGAACTGGGGCTCTGGGAAATGGGAGCCCCCAGGTAGTATGGATAAGGGGGCCCCTGGTTCCAGGGAAATTGTGATGTTCTCTCTGGTGTGTAAAATGGGAAGGTTGAATTTTGGTCTCTAAGGGGGTAGGCAATATAGCTAGACGGAAAAGTCTAGTTCAAACCTGAGTTTTGGGCGGTCACCCTGATGCATTGTGGAAGCAGCTGTAAAGGGGAGAAGTTCACAGGAAGAGGTGGTGGTAGGAATATTGGCGAGAGGGGCAGGGCTGAATGTGGCAGGGGTAGTGGGAGCAGGAAGGGCACAGGGAGTTTAGGAAGGGGACTATGTGAGCATCGGGGGACAGAGGGAGGATGTGAATTCCATCTGGCACACCAGGCCCCTGGGACCACCAGTGGAGGTTTCTAACTGGATGGCAGTAGCTAGCCCAGTGGTCTTGGGTGATCTTGGCTTGGTGATCTTGGCTCATATGAAAAATTGGAATGACAGGAACTGTTGCGTAATGTTGGGGCGATTCATTTGTCAAATAGTTTGCTAAGCACCTGCCAGTGTTGTAGATGTGAGGATACAGCTGGATACAGCTGGATTGCAGCAGCATAAAATACATGAAAAATGTGGTTTGAGCTAAAAATAAAGTATGTAATTAGACACAGAAATTTGGTTATCATCCATAACAATGCACATGGAAGATGGGAAAGTGAGCAGTGAGTGAATATGCATCCCCAGCTGCAAGGCAAGACACAGGATGATTGTTTGCACCTCCCTTTAAATGCCAGGAATTGAACTGATGGCCTCACACATGCACATATTAAGCAAGTACTTTACCACTGAGCTACAGCCCTGGCCCCATGCCTGAATCTGTTTGAATGTCCTTAGAAAAGCATGTTAAATGACAGTTTGGACTCTCTAAACTCTTTTGCCAGTCCCATGACTTTCAGGGCTCATCTGTGTATCTCTGGACATGATAGTGACAAGATAGAGATAGAGAGCAAGAAGCCCATCTGAGTTCAACCACCTAGATCCTGAAACTGCCCTGCTCACTTCAGGCCCTCTTTTCCTATTCCATAGTCTCTATTCCTCAGAATACGTTAGCTGTCTTGTAGTTGTAAAGAATAGGGCTTGGTTGCTGGCTGTGGCGGTAAGCACCTGCAGTCCCAACTACTTGAGAAACTAAAGCGGGACAATCACTTGAGCCCATGAGTTTAAGAGTAACCTGGACAGCATATTGAGATCCCATCTCAAAGAAAAAATAAAAGGAGAAAAGAATAGGCACTGGTTAAATCAGATGTCTTGCCAGAGGTAACAGAGTTACCTAAAAACTTTCTTTCACTGAGCTATGTCTCACAAGTAATTCAGAAGTATTAGTCAGATCAAGTAGTCAGCAAATTTACATTTTTTAATGAAGTAAATAAATAATGGTTTGCACTGAGATAATTTATAAATAAGTCTGGAGTTTTTATTCACAATTTTAAACCAAGTTTAAAATCTTCAGAGGCTAAAACAATGCTGTTAATATCTACTGAGTACTTAGTAACCACAGTGCTCCCTGTGTATTTTCTTATTTATTTCTCAAAACTTCCCCTGAGTTAAGTGTGATCATGAGCACCTCTTTTTTGCCAACAGTCAGTTGGGGTAAGTTTAGATCTGGGTGGATCAAAGTGGAGTAAGTCTGGGATACAGTGGGGTAAAGCTGGAGTAAGGTTGAGGCAAAATGGAGTAAGATGGGGGAAGGCAGGGATAAGATGGAATAAAGTGGGAGTGAGATGGAGGCAGGTTGCGATAGGGTAAAGTTGGAATAAGGATGGGGTAAGGTAGAGTATGGTGGAGTACACTTGTCCAAGATCATTCATTTAGTGAGAGATAGATCGAGGTTTTAAACTCACTATATTAGACCCAGAACCTTAGCTCTTGAAGTCTAGGCATTGCCATTTATTTTATTTGCCTTTAAGAGCTCAGACTGGCTCAGAAACCAAGCAGCCAGCTCGCCCCCCCCGGTAAGTGGCTGTGACCCATCAAGCCACGGCCACCCCAGGGCAAGAACCATCAGCGTCTCCTGAGATCTGAGCCATGCTGGAATTTAGGGTGCTGGGAAACTAAGCAACCAGCTCGCCGCCCTGGAGGTAAGCGGCTGTGAGCCTACCGGCATGTGGGCTGAGATTCAAACATCCACCAAACATATCCCCCCGCCCCCGTTTAGCAAGTGTGAGCAGAGATCTGAGCATCTCTTGTGAGATTGACTATATGCAATATAGCAAACAAGGGGATTTCCTTCCACCATCTCTTTGAAGGCAAATATTTTTATCACTGTTTTGCTTTGTTCTGATTAATGGTATTGCTCTATTCAATATTCTGTTTTGATAAGTTGTATAATATTCTGTATTTCCTTTGATTCTGATATACCTGATTGAAAGAACAACTATTGTGAAGAAAACGAGATATACTGTAGTACCTATTACTGAAGTTCTGTACCAATTCCATTACACTGTCTTAATTGGCTTTGTTCTGTCTTGTTCTGTGGTATTTTACTACTTTTAACACAAAAAAAGATAAAAAGAGCTGAGACTGTCTTTGCACACATTTTCTTATCTTTCTTGTTCAAGTTCAAAATGAGGCAGCTTTCCTCCTTCATTTGACCTAAAGGTTCACCTGCTGGAGATTTGAGGGAATACAAAGTGTGCTGCTTTGCACTGCTTGAGCTGAGGGAGTAATCAGTGTTAGCTTTGCCCTCTGGAGGATGCACAGCAGCTGGTGGAGTTGGCATCCCAGTGTGGGCACTGGAGCATAGTTCAGAGGGTGGCCCTGGAGCAAAAACTCACTTTGGGTAAAGAATGACTTGACATGTGCTTTGAGGATAACTTTTCTAAATTCAGCTTTGTTTGTTTCTGAAAACTAGGATATGGTGGCACCTTTGGGTTTCTCAGATTCTGGCTTATTCTGAGAAAGCTGAGGCTCATCTGCTTTGGTTATTTCTTTTACCGAACACCTTCTTCTGGGGTCTCTGGTCTCCAGGAGTCTCAGCTGAAGGTGGCAGAGATGGAGCCCAGCTGGCCCATGTTGCAGAGTCCGAGGCACCTTTGGAGAAGGGGATCAGGAAGAAGAAGGGCTGGCTAAGGAGCTGATTGAGTGTGGGAGATGAAGTCTGTAGCCCAATGGACAGGAGAAGGACTGACTCTGTCAAACTTGATTTTCTCTGCAGCAGATTTGGTGGAATGAGGGAATTGGAAATGGTCATGTAATCTGGCTTAATAAGCGGGTAAGGCATTGGCTATAATAAATTTCTGGATTCTTGAGCTTTTAAAAAAATTTTAGGCACTTTTAAAGTTTTGACTATTAAAAACAGAACTCATCCCTTAAACTTAGTTTCCTTCAGATGACATTATGCCTCTGCCAGTTGGAGTTATGCCTGAAATGACGCTAATATGCCATGAGCCCACCAGAGCAGTGGCTGCCAAAAATAACAGCTGTGAAATGATTTGTGACGCTGTTCAGGAGAAACATATTTGTCCTTTTGCATTTTATGATCGGTAAGTGCTGAGAGTTGTTATTTATAAATATACTTTACTCTCTTTACTATATTTCTTCACTTTGAGATCAGCACAGGAAAAATGCCATCGTGTTTTCCTTCAGGTACAAGTCATGCATTTAGGTCCTCTGATCACGCCGGGCTTTGTGCGTCAACCCCTCGCAAAATGAGCTTTCCTGTTTTTGTCATCTTGGTTTATGCTGCGGGGGCACTTTGTGTAGGAGAGAAAAATACCCATGAAGGAAGCTTCCAAGGAGGTTACTAGGTGCATGGTTCAGCCAAGTGAGGGACTCCAGGGGATGCACATCTTTGTGTTTGCTCAGGGCGGGAAGGGTGTGACACATTGGAAGAAACTCGGCTCATAGCCAAATAACTTTACCACCTGAGGTATGAGGCAGTTCCGCCACATTGCCATTCCATTGGGGCTTCAGCATCACTTCTTGAGAAACAGAGTATGGGAAAGTACATAGCTCCACATGACATCGTGCTACACAGAGAATTGACTTCTAATTACGTGTGTCACGGGGACCCCGTGGATTCAGACACATATGCAGAATTCCTCCTGAAAATGCATTTGTGTGGTAAAAGTGTATATACTGATACACTGAATATTTTATGAATAAAACAAGAAAAAGGAAAAGGAAAAAGAGGGCAGAGGGATGGACAGGTAAAATAGAAGAATGTTAATAGTTATGGAAACTAGGCAACAGGCAGTTCATGTCTCTTCTCTACTTTTGAGTGTGGGAAAACATTTCCCAGATTAAGTTTCTATGAGTACGTATAACATTTGCCTTAGTCCATTTGTGCTGCTGTAACAAAAGATTTGTGACTAAATAATTATGTTAGTCTGCTTTGTCACTATAACAGATACTTAGGATAACTTCTATAGAGGAGAGGTTTAACTGAAAATGGTGGCACATGCCTATAATCCCAGAACTCTAGAAGGTTGATGTAGGAGGACTGCAAGTTCAAGTCCAGCCTGAGCAGCTTAGTGACTCAGTGAGACCTTGTCTCAAAAATAAAAAATAAAAATAAGAAAAAGCAGGAGTAAAGCTCTATGTGAAATCTTTTGGTTCAATCAGCAGCAGGGCTGGTGGGATGGGGGTGGGATGTTGAATTTAGTTCATGGTTTTAGAGATTTCAGTCCATAATCAGTTGGCCTTGTTGCTTTTGAGCCTGTGGTAGCACATCATTCTAGGAGTGTGTGCTGGAGTAAAACTGCTCACCTCATGACTGGAAAAATGAAAGAAAGATAAAGGGACTGTGGTCCCACAATCTCCTTTATAATCATGCCCCAATAACCTAAAGATTTCCCACTAGGCTCCTTCCCAAAGCCTCTACACTTCCCAGTAGCTCTGAGGAGCAAGCCTTTAACACATGGAACATATGGCAATACTTATAAACAACAGAAATCAATTTCTCAGAATTGAGAAATGAGCTAAGATCTGACTATGAATTAGCTGGCCATCATGGAGCAGGGAGAGAGAGTCCAGCCAGTTAAGATTTGTTCTAAGGCCAGGGAGACAGAGGCCAGAGAGAGGGAAGGTATCTGGGGTTGTTTCCAAGTCTTGTTAAGGACTAGGCCTGAATCCTGGGCACAGTGGGTAGGCACTGAAGAGTCTAAGCAGGGAGTAACTGCAGACCAATTTCCTGATCATACTACTAGGTGGCTGTGTATGGAAGGTGAATGGTAGACATGGATTGGTATCCCAGTAAGAGACAGCAGCTCCCCAAGATTGAGACTTCATGCAGTAGTAGTAACAAAGGTGTGTTTGAGAGAGATGGAGGATGTAGTGATGGTCTGGATTAGGGTCAGGAGAGAAGGAGTTAACATGGATGGCAGTGGTGTCATCTGCAGAGTGGGCTCTAGAACAGAGTACCTTGCATGGAAATGAAGTCCTGCGTGTGACTTGGGTGGATCTGGAGGGCGATAATGTGAAGACACTTAGTTTTGCTCAGAGAAGACATCCAACCCTGGGAAACAAGCCTGAAGACTTTCTGACATGTAGCTGATAAGAGGATGGAGGTGCTGGATGTGAGGGCGATCTGGCTGCAACATCTGTCGCCCCATTGATTACCAGGGTTGATTTGACTGATCTGGCTAGCTAGGCAGGTGTCCCTTTC
This sequence comes from Hydrochoerus hydrochaeris, assembly GCA_004027455.1. Classification (NCBI taxonomy): domain Eukaryota; kingdom Metazoa; phylum Chordata; class Mammalia; order Rodentia; family Hydrochaeridae; genus Hydrochoerus; species Hydrochoerus hydrochaeris. The sequence continues at coordinate 115,181 of PVLA01001773.1, read as the reverse complement.
CTCCCTTAATGATCCACGTGTATCTCTCCCAAAGCTGCACGCAAAGAAGACGATTGCCCCCAATAGTCAGGAGAAGAGTTCCTAGGTCAAGGATATATGAGAAACTGCACTTGCCTGCTAGAACCTCCAAATAAGCTCTCAAGGTCCATTTGTAGGAGAATGTAGGGTAGTTAAGAGGCTGGAGGCGCTAGTTCAGGAAGATGTACAAACTAACAGGACAGTGTGAAATGGTTCCCAGTACATGGAGCCCTAGCTTGAGTGTTTTTTTTAAATTAAACAATATAGCAATTTAACTTGTTCTATATTTTACATAAATGGGGTCATACTATCACCCCCAGCAACCTTTTTTTTTTTGGTACCAGGAATGGAACTCAAGACCTTGCACTTGCCAGGCAGGTGCTGTGCCACTGAGCTATATCCCTGGCCAGCAACCTGTTTCTTTTGCAGAGGTTTTTACTGACTATAATCATAATACAAAGTTATAATGTATATCCTTCAAAAGTCCTGTTCTCCAGAATAATATACCTATTAATACCTATATTCCTTCTACTTTTCTTTATATTACATGGATACATCATTGTTTAATCATTTCTCTGTTGAAAGACATCTAGACTGAAAATTTTTCTATTAAAAATATGCTGCAAGCCCAGTGTGATTACAGCACATCCCTATAATTCCAGCACTTTGAAAGGTTGAGACAGGAGGACTGCAAGTTCCAATCAGCTTGGGCAAACTTGTGACTTAGTGAGATCCTGACTCAAAATAAAAAATTTAAAAGGGCTGTAGATGTAGCTCAGTATAAAGATCTTGCGTTTACTTCTAGTACCACAATGAAAAGAAAAAATATAGTACTACAGTGACTATCTTTGAGAGTATACTTTGCTCTGTGTACATTCATGAGTAATTCTGTAGGCTGGGTTTCTTCAGGAGAAATTAACTGGGCCAAAGGAAATGCACATTGCAGAAATTTAACAGATGTTGCCCAATTGCCTGAGGATGCCTATTTCCCCATGTTTCCACTGGCCTGGATTTTTCTCTTAATTTTCTCCTACTCTGTGGGGGTGAAAAGGTTGTCTTATTGATAATTTAATGTACATTTCATTGATGGCTTTCAGGTTTAAGCATCTTTTTAATGTTCAGTAGCTACAGGTAATTATCAAGATAAAATTATCTTTTGTTTATTTTCTTGTGGGTTGCTTTTTTTTTGCCTTTTTAAAAAATTTTATTTAAAGAGGTAAAAAAGCAAAACAGAAAAAGGGGTAGAAAAATACAGAATTTCAGAAAAAAACAGTAAGAAATCACTAGTTGATAAATTACATATTGCCTTTTTAGACATAGTAGTTCAAGTTACAAAATTAAAGCATATAGAGTGGATATTCAAAGAGTGAGGCTGCAAAGAAGTTCAATGATCCAATAACAACTTAGCAACATGGTTATCAATCCTATACACTTAGACATAAATGCAGTTATATCCTTTAGAGCACTTTCTGTTCCTCCTTTTACTTTTTTTAAAAATTTTATTTAAAGAGAAAAAAAAAGCAAAACAGAAAAAGGGGTAGAAACAATACAGAATCTCAGAAAAAAAAAGCAGTAAGAAATCACTAGTTGATAAATTACATACTTTCTTAGACCTAGTTGTTAAAGTTACAAAATTAAAGTATACCAAGTGTACATTCAAACAGTGAGACTGCAAAGAAGTTCAATGATCCAGTAACAACTTAGCAACATGGTTTTCAATCCTACACACTTAAACATACATGCAGCCATATCCTCTAGAGCACTTTCTTTTCTTCTTTTTACTTTTCAAGTCCATTATCTGCTTAGTTATATCCTATTTCAGGTTGCTCAGTACCTTACTGACTTGTTTTGTTGTTGTTATATACTTTTAATCACCTTATATAATTCTGTTGCCTTGTTTTTGAGTTTCTCCTCATCCATGATCCATGGATCAGCTTTGGTGGAGTTGGGAAATTTTTGGAGGTATTTTGTTACTTTCTTATCTACTTTTTTTTTTGGAAGGTGGCAAAATACAGCAGAACAAGACAGAACAAACCCATGCAACTGTACTGCAATGAAACTACCACAGAACCTCAGAGCAGGTCACCAGGACACAAGCAATGGGCTCAATAGTACAGCCCATTTTGTTCACATTAGCTGTTCTTTCAATCAAATAGAGGAAAATGGAAGGAAATAGTGAACTTTTAAAAACAGAATATTGAATAAAGCAGTACCATTAATCAAAACTGAGCAAAACAGTGATAAAAATATTTGCCTTCAAAAAGATGGTAGAAGGAAATCCCCCTTACTTGCCACGCTGTATACATTCATCCTCCAAAAAGATACTCAGACTGCTGGTGCCTAATTGCTAACGGGGTGGGGGGGAATGGAGGGATGGATCAATGTCTGATTTTTAGCCTGCGCACCAGCAGGGCCTTAGCTGCTTACAGGCTGGCCAGCAACCACCTTATCTCCCAGCACCCAAAGTTCCAACATGATGCAGAGCTTAGGAGTCACTGATAGTTCTCACTCTGGTGTGCCAGTGGTTTGCCGGGCCCCCAGCTGCTCATCAGGGCGGCGAGTGGGCTGCCTGTTGGGTTGCTTTTTGATTGAGTTGTCACAATTCTTTATATGATATTGATTTTTAGCATCACTTAATTTTATGAGTTGATTAAGAATCAACAAAATTGATTCTTTAATTTTAAAGATAGTAAAACCCAACAAAACAAAACAGAACAAAGCCAATTAAGACAAAGCAGCAAAATTGTACAGAACTTCAAAGCAGGATACCAGGAAAACAACAACAGCTACCATAATATATCTTGTTGTCTTCACAATAGTTGTCCATTCCATCAGGTATAGCAAAATCAAACCAAAAACAAAACAATAAAAGCAATTAAAACAGAATATTGAATAAAGCAAAACAATCAGAACAAAGCAAAACTGTGAGAACAATATTGGATTTCAAAGACAAGACAGAAGGAAATCCTTCATATTTGCTATATTGCATACTGTCATCCTCCCAAGAGATGCCCAGACCACTGCCCCCAGGCCAAACAAACAGCACAAGCATTTAGTTGCTTTATGTACCTTAGTTGCTATCAACTCAGCCTGTCCTCTGAACCAGCAGGTTGCTTACGGGGAGGGGGAGGAGTTGGGGGGGACTTGACTAGCCTGTGTGCTGGTAGGCTCAAGGGAGGTGCTGTCTGACTTTTTTCTTCCTGGAACCCTCGTGGCTTACCAGAAAGGCTTCTTGTTGGGTCCTCCCAGTTCCAGAATGGCTGATTCTTGGCAAAACTGATTCTTAAATGTAAGAATGCTTCCAATTTGTAAAACCAGTGTGAGGAATTCCCTTCCTTCCAAGTCACTCTCAGGGTCCTGTCACCTGTGACCAGGCTCTGCTTGTTTTCCTTCAAAGCATCTTTTTAAAAACATTTTATTTAAAGAGAAAAAAAAAAACAAAACAGAAAAAAGGATAGAAACAATACAGAATTTCAAAAAAAAAAGTAAGAAGTCACTAGTTGACAAACCACACACTGTCTTCTCAGACATAGTTGTTCAAGTTACAAAATCAAAGCATGCAAAGTGGACATTGAAACAGTGAGTCTACGAACAGTTCTGTTCAATGATCCAATAAAAACTTAGCAACATGGTTATCAATCCTACACACTTAAACATACATGCAGTTATATACTTTAGAGCACTTTCTTTTCCTCCTTTTGCTTTTTAAGTCTATTATCTGTTTAATTATATCATGTTTCAGCTTACTGTTCTGTTTTGTTGTTGTTATTTACTTTTTAATCACCTTATATAATTCTGTTGCTTTGTTTTTGAGTGTCTCTTCATCTATGCCCCATGGATCAGCTTTGGTGGAGTTGGGAGTTTTTGGAGGTATTTGGTTACTTTGTTATCTTTTTTTTTGAAGGTAGCAAAATACAGCAGAACAAGACAGAACAAAGCCAACTGAGACAGTGTAGTGAAATTGGTACAGAAATTCACAGCAGGTTGCTGGGATAGCAGTAATAGATACAATAGTATATCTCACTTTCTTCACAATAGTTGTTCTTCCAATCAGGTATAGCAAAATGGAAGGAAATACCAAACTTACAAAAACAGAATATTGAATAGAGCAATACCATTAATCAGAACAGAGCAAAACAGTGATAAAAATATTTGCCTTCAAAGAGATGGTAGAAGGAAATCCCCCTTATTTGCTGTATTGTATATGTTCATCCTCCCAAGAGATACTCAGATCTCTGGCTCTCACTTGCTAACGGATGGGGGGGAGATGGATGTTTGCTTCTTAGCCCAGGTGCCAGTAGGCTCACAGCCACTTACCAAAGCAGTGAGCTGGCTGCTTGTTTTCCCAGAGCCCCAAGTTCCAACATGGCGTGGACCTCAAGAAACGGCAATGGTTCTTGCCCTGGAGCGGCCGCGGCTTGTCAGGCTACAGCCATTTAGCAGAGCGGTGAGCTGGCTGCTTGTTTTCCCAGTGCCCCAAGTTCCAACATGGCATAGATATCAGGAAATGGTAATGGTTTTTGCCTTGGAGCCTCCTTCAAAGCATCTTAACAACTCTGCTCTTGTTTCCTTAAGATGGCAATACATAGTAAAAAGCAGGGTTCCTATGGTATATGATGACCTCCCCAGAGTCTCTTGTTCAGTTGGGGCCATCACTGGTCTCTGATTTTGTGATAGTTTTGGATGATAAGATGGTCACTGTGGCCAGGAAGGGCTTGACCTAGGATGTCACAGGAGGCATCTCACAGACTGCCTCCATGTGAGTATTGGAAGCTTTGCCTCTGCTGTCCCCTAGGTGACCACTAAAGGAAAAGAGGTTGTTGGCATGTCATACAAACACTGTTTCCACATCATTTCCAGAAAGCAGGGGAATTTCCCAGCCTCCGTGTTTTGAGGCCTGGGGAAGTCATTCACGTTATGAAGCCTGATGGTTCTGGTAGGTATGAGTGGTTGCTAGAAGCTTCCTAGTAGGGGGTGTGGTTCTCCTGTGGGGTTATCAGGAAGGGAAGTGATTTTCTTGACCATATCTTCTGCCCCAGTCACTTCTCTCTGAGTTTGACAAACACCTTACAAACAAACAACTTGCTGTGTGTGGCCTTATGATTTCAGATTTTACCTAGCAGCTTCTCCCACTCACTGATGAGAGGATTCTATCTTCTGAAAAGATACCTCAAAGATAGCAGAATTTTCTTTCAAAACAACATAGGTGGCTTTTCTTTTTCCTAATAAAACCTCGACCTTTTCTAAACCAGAGAGCTCTGTGTATATAGTGATTGCAATTCTGATTTGTATATGATATTGCTCACTCCCTTTCTTTTTTTTTTTGCTTGCAAAGTCAACATTTATTTCATTTTTAACAGTAGTTCCCAAGCAGTATGCTCTGGCCTTTTTGGTCCTGGCACTGGAAACTGCCAGCCTCTTCTACTTCCCTCTTCTTCCTCTACTGGTTTTGTTTTATAGCACCTTTATCAAGATACAATTTATGGGCTGGGGATTTAGCTCAGTGGCATAAGCGCCTGCCTTGCAAGTGCATGGTCGTGAGTTTGATCCCCGGTATCCATAAAAAAAAATTGAGTAAAAAAAAAAGATACAATTTATATACCATACAATTCACTCACTCAAAGTATGCAATTCAGTGGTTTTCTTAGTATCTTCACAGAGTTCTCCAACTCTCACTGCAATCAATTTTAGGGCCTTTGTAGCATGCCCCAAAGAAACCCTTGTGTGCACTAAGCAGTCATTCCCATTTTTGTCACCTCCAAGGCACCTGCTAATCTACTTTTTGTCTCTATCAATCTTCCTTTTCTGGAAATTTCTTATCATTGGCATCACATGTGTCTTTTTGTTTTTAAGCTAGAAGCCATACTGCTGATCTCCAAACTTTGAATGGAGGTCAGGTTGGCCCAAAAGGGGTCTGGGCAGGATTGGTCCTGCTCTGCCTGGACGAGCCTGTGAGCTGGGATTTCCCAGGGCTATGTCTTCAGGGCCAAATATCTGAGGCAGGACACAGAGCAAGCTGGACCCAGATGAGTCATAGCCACCCCTGGGAGCTTTAACAAAGGCTTTAGGGAACTGGGCATGGTAGTATGGTTTGGTGGGAACTTAGGGTAGTCAGCAGTGGTCAGGAAAGTTCTGTGGAACCTCTGGATGCTGTAATCTCGAAAGACTTGGAACTTGAGATCTGTTGTCTGTGTGTCTTGGATCCTGTTCCCCAACACGGAGACACTTCTTGGATGCTATACCCAGCCTGAAATGCCTCCCACTGGAAATGTCACCCATTAGACTTCGAGTGACAAAAGCACTTTCCTAAGCTTCTCTAGAAGGTTTTGACATTATTTTCATTCGTGTTCATCTTAGGATAAATTGTTTTATTTATTTATTTTTAAATAGAAACTAAAATTTTATTGGTAGATTATATAAAGCAGGCACAGATATGTATGAATGCATACATAAGTATATATTTAATATTATGTAAATATCCAAGTTTTTTTTATCCTTATAAGGATAAATTGTTTTAAACCAGTTACTTTCTTCTTAAATCATTAAATCTATCACAGGTAATGAAAGAGATGAGGATATAGCTCAGTGACAGTATCATTGAGAAGCTGAGCCCTGAGGAAATAAAGGGCTGGATTCTCCCTTCCTTAGTCCTGGATTCTTCAAGTGCTCAATGAAGGAAATGAATCAAGACATAGACAGCTGGGTGGGAGTGCAGGTGGAATTAATTGTTAATATGACATAGGAGTCACTCCTTAAAGTGAGAAGGCAGGCAGTGTCACAAAGACATCTGCCCCAAGTATGAGTTTGAATGCATTTTTACACACACAAAAGTTACTCCTGGGATTTGGAGAACTACAATGATCATTGTTATTTTATTTATGTGATATGCATGCTTATTGATATTACTCTTTGGGATTACTTTGGAAAATTGATATTTAAAAAATGCCCTCCTTGTTCTTTTCTGGTGGTCAGGATTCCCTCAGGGACCTTAATTTCATAAGAATCTAAATCAGGTCTTGGCCCATGGAGGGTGGGTCTTTAAAGAATGCCCCCATTATGAAGGTGTAGGCCACAGCACTGGCCAGACAGCGGGAGGGATCCACACACTGTGTAATCTCGACGTGTCATCGTGCTCTGTAGGATTGCTTCGGAGATCTGAAATCTAACAAGTGATGAATAAATGGATCATACATTGAAGTCTTTCTTAACTGTAACTGGCAAGGCATACTATTTTGGAACCACCACCTGCCCGCATCCCCCACCACTGCATGCTTTGTCCTGTATGTTTGCTAATATTGAACTACCTCCTAACAGTGGAGCATTAGCATGGCATATGTAAGGTCCTGTGTTCAATCCCCAGCACCACAAAAATGAAGAAAGGTAATGAGAACTCCAGCCTGTGGTCCTTGTTTTGGCAAGTGCTGTGCTAGGGAGCTTTGAAAAAAAAAAAAAAGGAGCAAAGTCATGTGATTTTCATCCAAGTTCTTTCTTCCCAGTGATGTGCAAGGTAAGAAATAACTCCATGGGGGCTGGGGATTTACCTCAGTGGCTTAAGCACCTATCTAGCAAGTGCAAAGTTGTGAGTTCAATCCCTGGTACAAAAAAAAAAAAAAGAAATAACTCTGAATAATGTCACACCTCTGCTCCACAACCTACTGTGGCTCCCATTCACTCAAAGTAACAGAAGCTGCACAGTAACTATGCCCTGAACCAGCCTCTTGCTTGTTGCTCCCCTACTCATACTGGTCACTTGGTCCCTAGAAGACCAGGTATACCCCTGCCTCAGGGCCTTTGCACTGGCCAGTCCCTCTGAAATGGCCTCTGGCAGAACTCATTTTTCTCAAGTCTGCTCAGATACTGCTTTTCCAGTTTCAAAGAATGGACTCTAGTAAGTACCTGTAGGAAGAGTGAAATATTCTAGCATGAGTGTGGAAAGTTGGACCAGTTTTTGGTCCAACAAGTTTCTGGTCTCCCTGATCCTCAATTTTCTTTGACCAAGAAGACAGTGTGGCTCCTTCATACACTTGAAAGTTCTAACACATGGAAGTTTGAGGGAAATGGGGCCCTGGCAATGGATATCTGCCACCTGGGACCTTAAGGAGGTGGTGAGCCCTGTTCAGGGATGAAGGACCAAGTGTCCTCTCTACCTGCATCCTGAGGCCAACCTTGCCTCCATCTTCCTTACCTGGTCACTTGCCATCTGCTGGTTTTTAACAGGTTCCCAGCAAGGTTTGTCCTGCCTTCCTCAGCACCCGTTAAAAAAAAAAAAAGCAAATGGTGGCTGGGATGTAGTCAGTGAGCTGGTGCCATGTAGTCAGGGTCCATCTCTCCCAAATACAGGCTACAGATTGTACCAGAACCCACAAGGACTCTTACCCACTGAGCCTGGGCCCCCAGTCCTGCCTTCTGACTTGCTAGGCTCTGGCCTTAACTCTGCCTATGATTTCCTACCTGCCCCCCTCCAACAGGACACCTGCTTTCCACTGCTCCTATGTGACAGAAGAGGGCCCCCCATCTTGGAACAGAGTTGTTTCTCAATAAGTGTGCATTGAATGGACAAAAAGCACGGAGTTCACTTATGAGAAATTTCTGGTTTAGCTCAGCTCTAGTTGAGTTGAGCTCTTATAAGCTGAGTACTCTCTCGTTTTCTTTAGAAGCAATTTTTTTTATTTAAAGAGAAAAAAATGTAAAGGGTAGAGATAATACAGAATTTCAAAAAAAAAGATAAACAGTAAGAATTCACTAGTTGATAAATTACATATTGTCCTCTTAGAAATAGTTGTTCAAGTTACAAAATTAAAGCATACAAAATAGATATTCAAACAGTGAGACTGTAAACAGCTACACATGCATGAGTCTCTACATGTATTTCTATTCTTTCTGTATTAGAGGGAAAAACAAAACATAGCAAGACAAAACAAAACAATTTCCTAAAAAAATCATGAAACCAAAAAGTGGTATAAAACCACAGTACAAGGTGATCTACAATGATTACTGTGTTGTTTTTTATTATCTTCAATAGGATTGTCTATATTATCAGGCATAATTGAATATAGCAGTATAATTGAATATAGCAGTACACAACAATATTAGTAAAAATAAAACATTGTAGACAGTATAAAACTTCAAAGGCAGGTAATAATCAAACTAGAGTGGATATTCTAGTGAATCTTGTCATCTTCAGTGCAGTTGCCTATACTCTCAGACTTGATACTATCAATCATATCAGCTTTGAATAAAATCTATCAATACAAAACCGTGATCCAACAAACCAGATTCGATTACGATCAGTCATGGTAAAACAGTGTAGGTTATACAGAGCTTTAGATTAAGTTAATAGGAAATTAAGGATGATTATTATACTATATCCTGCTATTTTTGGGATAACTGACTGTGCCCTCAAATCTAGTACAGGTAGAATGACTGGAACAGAATATAACACATCTAAGCAGAGTGGTGTGAGTAATGTGGGTTTCAAATCCTGGTACACTATTAACAACATATCATATCACGACCATCTATGTTAGAGATTCTAGCCAACCTTCTCTGCCTCATTTCTGCTATGCTATTTTTCTGCCTTTGCTTGTCTACTTTTCTCCTTCATTCTACTGCCTGCCCTACTCATTGAGGCCTTACTGCCACTGTTCCTAAAATCCTGGTATTTTTTTTTCTCTCTCTCTAGAATGTCCTTCAGTATTCTCTGTAGGGTTGGATTGGTGGTCACAATTTCCCCCAGTTCCTCTTTGTCATGGAAGCATCTTGTTTCCTCATTAATTTCTAGTGACAGCTTTGCAAGTTACATCAATCTGGGCTGGAGGTTATTTTCTTTCAGGGCGTGGAATATTTCGCTCCAAGCTATTCCTGATCTGATGGTCTGTGTCGAGAAGTCAGCCGTGATTCTGATGGGCTTATCTTTATAGGTAATCTGTTTCTTTTCTCTGATGGCTTTTAATATTCTGTTTTTATATTGAATTTCTGGTATCTTGATTATTATATGTCTGAGTGTGGCTCTGTTTTGGTTGTAGGTGGCTGGAGTTCTGTATGCCTCACACAACTGAATGTCATTTTCTTTTCCCATGCTTGGGAAGTTTTCCTTAATTATTTCTGTGAATGGCCTTTGTAATTTGCCTGTATGTATTGCTGCTTCTTCGTTCACATTTCTTATTCTTAAATTGTAGATTCTCTTGTCATCTTCTAGCCTTTGTATTGTTACTGCCTGTTCCCTTATTATTTTTAAGAGATATTTCCTTTCATGATCACACACTGAAAACTTGTCTTCAAGTTTTGATAATCTATCCTTAGTTTCTTTTAAGGAGTTTTGCCAGCTTTCAATGGAGTTTTTAATTTCCTGGTAGTCTCTTTGAATCTGCTTCATGTATTCTATATTTTCTTTATATTCTTTATTGAAGGCTTCTCTCCTTTTTTTGTGTTCCTCCCTTCTTCCGTCTATGTCTTCCTGAGAGATCCTTAACATTTCTTTTATTACTCTACTCATATTTTGCTTTACTTGATTTAATAATTCAGTTTTGAGGTCCAGAAGATACAAGGTCCCAAAGATATCTCCTAATGTCTATTGAAGCCATGTCTGATGTTGCATGTTTGCTGCCCTCAGTCTCCCTTGTTTTTCCCTCTCTTGATCAGTGCTCTCAGGGTTCTGGGGTGGGGGCCTCCTCTTGCCTCTCTCTCCTGTCATGGTCCTGGGCTCCTCCACACAGGTGTACAGTGGAGGTCCCAGCCCCCTTCCCTGTCAGCCACGGTTCCTCCAAAGCATGCTGGTGAGGGACCTCTGCCCTCTCCTGCCTGCTCTTGTCACTGAGGTGTAAGCAGGGGCTGCATATGCCTGCCCCTCCCCACTGAGCCAGCCAAACTTCAGGGGCCTTCACCAGGTTAGTGTGTGCTAAGCGCAGGGAATTGATGTGGGACAGCTCTTTAGGTCCCGGTCAGGGGCACGGCCCTGTCCAAGCAAATCCCACAAATCTGCTCTGGGGTGGGAGCAACCAACTGAAGTCCCAGTTCAGGCTCCTCCTGCCCGATTCCAACATGTCGACCATTTGGTTGCACCCTTCCTGTGTGTGGGGGGTCTCATTCCCAGCACTGACTGTGGATTAATGAAGGTCCATTCGCCGGCTCCACTCTCCACTGGGCTCACCAACCCCCAACTTCAGCGCAGCTGTGGCTCCTGTGAGTGGCGACAAGAATGAGTTTGGGCAGCTCTGCTGGCCTGCACGAATTTGCAAATTCAGGCCAGCACAAACTTGGTGGGTCACAGTGAAAACATTATGTCTGGTAATTTTAGCTGTTCCAATTGTAGCCCCAAGACTGCGTGTTTGATGAGTTTTTTACATTTTAATTTTTTCCTGTGTCAGGAGGATCCATCTCCCTCTGTCTGGATCTCTCCAGGATGTTTTATTCTGGCATATGAGTTGTTTCTCCCAGGAGGCTTTGTATTTTGTTGCTCACTGATCAGCCATCTTTAGCTCCTCTTTAGAAGCAATATTAAGATTTGATGTTTATGGTAGAGTGCTTGTTTAGCATATGTGAAGGCCTGGGTTTAATCCCCATACCAAAAACCCAATGCGCGCGCGCACACACACACACACACACACAGGGAGAAAGAGAGAGAGAGAGAGAAAAAGAGAGAGGATGAGTCTTCTTGTAATGCCAGAGATTAAACAAGGCCTCACATTTGCTAGACAAGTGTTTACTATTGAAGTGCACCCAAACCCCATTTTCCTTTTAAAAACAACTTTATTTGGAAAAATACAAACGTATACACAAATAGAATAATATAATGACATCTCTTAAACCTAGCTCCTGGCCACAGTGAATCCCAATTCCTTTAATACCATTTTATTTTCCCCAGCCTCCACCCCACCCTTGACATCATAGCATACCATCTATAAATACTTCAGTTACTATCCACAGGAAGCTTCTAAAAAGGAAAGGCTGAGGAGTGGATGAATTGCTGGGGCCCACATTCAGCCAGGCCTTGGTGGGCTTGCTCTGAGTAGGGTCACAGTAACTGTCCCTGGTTGCTTGACCTCCAAATGAGACCAACCCAACTCCATCAAGGCACAGGTGTTCTACAGTCATTTCCTTCCTGTGTTGCCCAGGGACTTGGTTACCAGTTTGCAAACTCTGGGGTGTTTTCCCTTTTTCTATTTCCTGTCACTGTTTTGAAACCAAGAGGAAGAGTTCATCCTCAATCTGATAACCATGCATTTACTATTAAAGTTGATGTCATATACGGAAGTATAGCCTGAGATCATGAATACTGATAATTTGAGGAAAGCTAATGTTCTGACAAGACTGAAAGAATCTGGAGGAATCTTCATTTTGATGTTATACACAAATTGCTTTCTGCTACACTGCTAATTGTTGAAAAAGATTTTCAACGGAATACTATATGGATTATGAAGAGAAATTTAAATTGTATCATCTATATACATTATCACTGAAATAGAATGTCAGGTCTTGTTCTTATTATTGATTATAAATTATTAAAGACTAGCTCTGAATGCAATGTTACTGTTCCTTTCTGCTTCTGAAGCTCAAAATAAAATTAAAAAAAACAAATCAAGGTAAAATATGTTTTTGAAACTCAGAACCTTAGCTGGGGATTTAGCTCAGTGACACAAGCACCTGCTTGGCAAGTGTGAGATTGTGAGTTCAATCCCTGGTATCAAAAAACAAACAAACAAAAAAAACTCAGAACTTTTTTCAACAATGAAAAAGCAAAATATCCAGGCATGGTGAGGCATGCCTGTAATTCAAGAACTTGAGAAGCTGAGGTAAGAGAATCTATGTGAGTTCAAGGCCAGCTTGGACTACAGAGCAAGACACTGATTCAAAAAAATAAAAGAAAGAAAGAAATGCAAATTGAAACCACAAGGAGGGCACTTGGAAACCAAGCAACCAGCTTGCCACCCTGGTAAGTGGCTGTGGGCCGGCAAGCCTTGGGCATCCCAGGGCAAGAACCAGCAGCATCTCCTGAGATCTGTGTCATGTTGGAACTTAGGGCACTCAGAAACCAAGCAGCCAACTCGCCACCCTGGTAAGTGGCTATGGCCTGGCAAGCTGTGGCCGCCCCAGGGCAAGAACCATCAATGTCTCCTGAGATCCACGGCATGTTGGAACTTAGGGCGCTGGGAAACTAAGCAACCAGCTCGCCGCCCTGGTAAGTGGCTGTGAGCCTATTGACATGCGGGCTGAGACTCAAACATGCACACACACACACACACACACTCACACACACACCCCAGTTAGCAAGTGGGAGCAGAGATCTGAGCATCTTTTGTGAGGTTGACTACATGCGAGTTTCTTTTTCTTCTTTTTTTTTTTTTTTTTTTTTTTTTTTTTATCAGTACTGGGGATCAAACTCACGACCAGGGAGATTTCCTTCTGCCCTCTCTTTGAAGGCAAATATTTTTATCACTGTTTTGCTTTGTTCTGATTAATGGTATTGCTCTATTCAATATTGTTTTTATAAGTTCTATAATGTTCTATATTTCCTTTGATTCTGATATACCTGATTGAAAAAACAACTATTGTGAAGAAAACGAGATATACTATGGTACCTATTACTGTTATCCCAGTAACCTGCTGTGAAGTTCTGTACCGATTTCACTACACTGTCTCAATTGGCTTTGTTTCGTCTTGTTCTGTGGTATTTTAGTACTTTAAAAATAAAAAAAATTAAATTAAAAAAAGAAACCACAAGAAGGCCTGAAATAGCTCAGTGGTAGAGCTCTAGCATGGGGGATCTTCTGAGTTCAATCTGAAACATTGAAAACACACACACACACACACACACACAATGAGCAGTCACTTCATATCCCTTAGAAATATCTACTAGCAAACAAAACCCAGAAGATAGAAAATAACAATTGGTAATGAAGGTATGAAGAAATTGGAAACTTTGTATTTTGCTGGAGGAACATAAATGATGTAGCCACTGTGAAAAAACAGTTTCTCAAAAAATAAAACAATATAATTATGTGACTAAGCAATTCTACTCCAAGGCACAGACCGCAAAAAAATTGAAAATGGGGACTCAAAACAATACTTGTATACAAATGTCCACAGAAGCATTGTACACAATAGCCAAAAGGCAGAAATATTCTAAATGTCCATAGACAGATGAATAGATATGTATAACAAGGTATATGCTTACAATGGGATATCATTCAGTCTTGAAAAGGAAGGAAAGTCTGAAATGCTACACCATGGATGCTAAATGAAATAAGCCTGATACCTAGGCCAAAATACTGTCTGATTCCACTTACATAAGGTGTCTTGAAGAGTCAAATGTACAGAGACAGCAAGCAGAAAAGTGGTTACCATGGTCCATGGGGAAAGGGAAAGGAAAACCATTATTTAATGGGTACAGAGATTCAGTTTAGGATAATGAAAAAGTTCTGGGGCTAGATGGTGGTGATGATTGGACAACAATGTGAATATACTTAATGTCACAAAATTATACTCTTAAGAATAGCCAAAATGATCATTTTTGTGTTATGTATGCTTTACCACAATAAAAAATTCAAAAGAAAGTTAAAGAGTTGAATAAGAAGGATCATCCAAATATAAATCATGATACTACTAAAATGGCATTTCTCAAAGAAGACTTCAGAGCAAAGATTGTTTCTAGAGATATTCGTATTGATTAAGGCAAATGACTCATTAAATAGACACAATTGTCCTAAGTATGTATGTACCCAATACAAAGCTTCAACATACATAGAGCACAAACTGACAGAACTAAAAGATAAATAGACATATGCACAATTATAGTTACAGATTCAACACTTCTTTCTCAGTAAATGATAGAAAAAGGAGACAAAAGATCACTTTAGGGATAAAGAACTCGTGAACAACTATATTACACAACTTAACTAACATACAGAGTATGTTTTCTGGTCACAACAAAAATTAAATTAGAAATCAACAGGAAAATATCTGGAAAAGCTCCAAAATATTTGGAAATTAAGCAAAATACTTTCATATAACTCATAAACCTAAGAAGTCACAAAGAAAATAGAAAATACATTGAATTGAATAGTGAAGGCAAAATAATAAAATTTGTGAAACATAGGAAAATCAGTGGTTAGGAGGAAATGAATATGTTTCAAATATTTGTATTTGTATGACTGCCATCAAGAAATCAACCAATAACAGTGTTGGCGGAACTATGGGAAAAAAGGAACACTTCTCCACTGTTGGTGGGAGTATAGACTGGTGTAATCACTGTGGAAATCAGTATGGAGGTTTCTCAAAAAACTAGGAATAGAAGTCTCATTCAATCCAACTATTCCCCTTCTGGATATTTTCCCAGAAAAATTGAAAATGTCATGCCACAGCAATACATGTGTACCCATGTTTACAGCAGCACAATTTGTAATAGCTAAATCTTGGGAACAACCGAAATGCCCATCAACCGCAGAATGGATAAAAAAGATGTGGCAGGAGGCTTTTGCTCAAAATGTTGAATTGATAAGCAGCAAGATACTCAGCCTCTCTGAGAAAGACAACTCATGCTGAAATAAAACATCATGGAGAGGTCCAGATAGAAGGAGATGGATCCTCTCCATCCAGGAAGAAACTAAAGGCAAAAGAGCTGGTCAAACACGCAGTCCCGGGGCTACAATTGCAGAAAATGAGACCTGAGGCCACAGCACTTTCCAGCCGCCTGAATTTGCGCCACTGCCGTGATTGGTCAGAGCAGCCGGAACTCACAACTCACAGAGCTGTGACCCACCAGAGCCGCAACCCACAGGAGCCACTGCCTGCCAGAGCTGCGACCCGCTGGAGCCGCGACCGGCCAGAGCGGCCTGAACTCGCGACTCACACAGCCGAGACCCCCTGGAGCACGCAAAATCACGCTGCTGACTGGCCAGTCGAGCTGAGGTAGGCAAGCCCAACAGAGAATGGAGCTGGCGAGGGACTCCACAGTGAGTGCTGGGAATAAGACCCTCACCCCACAAGAAGAGGGCGACCAACTGGACAACATGTTGGCATTGGGCAGGAGGAGCCTGAACTTGGAAGGACAGTGACTTCAGTTGATTGTTCCCTTCCCAGAGCAGATTGGTGGGATCTGCTCGGCCTGGGTCACGCCCCTGGCCAGGACCCAGTAAGCTGTCCCAAACGGATTCCTGAGGCTTAACACACACTAACCCAGTGAAGGCCCCTGAGGTTGACTGGCCCAGTGGGGAGGGGCCAACATACACAGCCCCTGCCTACACCTCAATGACCAAAAGCAAACGGAGAGGGCAGAAATTCCTCCCCAAAAGGAGAGGGCAGAAATTCCTCCCCAGAATGCTTCAGACAAACCATAACCAACAAGGAAATGGGCTGGAACCTCCACTATACACCTGTATGGAAGAAACCAGAAACATGACAAGAAAAAGAAACAAAAAAAAGTCCCCAGCCCAAACCCCTGAGAACATTGATCCAGGAGAAGGAAATTCAAAAGAGACTGAGGACAGCAAACATGCAACATCAGACACAGTTTCAATGGACATTGAGATATATCTTCAGAGAGAGAAGACAAGATGGCCAATCAGTGAGCAACAAAATACAAAGCCTCCCGGGAGAAACAACTCATATGCCAGAAAAAAACACCCTGGAGAGACCCAGACAGAGGGAGATGGATCCTCTTGACACAGGAAGAAATTAAAACATAAAAAAAAGCTTGTCAAATACTTCGGGACTACAACTGAAACAGCTAAAAATTATGGAACACAGCATTTTGGTGGTGACCTGCCAAGTGTGCACCAGCTTGAATCTGCACCGGCAGCCAGAGCTGCCCAAACTTGTTCTTGCCACCACTCAGAGGAAGCACAGCAGTTCTGAAGTCGGGGGTTGGTGAGCCCAATGGAGAGCAGAGCCTGTGAAGGGACCTTCATTAATTCATGATCTGTGCTGGGAATGAGAACTCCCACATGGGAAGGGCACAACCAAATGGGTGACATGTTGGAATCGGGCAGGAGGAACCTGAACTGGGAGCGACAGTGACTTCAGTTGGTTCCTCCCTCCCCAGAGCAGATTCATGGGATTTGCTTGGACTGGTCTGCACCACTGGCCCCTATTTCTCTCTGGCTCTGTGTCGCATAGAACATTGTTTTCTCATAGTTGATTTTTGGTTCATAAACCCTCTCTCAGGTTGATTATATTTCCTATACAGAGCATCTCAATGGATCCTACCTCCTGATCTACTCTGCCTGTATTTTTTTTTTTTAGTGTATCAAGACCATCTATGTTAGAGATTCTAGCCAACCTTCTCTGCCTCATTTCTGCTATGCTATTTTTCTGCATTTGTTTGTTTACTTTTCTCCTTCATTCTATTGCCTGCCCTGTTCATTGAGGCCTTTCTGCAACTGTTTCTGAAATTCTGGTATTTTTTGTCTCTTTCCCTAGAATGTCCTTAAGTATTCTTTATAGAGTTGGATTGGTGATCACAAATTCCCCCAGTTCCTCTTTGTTGTGGAAATATCTTGTCTCTCCATTAATTTCCAGTTACAGTTTTTCAGGGTACATCAATCTGGGCTGGAGGTTATTTTCTTTCAGTGCTTGGAATACTTCACTCCAAGCTTTTCTTGATCTGATGGTCTGTGTCAAGAAGTCTGCCATGATCTTCATGGGCTTTCCTTTATAGGTGATATGTTTCTTTTCTCTGATAGCCTTTAATATTCTGTTTTTATATTGAATTTCTGGTATCTTGATTATTATATGTCTGAGTGTAGCTCTGTTTTGGTTGTAGGTGGCTGGAGTTGTGTATGCCTCATACATCTTCAAATATTTTCTTTTCCCATGCTTGGGAAGTTTTCCTTAATTATTTCTGTGAATAACCTTTGTAATTTGCCTGTTTGTATTCCTGCTTCTTCACTCACATTTCTTATTCTTTAATTATAGATTCTCTTGTCATCTTCTAGCTTTTGTATTGTTACTACCTGTTTCCTTGTTATTTTAAAGAGATATTTCCTTTCATGATCACACATTGCAAACTTATCTTCAAGTTTTGATAGTCTATCCTCAGTTTCTTTTAGGCAATTTTGCCAGCTTTCAATGGAGTTTTTAATTTCCTGGTAATCTCTTTGAATCTGCTTCATGTATTGGCTGTGACAGTTGCTTACATAGGTGTGCACATGTGTCATTGAACTGTACACTGAAAATGAATGCACTCTATTTAAGCTTTACTTTAATAAATCTGACCTTTTAAAATCCTTTAACTGTTGCTAACAAAGTATACATTGTATGTCTATTCTTCAGTTCCTAAAATAACCATGGTTTATGTCACACAAAGGAATGAGGAATAGTGAATGTGGAGAATAATACCTGTAAGAGTGCTTTTTAAAAAGAATCTATTTATATACATCCTTTATAAATAAATACATACAGTATTTTATGAAGATCCATAAGCTCACCCTGTAAGATTTTGTAGCTTTTGAATTTTTTATTATGGACATCTATTTCTTAATAATAACACAAATAACCTCTGATCTGCAATTGATCACTCTAAAGAAAAGTACAACTTGACCTAGGATTAGCCAGTACATTAACTGGAAATATAAAAAAATCAAAGTGCCCTCTGAGACCTATCTTTTTCCTTTTAGTGCTGAAGATCAAACTCAGGGCCTTGAACATGCTCAGTAAAGGATTCTACCCCTATGCCATATCCCTGAGTCATTTGCCACTGAGCTACACTTATACCAATTCCATCCTCAGTCATGGTAGCTTCACCAAATGGTAGCATTGGCAAGTCCCTGGGGATGGGGGTGGGGATAGGGAGGGGCAGCCTTTCACCAATGGGCAGTGGTACCCCGTCAGCTCTTTTATTACTCCAATTCTCTTTCCTTCCCTGCTAAACACGTGGTAGGCACAGCAAAGATCCAATTTATTTGAAAATATGAGTCAAATATTACAGATGTAATAAGTAACAGCTGTGTGTTTTCCAAATAAGATGCTGTATTTGTCCTCAGCTTCTTGGATACTATGCAGTTATTCCAGTATATGGTCTAAAATCCAGTGTGGTCTAAAAGAACAATCAGACATTGAATTCTGCTAACTTCAAGAACAATAAAACAAAACTTATTTTAGTGAACAAATTCTAAGGAAAAGTTCACATATCTAGAACTACATAAATGGCATGTTTGAAATCTTGAACTCTTTGTTTCAAATGAAGTTTAATAAAGGAAAAATCCATGTGACTGCCAAGATTTGTTTATTTCCATTCTGTGTCCTCAGCTCTAGGATAATTACAGCTTCAGAGGAAAAGAATGAATGTATCAAAAGTTCTAATCTTTTGACTTGTGAAAATCAAATTTGTTGATTCACAGACAATAAAATTCAATTGTTTTTAAGTGAACTAGTCAGTGTAACCACCATGGCCAGCAAAACCCAGAATATTCCCATCATGCCAGGAAGTTTCCTTGTACTTGAGTCTCATCCATCCTCCATTCACAGCCTCAGACACTGATAAAATTTCTGTCGTGGACATTAATCTTTCAGAGTTTCATATCATGGAATAATTCACTATACTCGTATAGCTCTGGTTCACAATGATTTTGAGTTTTATCCATGTTTTGCATAATCAGATATTTATTCCTTTGACTTGCAAACAAAGGTATTCATCAAATGATTGTTAAAAATCATTAACTGTTTACTCATTTTCTGCTAAAAACTCCTGGAAAACTAATGAGTGAGAGTCAAGAAACAATCCTCCTGTGTTCTTAAATAACTAAACAACAAGCAAGGCAATCAACTATTCCATTGGCCAAGCCAGACACTCAGAACTATTTCTGGTTCCTCTTTTTGCTTCTCTTTCAAATCCAGTAACAATTGCATTGTGTCCATTTTAATCTGCTAATATCTCTCATATCTATCTCTTCAGCCACTATTTTAAGAAAATCTTCATTATTTTCACCTGCATCCATTTTTCTTTCCTTCTGACCTCTCCTAATCCATTTTATCTTTAAACTATAATGAGCTTACTGGAAGGCTCTAGCTGCAGTCATTCTCACATGCACGTGTGTACACAAGCTTCTCTATGGGCTTGGTGGTCATAGGGTCAGCCAACTTCAGATCAAAATTATTTTTAAGTTTGAGTCTATACTGAACATATGAAGACTTTTCTCCTTGTTTTTATTTTCCAAACAATAGAATGTGTCAACTATTTACATATTTACATATAATACACAAGTATTGACATTGTGTTATGTATTATAAGTAACCTAGAAATAATTTCAAGTATAAGGGCGGATATACCTAGATTATATGCAAATACTGCTCCATGATAGATTTGGGAGATGAAGTTTGGTATCTGTGGGGACAGAGTCCAGAAACCAAATCCTCTGTGGACTTCAAGGGTGTACTTTTACTGCATATGTGTGTGAACATAAACATGAACTTGTTCCTCACCATGAGCATAAACTCGGTACTCATTAAACATAAATTTCCTGTTCCCTCTCCACCCAGCGTTGGCAACCACCAAATCTACTTCCTGCTCTGTGAATTTGGCTATTCTGGTATCTTATATAACATATTATTTGTATTTCCATGTCTGAATTATTTCACATAGCACAATAGTTTCAAGGTTAATCTGTTTTGTAATATGTTAGAGTTTTATTTCTTTAGAAGGCTGAATAATATTTCATTGCATGTATTACATTCTGTTTATCCACTCATCTGTGGGTGGATATTTGTGTTGCTTTTACTTCTTGGCTACTGTGAATAACTATGATCATGACAGAGTCTTAGTTGCTTGAATTTACAATCGTCTTTCCTCTACCTCTCAGAGTTCTGGGATTATAGGCACAGGCCACTCTTGCTTTCAATCTTTCTGGATTTCACTTAGTAGCAGAATTGCTGAGTCATATGATGTTTTTTTTTCCTTTTTGAGACAAAGTCTTGCTATGCAGTTTGGGCTGGGCTTGGGCTTGGGCTTGGGCTCACTTCATAGCCCAAGCTGGTCTCAAATTTGCAATGATCCTCCTGCCTCAGCCTCCTGAGTTCTGGGATTACAGGCATGAGCCACCACACCTGGCTCATATGTTAAATTTTTAAGAAAGTATCACATTGTTCCCATTGGATGCACTATTTTACATTTTCACTAGTAGTGTGCAGTTTCTGCAGTCTGATACAGTGAACAATAATGAAGTGTTCTGGCTTAAACTTTGTGTGTGTGTGTGTGTGTGTGTGCGTGTGTTAAAATAGATAGTGGTGCTAGCTGGGGGTAGTTTAAGGTCTTTGTGCCTTGGTTTCCTCACTTCCCAAATGGAGATAATGATAGTGTTATTCTTAGGGTGGCTGTGAAGTTTAAATGAGCAAATATGTGTAAGAGACTTGGAACAGAGCCTGGCATAATGAATGCTATAAAAACAAATTATGGTGGCTAGTTGGTCTCATCACTGTCATCATCATTATTATTGAAAACCAGTGCATGAAATCTACAAACTGAAGATTTCCTTGATGCCTCTCTGCTTTCTGCCTGTCATGCCATGAGCTCTTTCTCCTCTGCCATGACAACCTGTTTTGGGACAAATCAATTATGGACTGAAACTTCTACAGACCGTGAGTCAAAATACACCTCCTCTTTTAACTTGCATGTACTGTGTATTTTGCCCAGCAATGAAAGAGTAACTAAGACACTGGGCATGACGGTGCATACCAGTAGTAATCCTGGCACTCAGGAGGCTGAGGCAACAGGATTATGAAGATTACGGATCTTCTTGGGCAGCATAGAGGGATAGTGACCAGGAGCTGAGGCTGAGTCAGACAAGCTCATGAGAATGAAAACATACATTCACATGAAGCTTCAGATGGGTAGGGGATAGAGCTCAGTGGAAGGGGCACATATTGTGGAGGAGTGGGTGTCCTTAGATGTCACATCCCACAAACCAGTCCCTTTATCTTAGGGAACAGGAAGGTGAGGCTCACAGTGTTTGTACAACTCCTCCAGCTCACACTTCCTGTGAAGGCATTGCCAGGATTTAGAGACACTCCCTTCTTTCACTCTAGACCCTTCTTTAACATCTGCTTTCAGAGACAGCAGTCAATAGGGTCTGTGCAAAGGTTCTGGAGGAATCAAGAAAGCCTGAGATGAGGCACAGGTATCCCCGACTGCAACTGCACCTGAGTTCATGCACTGGGTTGTCATCATTGTTTGAACGTCATTTGGTGACTGAGGTCGTGGGATGTGTGCTCTTTCAAGATCTCAGAGAACAAAGCCATGGACAAAGTTAATCTGATACATTTCCTAGTGCTTCTATCCTCAGGGTCATTGCTACTCCTACTACCTTGTCCAAAGAGAAGCTTTGTGATCTCTTCCTATGATACAGAGAGTGCTTACATTGTTAAGGTTCATGTCCACAGCAGTATGTGTTTTTATCTTAAACCATTCATGTGGTCTGGGGGTGTTGCTCAGTGATAGAGCAAATGCTTAGCATGTTCAAGATCCTGGGTTTGATCCCCAGTATCCTGAAAAAATTTAAATAATAAAATATGCATACTGTGCCATGAGAGTAATTCTATAGCTCTCCCTTTCTACTGTATTTGCTATCCTTTCCAGATTCTTTGTAGGCCACAAGCTATGCAGGCTCTGCTGTCTCCAGTCCGGCAGGTACACAGGAAGCCTGCCAAGAAAGACTTGGCTCTCATCCGTGTGGGAACTAGGGGGTCACTTCCTCTCATATTATGATTGTTAAATTTGAATAGTACTGAATGCTGGCATGAGGTGGTCTCTCTAAAACTTGTTTTAATTATTAAAGATTTATTATGACCATTTTGGGTAAATAAGAAAAGTATGTCATCATTTCCCAACCTTGCATAACAGCTTTCATTTCTACAGACTTTCTTTTAGTCTTTTTTCCTGTGGATACATATTTTACGTTTTGTAATTATCATATATGGACAATTTGATGTCATTCTTCTCAGTCTTGTAAATATCTATTTCTGCAGCTTGATAAAAAGGATCTACAAAGTGCCTACATCCAGCCACATGCTAAGTGAGGAAATAATGCCTGAATGCCTTTCCTCGGAGAGTTGAACAAGGGATGGATGTCCAGTGTCACCATTCCTCTTCACCATTGTACTGGAGATCCCAACAGTGCACACGGCAAGAAAGAAAATTAAAAGACACACAGATGGAGAAGAAGAAGTAAAACTATGTACTTTTATTTGCAGATGACAAATTTTATTTAGAAAATCCAATGAAATCTGGACAAAAGCCACTGAAACTCACAAGTAATATGTGGCCGTGGGAATTAGAACAATCATGGTAAAAAAATAAATAAAAACTCAAGTAAATTTAGGTATCTACTAACAAAGGAACCATTGGAAATTATAATCAGAAATATTTCCATATACAATAGTAGCCTGTCTTAGTTACTTTTTTCCTCCTCTCATTTCTAAGACACAACACCTAACACCCAAGGTTAAAGGGGGAAAGGTTTATTTAGCTCACAGTTTGTAAAAGTTTAGCTCACAGTTTGTAGAGGTTTCAGTCCATAACTGACTGGATCCAAGGCAGGGTGGCACAAGGAAGAGAGGCAACCATTCATGGCAGTGGAGGACGGCAAAAGCAACAAGTAAAGGAGAGAAGATAAACCTCTTTTTGTTCCTTATGTTGTATTCAGGCTACCCACCCTAGGATAGGTGTAGCACTCACACCCTTAATCCCAGCAGTGGACCATGAATCAATCACAAACTCTAGACTCATCGACCACTGAAAAAGCCCCATCTGAAAGTGCATGAGGCTTTGAGGGGACATCTAGACACAAACCACAATAAGAACTATTTAGGCATAAATCCTACAAAACATGTGAAGAGCTATACACTATACATGAAAAACTATGAAACTCTATTTAAAAAAATGTAAGAATTTCCAAATAAGTCTAGACATACTGTGTTAGTTAGCTTTCTGTTACTATAACAAATACTGGGGATAATAAGGTTTAAAAAGAAAGTTTTATTTTGGCTCATAGTTTTGGGGTTTCCAGACCATAATCATCAGCTAGCTCTATTGCTTTTTTTTATGGTGAGGGGTAGCTAAACAGTCTGATGGTGTAATCTAGGCTGCCCTTGAACCCACTGTATAGCCCAGACTGACCTTAAACTCATAATCCTGTTGCCTCAGCCTCCTGAGTGCCAGGATTACTACTAGTGTGCATCATCATGCCCAGTATCTTAGTTATTCCCTCATTGCTGGGGAAAAATACCCAACACTTACAAGTTAAAGGAGGAGAGGTGTATTTTGGTTCATAGTCTGTAGAAGTTTCAGTCCATAGTTGATTTGTTCCAAGGCAGGGTATTGTGGCAGGGAGGTATGACAGAAGAGAAAGGGCTCATGGCATGAGAGATGGAAAGCAGAGGGGGATCAAGGAAAGAGGGGAGATATATACTTTTCTAGGGCATGCCCCCAGTGACCCACCTCTTCCCACCCATTTGGTTCACTTCCCAACATCATGCCCAGCTATGGATATGATGCTGCTGTGATCTAATCACCTTCCAAAAACCCCATTTATGAGTGCATGAGGCTTTGAGGGGACATTGAGATTAGGCATGTAATGGGAACCACATGGTGGCAGAGAGTCATGGTAGATCAAAACTGTTCATCTCCTAGCCGGGGGGAGGGGAGAGAATAGTGGAGGAGGGGAGGAAGTTCCACAATCCCTTGCAAAGTCATACCCTCAATGATGTAAAAAATCTCTTTCACTAATTCCTTCCTCCTAAAGGCTGTATCACCTCCCAACAGTGCCACACTGGGAACCCAGCCTTGACCATAGGGACTTCAGGGACATTCAAGATCCAGGCTATAGCAGATGTATTGTGCTCATGGATTGGAATAGTCAGTATTGCTAAGATGTCAGTTCTCCCCAAACTGATCTAGACATTAAATTTAGCCTGGTCAAAAATCCCAGCTAGTCTTACTGTAGAAATTGACAAGCTAATTCTAAAATTCAGAAGGAAAGAAACTAGCACAGAGCAAAGAATTTTAGACAACAATGTGATTGAAAGGCACACATTCTCTGATTTCAAAACAAAGCTATAGTTACCCAGACAGTCATCTAGATGGTTGTCATCCTATCCAGGTGGTACTGGGGATAGACATATAGATCAGTGGACTGAATATAGAGGCCACACACCACTCTGCCTAAGTACGGTTAATTGATTTTGGGCAAAGTGTAAAATCAGCTTAGCGGGAAATAAATTGTTTTGAGTTGAAAGTTCTTTTGAGATATTGAAAGGCCTGTTAGTAGAATAGTGGGTCTGAAATTCAGGGAGAGTTTCTTGGCCCCAGAGACCAGATTTTGGAGGTTATTGACTTAGAGGTGGAAATAAAAGTTATGGCAGTTGTGGACTTTTTTAGGGAAACGGGAAGATGGAAGAGAAAGTCAGCAAGGATGTGTTCTAACTCTGGAAGAGGAGCCAGACAGGAGGAATAAGGGACCCAGAGAGGATCCTCATGTTTGCTCACTCATGGCCATATATGAGTCAGGAGCTGGACCATGTGTCAAGCTATGCTCCCAAGCATCCTAGCCAGGCTGGAGGTGGATCAGTAGATTGTGTGGAGGTAAAGAGGTAGGAGAAATGGGAGCTGCACATCAGCCTGTTCTCATCCTCTTCCCTTCATGGAGAGAACTAGGGGTCATGCAAGCAGCCACACAGTTTTTCTTTTCGTGGATTTTGTCACACTGGACCAGCCAGAGTGGCCCATTTCCTCATACCTGAGGGCAATTTAACCTCAAGAGTTATGCTACTTCCCAATGTGCAGGCCTTTTTATCTTTTAATCCAATGACAAGCCAAGTAAAGCAGGGATAGTATCAGATGAATAAGTTATTGCACTGAACACAAGAGCAGAATCAGCAGAAATAAGCCAAAGAAATATATAGAAATGGAGGCAAAAATTAGATCAAAAAGTGCTAGTCATGAATCAAATACCGCATCCATGGGGAAAATGTTCCAAATGTTCTGAGGTACCAGTGTCTTCAAGGCAGTGGTCATACAGGTCTGGGACTCTACTGCACTTCCAGTGATGAAGGCAAAGACTGTTCAGGCCGGGCATCTGGTGGCTGATGCCTTTTCAAAATGAAAAATGACACAGTGAGATGTGTCTCAAATGATGCCGTGGAGGGACTACTTTTATAGTCCCAGGAGGTGTGCTAACTCAGCTCCCAGATGTCTGTTTTGGAGGGAAAGATCTCAGACACCAGACACCTCATTTGCTTATCTAAGCACAGTTGCCAATATGGCCATCAGCCAGTCAGGTGTCAAGGTGACTATCAGCCAGCCACATGGCTCAGTTCTAGCTTGTTATAATAGAAAGCTCAAAGCATAATCACATTAATCATTATTAAAATATCAGTTTACTTAGATTCATAAGAATTGTAACAGTAAAAACGCACATCTAATGTTTTAAAGGAATACACCATGAGGGTTGCTTTTGGAGTGGCAAATGCTGTCTGCCCTACAGGCTTCACAAACATCACATTGCTTCACCCATGCAACTCTCAGATGTGGGAACTATTGCCCTCAGTTTAGAGATTGGGAACTGATGCCCAGTTCGCAGTCATTGTGAGCTATGACCTGGGATTCCAGTCCCCACCTTCCCCACCTTTCTGTACTGTTGGACCCAGCACTCAGGCCTGTGGGCTTCCTGTGAGGATGCAGTACTAGAGATTCCAGGCACAGTCTCCAGAAGGCCTGGGAGAGTTTCTACCTTGTGCTCCCCTGCCCCAACCCAGCCTGCAAGGTGGATAGAGAGGCTGAGGGTATTCAAGTGGCACACCTGGTCAAATGGATTGGAGGCCAGATGCAGGCCCAACCCTTCTACGCTACCTCAACTTGGTATGTGCTGGTCTGATCTTCCCTCTGGGAGGTAGATTTCAGTAGGGCTGATGTACCTGGGTCTCGGGTCATTCTCCCTCATTTCTCCAGCCTTTCATGGCTCAGAAACAAGTGCTATCCAGTGTTCCCTGCAGAGTAGTCCACTGAGATGGGCTTCCAGTGCTGCATCACTGCTTCCTGTACCCTTTGGGGGCTGCCTTTAGCATCAATTTCCACCACTCTCCACTGACAGGTTTTGAACTGGCTAAGTCATCTATTAGTGGGGAAGGGAGTGGCTGGGCACAAATTTGAATTTGAAAAAAAAAAAAAAACAGCTTGGTGTTAAAGCATTGAGGCACATTAATTTGAACAACTTCCTCTTTGAACTGAAAGAAGCACAATTCTTTCCAAGTTATTTTGACAGTATTAAGCACTTCCACACAAATGCACGCAAGGCCTTTAAATATATGTGAGAGGCCAGAGTTAGTTTTTTTTTTAGTTTATAAAGAGCTTCAGGCTGTAGGATCACAAGTTCCAGCTCAGTCTGGGCAACTTAGTAACTTAATAAGAACCTGTCTTGAATTAAAAAACAAAAAATTGCTGGGGATGTAACTATGGATTTAAACCCCACTACTAAAAAAAAAAAAAAAAAGAAGAAGAGAAAAAGATTGATCCATGTCATTCTTTCCAAGTCACTTGATATTTTTGATCTTCTGTACCTTTTGTAATTTCCTCTGAATAAGAGGAAATACGATTGCTAGTTATATTTAATTTAGTTTAAATAAATCAAAGCACATATTTCTACTTCCTGCCTGTGTAATACTTGACTGTGGACAGCTTCAAAGAGTAGAATAACTATGTTCTTGAGTGATTGTGTTTCTGTTATATTATAAACAGTTCAAAGTTTTGTATTGTATAGATGTAAGCAGAATAACGTTTAGATGTCATTCTCTCTGGGAGTAGCAGCAGAGTGTTTTTGTCTTGTGTTTCTTAGTAGATTAAATTCAGATATTTATAGAATATGTATTTATTTAAAGCATTTTTCTGTTTTCTCTAGCATTGTTTCTGAACTTGTTCTCTGAAATGTTTATCACAAATGCCAGGTAGTAGTTGAAAGAGGTCTCTTGCTCTTCCTTGGTCTAAACTGGCAGGTTAGTATATGGAGTATGATTGAAATGCATGGTGAAAGTTTAAATTTAAAACAAAAATTTGGGGGAGACCAGTAAATCTTTTGAAGATTTTAAAAGAATGGCCAAAATGTTAAGTGTTCAAGTCATGGGAAAGAAAGACTCTTTTACAAAGAAAAAACAAACAAGGACCAAACTTCCTTTTCAGTGAACAAAGAGATACTAATAGTATAAATGAAGCAAATTAGCATATGTCTTAAAATATATTTGAAATAACAGAATAGATAATTTGGGCAACTATTTGAACTTCTCCTTACTTCTTATTTATCTGTCTTCTATTTCTCTGCCTCTGTCTCTGTCTCTCTTTCTCCTCTTCTTCTTCCCTCTATATACGCATATGTGTTGAGTTTCTCATATAAGAGAAACCATGTGATATTTAAACTTGTGTGTCTGATTTATTTTAGTTCACATTATGTTATCAAGTGGCATCTATTTGCCTGTAAATGCCTCATTTATCTTTCTCTATGGCAGAGTAGTGCTCCATTGTATATAAATACCATGTTTTCTTTACCCATTCATCTGTTGATAGATATTTCTGCTGTTTCCAAGATCTAGATAAATTGTGCTGCCATAAACATGGATATGTATGTATCCCTATTTTGTGATGACTTTAACTCTTTTGGGTAAATTTTTAAAAATGTATTACAGTGAAAACACCTTGCCTTAATTGTCCTCAAAATAGTCCCCTTTACTTCACACATGCACTTAATCCATTTTTCTTGGTGCTTTCTTTTTTTTTACATTTCTTTTTTAATTAGTATATGTTTATCCTCTTTCATGTTTACAACGTGTGGTAAAAAATGTGAAAGCTGCTGCCAAGGGCCAGCCAGTGGAAGGCAGGCTCAAGTGTAATGATGTGTTCTCCTTCACCTTATTCTCTGGATCTGGGGCCAGGCAGTTGCTAGCTCTTTTCCAAAGTCAAAAATATCCATGAAAAGTAATCATTGTGAATCAATTCAGGACATCCAGGCAACCAAGCAGCTTAACTAACAACACTCACAAAAAAAGGGCTTCCAGAACTGCTTCATAAAGTAGCAAGACTGATGGTGTATATTCAAAATTAGAGGGAGTATTTTGATGGGGATGAATGGCAACATGCCTTTTATTAGAATAAAAATTATAGAAGGATATTTAAATATTCACTGTATTTTTTATCTCACTCTCATAAAGAACAGTGATAAAAAAAGAAATATTAGAATTAAAACACTGATTTAGTGCTTGTTTCTCTTGCAGATGAACCAGGTCTAGGAAACTCACCTAGATCAACAGTTGCATTCTACCATCCTCTCCTCAGACTATGTTCCCAGAGCTCTAGGTGGCAGTGAGCTTCAGAATCAGGTATTCCGAGGGCCAGAAGATTCCACCAAGGTGGCAAGGCCCCTGGATTCCTGAAACAAGGTCATCTGTTTTAGAAACAGTTCCCTGAGTCTCTGTGGGCTGCTCAGCTCTGTGTCTTCCCTGCCATGAGGCCTAGTCTAGCCACCCACGTGGCCTGTTACTGGTTGCCACAGTGTGACAGAGGCTGACACGTGGGAACAGAGAAAGCTTTGCACACATGAGGACAATGTGAGGCTCTCTCCTGCTTGGACATTGGTATTTGATGGATGTGTAGGAGCCACCTCAGATGGAACAGGCACATGCCAGAGTTCCGGGATCCAAGGCTGGACTCCAGTCAGCAGGTACATGCCAGAGTTCTGGGATCCAAGGCTGGACTCTAATCAGTACCTACGGTACATACAGGGAGGCCCAAGTTGGGGCATGGGCCACCTAGGGCCTAGGTACATGACACCCCTGGACTGGATATACACCAAGGAGGAGTCCATCACGGCAGCCTTGCAGCCTGGGAAATCACACCAACAGGACCTGGAAGTGCAGGCTCAGCCAGCATGTGTGTCACTAGCCTCTTAGGAGCACTGCTTGGGGGGACTCCAGAGCCTGCCATCTGACCTGACATATCTGGGGTGAAGGTTATCACTCCCAGGCACCTTGCAATCACATTATTGGCCCAAGCAGGGCTGGCTGTGTCCTCCTGCAGGGACAGGGTGGGACGGGAGCATAACTATGTCTACTGCCCCTCAGCAGCGTGGGCAGCTCATGCCTTTGCTGACAGGAAGTGTGTCAGGAGGCTGTGGCCAGCACAAGGCCACTCTAATCTTTGGCCCACCTTTGCCCGTTACTGTGAGAGTTCCAATTCCTTGTTTTTGCTTCTTTGGAAGTGTTGATAAGATGGGAACAAAATAAATCAAATGCAAAGCTGCATGTTTCCTGGCTCTTGTGATCTTGGAAGTGCTTCCAAACTTTTACCTTTTTCCCCCACAGTGACTTTTCCTTCTTTTAATAAAACTGTGATATATATATATCACAGAATGGATCCCAGGGTCTCATGCATTGTAGGTGATCCCTCTCTCAGGAAGCTACAACCCTGTCCCTGACCATTTTCAAGTGTACCATTCAGTGACATTAAGTATTTCCAATTGCTGTGTAACCATCACCACTACTCACCCCAGAACATTCCCATCTTCCCTGGCTGAACCTTTAGCACTACATACTATCTCCCCTTCTTTATGTTTTTCTCAGGAGTCTGCCCAAAGGCTGTATTTCAGTTCAGCTTCCTGAGGTGTCATCTCTGCAGGCATACTTTGGATCTAGGGGTGACGCAGGTGGCCTTGTGCTGTAGGGTTTACCTGCTTCATCTTGTGTGAGCTGGGCAGGGATTCTCTGGTTCCCCACCATCAAGCCCTGAATGGATCCTGCTCTGTGGACAGTTGTTCCCATTCCAAAGAAATGCAATCTGTCAGTCATTTGCAGAATGGTCACAGCTAATGTTGATTCTGCTTCTTCCAGTGTGCCAAGTGCTGTCCCTAAAGCCCATTGCATGCAGTTGTGTTTTCTTATGCTTACTGGATGGATGCAGCAGTAAGCTGGTTTAACTTAACCCATGACCTTGGTTTGGAGCCTCCACCTTGGGTGGAAATGATGAAGGAATCTTCTGAGGCTGGGCATTAAGCTGAGGCTTTATTTAATTCTGGTCCCAAGCCCAATAAGGGCCCATGCCATACATTGATCTCCATTTTGAGGACATGAAAACAGGAACAAAGAAGGCAGCTCTAATGATGTGTTTCTAGATCCTGGTGCTCATAAGTTCAAGGTGAAGATTCTGCCACATTTAGCCAGACATGGACCTGGAGATCAGCAGCACCTGTCACAGCTGGTTGGCGAGGCAGGGAATGGGGCAGAGCTGTGGGCTGGAAATCCAATCTGGAGAGGTCCTGGCAGCTCAGAAGCCAGCACTGTACAAGGAAAATATGTTCTGGGGAGCCACAAACTAGGAAAACACCAGCCTGAGGCTCTGGGGCTCTGTATCCAAGCTGCCCCATCCCTGCCTAGCCAGGTTTCTCTCAGCCTTCTTCATCCCTCTTGTCAGGGCTGGGATCCAGTCTGCCCTGGCACTTGTATTACCAGAGCCCAGAGAGTGTGCCTGGGCATGCCTACCTGCTTGGAGCAGAGTAGCTCCTCATACTGCTTCTGGGTTATTATTTTCCTAGTTCATTTGGCCTCATAGGTTTCAACCATATGAGCAGCTTTAGTTTCAGGTGGAGAAAGCATTCTGTGGAAGAGTCAGAGGCTAGAGCTGTTCTTTGGAAAATCAGTACCAGTGCCAGGCAATGTCCAGCCAGAGATGTACACTGGGATTGTCTGAGCCCAGTATCCCTCTGTTTATGTACTTTGCTCCATCTGCAGCTCATATCATCATGGTTTACATTTTCCTCTGGGATGATCCCTGGGGAGTGGGGTGATGGGAGGGTTCACTGTGGCATGGCATGAAACTGGGGCCAGATCACAGCGCTGCCTGACTCAATGGCTCAAGACCTCAAAACCATTATTGCAATGTTAAACGAAAAAAAAAAGGCAAAACGATTTCATGACATATGAAAAGAATATCAAATTCCAATTTCAGCGCCCACAAATAAAGCTTTATTGGAACAGTAACACTGTGCATTTCGTATTGTGTAGGGCTACTGTCTCTACAATAGTGGTTGAATTGTGACCAAAGTGTGGTAGCCCATAGAGCTGAAAATGTTTGCTGTCTGGCTTTTCCAGCTGTTTGGCTCAGCAGTTTGCTCAGCCCAGGCACAGAGTCTCCTTCCTTCCTCTGATGACAGATATTCAGTTGTCGGTGGCATCTCTTAGTTGCTCAAAGCTTTGACTTTATACAGAAGGGGAAAGGTGGATGTTGAGAGGGGCAGACCTGAGTGATATCTAGAAATGGCAGTGGTCAGGGGCCACTAAAATATCCTGTTTGTACAGCTGATCTGGCTGGAAGCTGTTCAGGGATGACCTATATGGTCACTGGGTGTGTTGTTGCCTGGCAGGCAGTTGGGCCTCTGCCTGGTGCTTTCATGATACTCTTCCAAGGGAGAGTGGTTGGGGGACCACAGCAACTTCAAAATAGCCATCCAGCAATGATCTTTCCTTGGGTTGGTGGCCCCTATGTGTGTGGGTGGTCAGACATGTGACAATGGCATCTGTTACTACACAGCAATGCCGTTCCCCAGTGTGATAGTTTAATATTTGCTCCTCAAGATGACACAAGCAGCAGAGATGCCCCAAGCCACCTGGTCAAAAAGCAGGTCTGGGGCTTCCCATGGGGAACCTCAGGGGTCTCTTTGATGGTTAGAGCAAGGACAGGGTGATGCTTTCTGCCTGCCCTTGGTGGTAAGATGAGAATGAGAATGTTATTGGGGTGGGGGTGGTATTGCAAAAAAACAATCAGATCTTTATTCAGTTATAGTGAAACATTTACCATCTTCACCATAAAGGCTTAAGGTTTAAGCCTGTAGTTGAGTGGTATTAAGAACATTCACATTCTGTGCAGCTATCACTGTTGTCCACCTTCAGAACTCTTCTCATTTTGAAAAACCAAAACTCTGTATCCTATAAACAAGGATTCCCTGTTCACTCTCACCCCAACACCTGGCAGTTACCATTCTGCTTCCTGTACTACTCTGTAAGTGTGAAAACTCTAGGTACTGCCTGAAAGTGGATTCAGGTAGTATTTGTGGCATTTGTGGGGGGGGGGTTCACCTGTCATCATATCCTTGCATTTATCCGTGTTGTAGCATGTCAGCAATGTATTCCTTTTCAAAACTCTTCCACTTTTTGACTATTGTGAATAATACTGGTGTGAACACAGGTACACAAGTATCTCTTCGTATTCCTAGTTTCAGTTCTCTTGGATAGAACCCACAGTGAGGTTGCTGGGTTATATGGCAATTGCTTCATTTTTGAGGACATGCCAAACTGTTTTCCGATGTGATGCACCATGGTGTACTTCCACTAATTCTGCACAGGGTTCCAATTTCTCCATATCCCCTGACAGTGCTTGTCATTTTTTGTTTTGTTGATAGTAGCTATGCTAACGGTTGACAGATGGCTTTGTTCTGTTTTGCTTTGTTTTAAAGTATGATTTTCACAAATGGACAGATCTTATTCCACATGAGAGGTATTTTCTCAGATGAAACACATCCCTCATGGATCTGTCATCCCATCAAGAGATAAGATACTGCCAGAGCTCTGGAAATGTCTCTCTTGCTGTTTCCCATCAGTCCATCCCTATCCCATCTCCAGACTGCTGTCACCATGGAAGAGCTGAGTCCACCACAGCCCTATGTATCAATGGCC
The DNA here is from genome assembly GCA_004027455.1 of Hydrochoerus hydrochaeris. NCBI lineage: Eukaryota > Metazoa > Chordata > Mammalia > Rodentia > Hydrochaeridae > Hydrochoerus > Hydrochoerus hydrochaeris. The sequence continues at coordinate 81,473 of PVLA01001773.1, read as the reverse complement.
CTCACTGTGAGGACAGGGTTGATGGGAATGGATTTAGTGGACCTGAGTCCTATCCCTGAGTAGCTGCTGTCCCCGAGGGTCGGAGCAAGCAGAGGAGCTGTGTTTGCAGAAGTGTACAGGGCTGTGTCCAGCTTCTGGCCTCTCCTGGAGCCTGCTGTGTTGCTTTTGGTGGTCTGAACACAGGATGCACCACGTCCTCCACTCAGTGACAGTCGAGTGATATCAGGCCAGGTGCTTCCCGGAGGCCGGGCATGGAGCCCGCTGCCCAGCATGGCTGGGGGAAGGTTTCTGAAGGGAGGGCCAGGCCCTGAGCTGACTCCGTCAGTGATGTTTACAATGCCTTTTCCCTGTTTAGAAGATGGGAGTTTCTATTCTGAGTCATGCCCCTTACTGTTCTCATCTCCCACTCCCCTGTCCCCCAGCTGTGAAAGGTGCCTTATCTTAAGAAACTGATGTGCAGGTAGCATCCTGTCACCCTCTCACCAGAGAACTGAATGTGCTGCACACAGACAACCACGCCATTTTCATGTGTATCAGTTCCTGAAGAGCTGCTGTCCCCCACGTGCAGGCTGAGGCCTTGGGGAGCAGCTGGTGCTAGGCGAGCTGAGCCTGACCTTCACCATGGATTTCCCCAGCCACACCAAAGGTATCTGATCCTTATCTCAGTTTCAGTTCTTCATGTACCCTTCAGCAGAGAATTGCTTCTGTCTGGTGCTGAGGAAGTTGGCCCCTCACAGGCAGGACAGTAAGTGAATATAGTAGGAGAGGGGCCAAGTTCTGACTGGGGTGAGGCAGTGAGAATGAGGCCTGTCTCCGGGTGATGCATGTGAAAGGCTGAGCGGCAGGCAGCTCTGCATCAGCCCAGGCAGCACAGGGAGACTTCCAGGGAGGCCAGGTCAGCCCTGCCCAGACTGCTCCCTCGTGCTCCAGAATAGAGCTCCTGGGGATAGTAAAATGGCCAGATCCTGGGGACAATGGCACAGCTCACTCCTAGGGACAATGAAGTGGCCAGCTCTGGTGACAGTGATGTAGCTAGATCCTGAGGACAATGATGTGGCTGCTCCTGGGGACAGTGATATGTCACACTCCAGGGGATAGTGATATACCCCAGAACCATGGTCATTTCCTTAAATCTGAGTGGTTCAGATTCTAGGGACTTCGATGACTTGGACAAGAAGTTTTTACTTGAATTCTTGCCTCTAAAATCAGCTTTTCTAACCCTGATTTTGATGACCTGGTTGAGTTGCATGGTTCTTTTTCTCCCAAAATGTGGGATAAAATTTGCTTGACACCTCACTGGGAGTGGGGTCACTGTCTGCAAGACCTCAGTAGGTCTGGTTGAATTTTGTCCCTGCTTGCTCTTGGGCTCAGAGTTCACACAGCTGCTCTTCCCTCTCATTGTCCTTAAGTAGCACCTTCCAGTGTGGCTCTGTGACTACTTTACACATTCCACAGAGATCTGGTTTTCAGAGAGAGGGCCAGTGAGTTGAGGGAGCTGAAGTAGGTGAGAATGGGTTAAAATGCAGAAAATGAATGATCTGCTAGATCTCTGTTTGGATCTTACACATCTTAATTGTTTCTTGTGGTGAAATAAACACAACTTAAAAGGTCCTTGCCATTTTTAAATGCGTAGTTCACTAGTGTTAAATATATTCCAGTTACTGTGCAAACAACCCAGGAACTCCATCTTGTGTCAGTGTTAATCATGTTTTTAAAAAATAGAAAGAAAAGTTGGACATGTTGGCACATGCCTGTTATCCCATCTGCCTAGGAAGATGAGGCAAGAGGATTGCTTGAGTTCAGGAGTTCAAGGCCAGCCTAGGCAACACAATGAAGCCCTCATCTAAAACAAAATGCAGGAGCCGAGGATTTGGCTCAGCAGTGTAAGTGCCTGCCTTACAAGAGTGAGGTCATGAGTTCAATCCCCATTATAAAAAATAAAAAATAGAAAAAAAAAAAAAGCAAAACAAAAACCATTATGGGCTGAGAGTGTCAGGGTATTTGCCTTGCATGTGCAAGGTACTGGATTCAATCCCCAGCACCACCAAATAAATAAACAAGCAAACAAATAAATAAGAAAGACATGAAAGGGAATAAAAACAAACAGAGGGATGGGGATTTAGCTCAGTGGCATAAGCACCTGCCCGGCAAGTGCAAGGTCTTGAGTTCGATCCCTGATACCAAAAAATAAAATAAAAAAATAAAAATCAGCAGCCAGGAGCTGATGTAGTTTTCTTTTGTGTCATCCTTCCTCACAGCTACCTCCCCCACCCCTGCACATGTTCTGTGGCAGTTGTCAAGGCCCTGTCGCTCCTGTGGGCCAGAGGTGGGGCCCAGGTAGGTAGTGCTGAGTAGCTGGTTCTGCTTCCCAGTGGGCAGCGAGCATCCTGTGGGATGCTCTGTGCATGACAGAAGAACCTTTGGCCTTGGCCTTTGAAGAGCCTCTTTAGACTGTCTTCTTCACGCTCTCCCCACCTACCACCAGTGGAGCCTCCTGCATCCCCTTTTCTGGTCCTTAACACATCTCAGTTCTGATTTGGCATCACTGTGGGCTGTATGGCCAGTTGAGGGTGGTGAGTGTGGAAGATTTTGAGAGTTATGATTATCAGTAGTGTCAGTCCTTACAGTTTGTGGTTTTCCATTTATTCTTATGAAACAAGAGGGAGCAAATGCAGTAAAACAGTGGCTTTCCGTTTGTTTTGGTTTTTAGTAGTAGAACTCTTTCTTTAAATAAAGTCTTTCCTGGCAATGGTACTGTTGGAAAAACAAGCACAGGTTGTCTGGTGGAGCGAGCCAAGGTGCCTTTGCCTCAGAACTGCTTCCCCAGATTCTTCCACTGAGTGAAGACACCAACTTTCCAATTTCTCAATTCTCCCAATTGCCTCAATTTCTCAGAGGTGGCAGCGGGTGTGTAGAGTGGCAGCCCCCTACAATATGACTTTGAGGTGTTCCCTTGAGGATAGCTCACACTTAAAGGTCCCGATTCAGTTCCAAATGTCCAGATCATGCTTTTTAAATCTGTTGTGACAAGAATCTTTTCTCATTTATCTTCTCCAGATGATAAAATGGTGACAGACAGCAAATGAGGTAGGCGATATAGGGTTCAGCACCATGTATGTACATGCCCTCAGGAAATTTGGAGCTTGATGAAGCTCCTTTTCAATTGCTATTTGGAGTTGAGATCTGAATTCTGTTTAGTCCAGGATGTGCCTGTTCCTAATACCATAGAGTGCAATCGAGGAGGTCTGGCTCACTCTCTAACTTTCCTCTACCCATATATGTGCTTCCTCCCTCATCTTCAAAGACTTGGATGCAAACCTAAGGCTAAGGGGCTGGGGAAAAAGCAGATGATGATAGTTTGTAGGTTTTGTATATTAGGCACTCACCCTGCTGGGCTTTCTCCAAAGACACTGGTGGTGTTAGTTAATCCACTTAAGGTCACCTAAAATGCCTGTGTGGGTACTTTGGAGATGGAGGACCCAGGCCCCATGGTGAAGAGCTGCAGAGCTACCGAGAACTAGAAACAAAGTTCAGTTGGTTGAGGTAGGAGACCATTGCTTGTCTCCCATCCCAGGCCTCCTGCTGTGTCTCTGCAGCAAAATAAACCCATACACAGCCTCTTGACCAGTTCAGTCACACGCACCTACAGCCTTCACAGGATGGGGAGGGGATCTCAAGAGGTACACTCCACCCCTCATACCTGTCTGTCCAAGCATCTGGCTACACTGGCAACACTGTGCAAATATAGGGACTCTGTCTTATTGGCCTGGTAGAGATCCACTCCAGTTGAGTGATGGGGATGCAGGGGGCACTTCCATTTTCTTTTGAATGGATGCCAACATTTTTCTGTTTCCCCAAATGTTTCCCCTCTCCCCAATTCATATGTTAGAAGTCCTAACCTCCCAGTACTGCAGAATGTTGCTATATTTGGAGGTAAAGTCTTTAACAGGTAAGCCATTTAAAATGAGTCATATGAGTAAGCCTTAATGACCAGTGTCCTTATAGGAAATGACTAGGACATACAGAGGGAAGGTGTAGATAGAACATAGCCACTTACAAACTGAGCAAGGCTTCAGGAAGAGCACCCTTGCACTCACCTTGCTCTCAGCCTTCTAGCTTCCAAAGCGGTAGGAAAATAAATGTTGTTTCAGCCACATGGTCTGGGACACCTTGTACGCAAGCCCCAGGAAACTAATATACGCACCCCATTTTGCACCTCTGTCTCCTTGTATGAGACCATGAGTCGCTTGTTAGCTCCATTAGCAGTATGTCATTGTCATTGTTAACTTGAAACCCTCCAAAGACTTAACTTGGTAGCACTGGCAAGTGGTTGTGAGTGAGCCCTGCATCCTGTTGTAAAATGTTGTAAAATGTCTTGTTGAAATGTCCCTCTGTTTCCTGGCACCCTTGGCAACAACCCAACTTTTATGTTCCCAAGAGGAAAAAGTGGATTGATTTAAAAGACTCAGTCTTCATTAGGTGTCACCTTGATTTATGTAAAAATAGTGTTAAATAGTTGAATAACAATGGCTCGCTATTCACCTGTGTGTGGCCTGAGAGACTAATAAAATGCACGCATTAATCTCCATTGTGATGACATCAATTTGTACCGGCCATTCTTTCAAGTTAAGAAGCATGTTATGTTGTTCCAAATGTACCTTTCGTTGATGAAGGGCTGTGTTAAGTGGTTCCAAAAAATGAGCGTGTATATTTTCTCTAGGGGACTTCTTGTATATTGTTTTAGCTCAAAACATCTCTTGCACACAATGACTAATCAAGGATTTAAAAAAATCAGAATTTATCCTGCCAGCACAGCTGGCGGATCTGCTGCTCCAAGATGTGAAACTCACAGTGGCAGCCAGAGGCTTTTTTCTCCCTTAGTTTTAGGCCGGGCAGAAGGAGCTGTTCGTTCACCAGGCTTCAGGAGGAAACCCAACTTGAAGCCATTCCTGTTTGTCTTGCTGGGATTTAAAGATAATCTCTCAGCACCATTTACCCACTTGAGTTGAGAAAGCCTGTAGAGTAGTCCCACAATCTGTACTGCGTGGAACTCCAGAGGAAACCTGCTCAAAAGAATGACTTCATGAGAAGGGAACTAATATTTTGCTTTTATTCCCCCTTCCTAGTTTCCCAAGAGAGGGCTAATCTTTAGAAACACAGAACCTCTGGAGGCCAATAAATTCGAGAGCAGGAGAAGCAAGATTGTTTCATTGTTGTGAGTATGAAATAGAGTTTATTTTTCTTGAGTTTCTTTTTCCCTTCAGGAAAACTCTGGGTTAAGAGCCCTGATAGATTATTCTTGCACCCCTGGTTCTGGCTTTCCCCCTATTGTTCCAGTTGCCTTTTTAATCACTGTGATTTCTTGAGTTCAATGCCATTCTTGTTTCATGTGCTTATTAATACTCCCACTGCCCAGAGGACAGGCGCTGGTCCACCCCACCCTCCTGCCTCTGCCCAGAGCTCCTGGGGAATTTGGGAATTCACTACTACTCTTTCATGTCACCAATGATGTTGAGCAGTCCTGGAGCCAGGGTGTGGCATTGGCAGGGCAGTGGCATCCTGGCCGCTGGGCTGGATTCTCTGATCTGGCCTGACAGTGAGCAGTTCAGCATCTTCAGTGCATCCACAGCCTTGCCTTGCACATGTGGGCACCTCTGTTGTGGGGCTCAGTGAGGACCTGAAGCACTGTGAGCACTCAGGCTTTCCCACAAAGGAAGACTTTGTTACACAGCTTGATCTGATAACAGAAGCAAGGAGGTCAGAGTCAGAAATGACAGGGTACTTTGGGCTTGCAACTTAAAGTAGCTATGGGAACCAAAAGCATCTTCAAGGGCTCTGAAATGCTTTTCTGTGCATGGTGGCAGATAGACATGTGGGAATATCAAGCCAGGAGAATTTCAGACAGAAGGGGTTTTTAGGCAGGGATACAGGCTGAAGGGCTAGACTGAGTAAAGTGGGACCCCTGTTCCAGGACAGTTACTCCTGCCCCAGTGGCTTCTAGGAGGAGCCATTATATACCAATCCCTCAGACCTTTATCCTCAAGTGACCTTTGGGCTCACTAAGGTGGCATTCTTGACTGAAACAGAGGGTAATGGTTGAATACCTTCTGGAGTTCAGCATTTGCATCCCTCTGCAACCTCGCAGAAGCAAAACAGGGCATTCAGGAGGGTTCAGGCCCCTCCAGTGATGAGGAGGCAGAATCTCATAGTGGACAGTCTACCTCAGTGTCAGTGTGTGCATATGTGTGTGTATGTGTGCATGCACGGGTGTGCACGTGATTGCCCCTTTTCAAGGTACTTTAGATGGTTCTCTGTAGCCCCACCTAGGGTCAATCATTACTCAACATATGGAATTGTGTGTGTGACAAGTTAATTTCCTTTTGTGGCATCAGCATTTCCTCATAGAAACCCATCCTTGCTTTTGGTAGTCATGGTTGCCAGTGAGCTTTCCTGAAAAGAGCAAGATGTTCTTCTTTGGTCACAACAAGATTGTCTCATTGTCTTAGAGAAGAAGAGAATATTCTGCCCAGCTGATGCACAGGGCACAGACCCAGTGCAGCTATGACTTGAGGCTCTCAAGGGATCACCAGGGTGAGGTCTAGGGGGGAGAAGGAGAGACACACAGAGACAGAGAGACAGAGAAAGAGAGAGACAGACATTGACAGAGAGCCTGAAAAGTGCTTCCTTTACGTGTAAAGGAAAAAGTTCTTCACTTAATAAGGAAAAGTCACATGCTGAGATTGCTAGGATGTATGGTAAGAATGAATTTTCTAAAAATTTTAAAGAAAATTTTTAAAAAGAAATTCAGCTGATTTTGCAGACACAGCTAAAACTATAAAAGCTGAGGCCATAATGCATAGTTGCTAGGTTAACACGAAGATGGCATTGATTTGTGTATTCATGTCAGTATATGTATTGAAAAAAATAATAGTATGCAGTTCAGAGCTTGGCACACTGATGAGTTTCAGGGATCCACTGGGAGTCTTGGACCATATCCCTTTTGGGGAAGAGGACATGACTGTGCAGACTATTGCTCCTTTAACATTGTTAGAGTGCCAACAGCATTATGACTTCTGCAGGGACAATGCTCATTTGCTGCACATTTTCTCCTCAAGGCTCAGGAACCCCCAAGAGCAAGCTCCTCAGGTTTTCACCTGTAGAGATGGCAGGTCGGTGGCAGAGGCCAGATGAGGCAGCAGGATACAGAGGCAGCTGCAGGTGTTCAGGGGATGTCCTGGCCTTGCAGCTGGGCCACTCAACTGGCCAGCCAGGACTCTGCCAGCAGGCCCCAGTCCTGAGCACCCCTGAGTGTGGATGGTGGATGTAGACCTCCGGCCAGGATGCTCATGGCCCAGTTGCAACCTGCACACAGCCTCTGCATCCTGTGGAGTGGGGGGAGGCCTTAGAATGTCCTGGTGCACCTCTTATTGAATTCTGTCCTCAGCAGGTTCTGGTGACCCTGCAGAGCACAGGGCAATCCTTAAGATTTTTGGTGGACTATGGACCCTGTAAGTTTCCCAGTGAACCCTATGAACCACCCTAAAATGATTGTTACCTCTTGTCTACATTCATAGACAGGAAATGCTAGGCCTTAGTTAGGGGTTAGTAAAGATAAAGATGCATTTCTCCCATCCAAGTGCGTGAGTGCTCTATCCACTATCCATGGGACCCTTGGAGAGTCAAGGGCCTAACTAAGAAACCCTGAGACAGGGTTATGCATACAGAGGTGTGGTCTGGAGTTGTATGCAACTGCAGGGGAGAAGCATTTACAAAGTGTGGGCTCTGCAAACAGGGTCTAACTCCTCCATCTCCCTATCACTACCCACCTCTCCTGAGACTGCCTTGACCCAGGAGTGGAGCAGGTTGACAAATGTGATGGCTTGGATATGTTTCCCCCACCACCAAAATTTCATGTTGAAATTGCCTTAGTGGCCATGTTAAGAGGTGTTTGGGGAGGAGAAGTCAAGATGGCTGATCAGTGAACAACAAAATACAAAGCCCCCCAGGAGAAACAACTCATTTGCCAGAATAAAACACCCTGGAGAGACCCAAACAGAGGGAGATGGATCCTCTTGACACAGGAAGAAATTAAAACATAAAAAAGCTCTTCAAATACATCAGGACTACAACTAAAACAGCTAAAAATCACGGGACACAGCATTTTCATTTGCAGTGACCCACCAAGTTTGCAACAGCCTGAATCTGCGCCTGCCAGCAGAGCCACTCAAATTTATTCCCACCGCCACTCACAGGAAGCACAGCAGCGCTGAAGTCCAGGGTTGATGAGCCCAACTGAGAGTGGAGCCGGCAAAGGGACCTTCATTAATCCACGGTCAGTGCTAGGAATTAGACCCCATACACACACACAAGAAGGGTGCGACCAAATGGGCGACATGTTGGAATCTGGCAAGAGGAGCCTGAACTGGGAGCAACAGTGACTTCAGTTGGTTCCTCCCTCCTCAGAACAGATTTGTGGGATTTGCTTGGACTGGGCCACACCCCTGGCCAGGGCCCAGTGAGCCCTCCCAAATCGATTCTCCGTGCCTAGCACACACTAACCTGGTGAAGGCCCCTGAAGTTTGGTTGGCCCAGTGGGGAGGGGCAGGCAAACACAGCCATTGCTTATACCTCAGTGACAAGAGCAGTCAGGAGAGGGCAGAGGTCCCTCACCAGCATGCTTTGGAGGAAACGTGGCCAACAGGGAAGTGGGCTGGGACCTGCACTGTAAACTGTGTGGAGAAAGCCAGGACCATGACAGGAGAGAGAGGCAGGAGGAGGCCCCCAGCCCAGAACCCTGAGAGCACTGATCCAGGAGAAGGAAAAACAAGAGAGACTGAGGGTGGCAAACATGCAACATCAGACATGGCTTCAATGGACATTAAGAGATATCTTCGGGACCTTGTAGACGAGTTCAAAACTGAAATATTAAATCAGGTAAAGCAAGATATGAACAGAGTAATAAAAGAAATGCTCTCAGGAAGATACAGATGGAAGAAGGGAAGAACAAAAAAAGGAGAGAAACATTCAATAAAGAATATAAAGAAAATATAGAATACATGAAGCAGATTCAAAGAGAGTACCAGGAAATTAAAAACTCCATTGAAAGCTAGAAAAACTCCTTAAAAGAAACTAAGGATAGATTATCAAAACTTGAAGACAAGTTTGTAATGTGTGATCATGAAAGGAAAGATCTCTTAAAAATAACAAGGAAACAGGCAGTAACAATACAAAGGCTAGAAGATGACAAAAGAATCTACAATTTAAGAATAAGAAATGTGAACGAAGAAGCAGAAATACATACAGGCAAATTACAAAGGCTATTCACAGAAATAATTAAGGAAAACTTCCCAAGCATGGGAAAAGAAAATGACATTCAGTTGTGTGAGGCATACAGAACTCCAGCCACCTACAAGCAAAGCAGAGCTACACTCAGACATATAATAATCAAGATACCAGAAATTCAATATAAAAACAGAATATTAAAAGCCATCAGAGAAAAGAAACAGATTACCTATAAAGGTAAGCCCATCAAGATCATGGCAGACTTCTCGACACAGACCATCAGATCAAGAAGAGCTTGAAGTGAAGTATTCCAAGCCCTGAAAGAAAATAACCTCCAGCCCAGATTGATGCACACTGCAAAGCTGTCACTAGAAATTAATGGAAAAATGAGGTGCTTCCATGACAAAGAGGAACGGGGGGAATTTGTGACCACCAATCCAACCCTACAGAGAATACTGAAGGACATTCTAGAGAGAGAAAAAAAATACTGGGGTTTTAGGAACAGTGGCAGAAAGGCCTCAATGAGTGGGGCAGGCAGTAGAATGAAGGAGAAAAGTAGACAAAGGCAGAAAAAGAGCATAGCAGAAATGAGGCAGAGAAGGTTGGCTAGAATCTCTAACATAGATGGTCTTGATATGATATATTGTTAATAGTGTACCAGGATTTGAAACCCACATTACTCACACTACTCTGCTTAAATGTATTATATTCTGTTCCAGTCATTCTACCTGTACTAGATTTGAGGGCACAGTCAGTTATCCCAAAAATAGCGGGATATAGTACGATAATCATCCTTAATTTCCTATTGACCTAATCTAAAGCTCTGTATAACCTACACTGTTTTACCATGACTGAGCATAATCAAATCTGGTTTGTTAGATCACTGTTTTGTATTGATAGATTTTATTCAAAGCTGTTATGATTGATAGTATCAAGTCTGAGAGTATAGGCAACTGCACTTAAGATGACAAGATCCACTAGAATATCCACTATGGTTTGATTATTACCTGCCTTTGAAGTTTTATACTGTCTACAGTCTTTCATTTTTACTAATATTGTTATGTACCGCTATATTCAAGTATACTGCTATATTCATGTATGCCTGATGATATAGACAATTCTATTGAAGAGAATAAGAAACAACACAGTAATCATTGTAGATCATCTTGTACTGTGGTTTTATACAACTTTTTGGTTTCATGATTTTTTTAGGAAATTGTTTTGTTTTGTCTTGCTATGTTTTGTTTTTCCCTCTAATACAGAAAGGATAGAAATACATGTAGAGACTCATGTATGTGTAGCTGTTTACAGTCTCACTGTTTGAATATCTATTTTGTATGCTTTAATTTTGTAACTTGAACAACTATTTCTAAGAGGATAATATGTAATTTATCAACTAGTGATTTCTTATTATCTTTTTTCTGAAATTCTGTATTATTCTACCCTTTACATGCTTTTGTTTCTTTTTAAATAAAAATTTTTTTTAAAGTAAAAGGAGGAACAGAAAGTGCTCTAAAGGATATAACTGCATTTATGTCTAAGTGTGTAGGATTGATAACCATGTTGCTAAGTTGTTATTGGATCATTGAACTTCTTTGCAGCCTCACTGTTTGAATGTCCACTTTATATGCTTTAACTTTATAACTTGAACAACTATGTCTAAGAAGACAATATGTAATTTATCAACTAGTAATTTCTTACTGTTTATTTTTTTCTGAAATTCTGTACTGTTTCTACATTTCTGTTTTGCTTTTTTCCTCTTTAAATAAAATTTTTAAAAAAGAGGTGTTTGGGTCATGATGGTGAAGCTCTCATGCCTTTATTCTTGCCTTTCTTGAGTGAATGAGTTTTCTCTCTCATGGGTCTGGATTGGTTACATGAGGGTGGGTTGTTACAAAAGGAGGCTGTTCCTTGCTTCTGTCAGCACCTGCTCACCCTTCTGTCCTCAGCAGAAGCCAAACAGATGCTGGCATTATGCTCTTAACCCTTCCAGTCTCTGGAGCTATGAGCCCAAATCACCTCTATTCTTGATAACTTATGCAACTCAGGTTTTCTGTCATAGCAACAGAGAAAATGGAATATGGGCTGGATTTTCACATTTGGGCAGGGCAGGGCAGAGGTCAGTGACAAAGACTTCGACTGCCTGGGGAAGTGCAATGTAGGAGTTAAAGGGGTGACTGTTGCCCTGTTGAACAAAATGTACAAGTGACACAAGAGCAGGAAGTGAACCCCCAGATGGGGTACAGGCCAGTTTTACCCCTTCTTTGTGGGAGAAATGGGTCTGCCTAAAGTCAAGAACACTCTAGAACAACTAGCTGCTTGTCTCTCATAAGGAAGTGATGCTTCCCCATGGGTGTGTGTGATCATCAGACCCAGCAGGAACCCCATTTAAGCTGGGATGATGATGCCAACCCCTAGTATTCATGGTCCCCTCCCAGTGTTCCCTACAAAGCAGTATTTTTTGTGGGTATATTACATAGCATAAATAGTATCATTTCAATTATTCTTAAGGGTACAGTTCACTGGAATTGAGCAGACAATCACTACCTTCCACCTTAAGAGCTTTACCACCATCGCAAACTGAAGCTCTGTTTCCAGGAAACACTGACTTCCTTTTCCCTCTTCCCCCAGTGCCTGGCAACCACCATTCCACCTTCTGTTTCTGTGATTAGGATGACTCATAAATAGGAATATACATTTTTGTATGCATTTTTACTTTGCATAATGTTTTCAAAGTTCATTCATGTTATATATAGCCTTTTCAGAATTTTCTGCCTTTTTAAGGCTGAATAATATTCCATTGTCTGTCTGTGTCACTTTTGGTTTGAGAGACACTGGGTGGCTTTGCCTTTGGCCAAACAATGCTGCTGAGAATGTGGGCCTAGGGAGGGGCACTTTTAGAAATTTGACAGTTTCTTCGTTAATATTAGCATTTTATGTTTTTTCATACTTAAAAGATTGGCAGTAGTCTGCAGTTATTTTATTACTTTTTTTTTTTTTTGGTACCAGGGATTGAATTTATGACTTTGTGTTTGCCAAGCAGGCACTTATGCCGCTGAGCTAAACCCCTGGCCCTATTACAAACATTCTACTTCGTTTGTATAATTTCCCAGCCCAGGTGTAGGGGTGGGCACAGATTTGGTGTAGCCCTGAAGTACTCTCCTGCCAGCAAACAACTCCACACAGAGGCCAAGACCACAGCCTGGGAGGGGGTCGGGCAGCATGGAGGTCCCCAGATTATAGACCCTGCAAGAGTGGATAAAACCAGCCAGACACTCTCTTTTCCTTTTTAAATTAATATTATTTGCAATCAACAGCTCATAATTGAGTACATTTATGAGGTACAAGGTGATGTTCTGGGGTCTACAACATGGAGTGATTTCAGTCAAGCTAACCAACACATCAGCCCTTCATTTACCTCTCACTCTTTATGGTGGGACATTTTGAAATTTGTTCTGAGCTGTTTTGAAATCTATGTTATGTCATTACTGAGTATAGTCACTGGGCCAGGCAACAGAGCTTTTTGGGGGGGGGGCGGGTAAAGGGTTCTTTTGATTGTGCAGAGTGGAAAGTGGCAGGACTGAACAGTGCCCAGTCCAAGCCCAGTATCAGCCCCTGCGCGGCTAAGCTTGGAGGGAGCTGGTCAAAGCCGAGGGCGGGGACTGCTGGCTTCTCCCCGGCAGGTGGGAGAGGGGCTGCGGGGTGGGAGGGGCCTCGCAGAGCCTCGGCAGGACGGTGAAGCCCTTTCCCTGTCTTCATCTTGGGGCAGCTGGCCGGTAAAACCACCACTTGAATCTACCGGCTTCTCTGAAGCTTTGAGGAATCCATTCCGTGTCTTCCGCGCCTGTGATGCATCCAGTCCGCGAGGGCCGTCCAGGCTCTGTTCGCGAGCCCCCGCTGCCCCCTGGTGGACAGAAGGGCGCGTGGCAGGCGGTGCAGCCACTGAGCGGTGCAGCCACTGAGCGGTGTCGCAAAGCACGCGGTGCTTGGTGTGTTCGTCCGCGTCCTGTGTCGGCTGCTGAGGGCGTGGGAGATGAAGTACACATTGTTATGGGCTGAATTGTGTCCCCTTCAAAGTTCACAGGTTGTATTTCTAAGCCGTAGGACTGAAGAATGTCCGATGTGACTGTATTTGGAAGCAAGTTTTATGTTTTTCCTGGTACTAAGGATTGAACCAGATAACGTGCTACCACTGAGCTACAACTCCAACGCTTTTTATTTTTTGAGACAGGGTCTGGCTAAGACGCCCAGGCAGGATTTGAAGTCGGGATTCTTCTGCCTCAGCCTTCTGAATTGCTGGCATTATAGTCTTGCTCTTCCACACCTGGGCAGAAATAGGATGAAACAAAAGGTAACTGAATATCCTGAAGGTGCACCTTAATCCAATATGTAAGGTGTCCTTTAGAAAAGGCAAATTCCACCAAATGTCCACATTTTCATTAGCTAAGGCACCAGGAGAACAGACTTAGTTACTTCAATGATCCTAAACCCCAAGGTCTCAACCCAGAGCTTCCCAGACAAAGGACCTAGGTGGAGGGAAAGCATCAGCCTTTGAAAGGAAGAGCAGCTTCCGGCAAGGCTGAGGAAGGAGGGAGGAGTATTCTTTTTGCTTTTGGTTTCTATTTCACCTAATTCCCCATCTAAGGAACCAGGGGAGTAAGACCAACAGCCCGTGGGTAATGTGGGTGATCCATCGAGGTGAAGCGATGTCTCAGGGACCCAGCAGTGCCGTGGGTGGGCATGCACCCAGGTGATGGTGGATCCGTATATGTGGCAGGGTGGAGGAAAGAGGCATCCAAGGCAGGATGGGAACAGGAAGGTGACCCCAAAAAGAGGAAGGCAAGGACAACGGAAAGAGACATAAAGCATGCTAGAAAGACTTGCCCACAAAACTAATGGAAAAGGTTGGGGGCTATAGCTCAATAGTAGAGTACCTGCCTAGCACTAGGAGGTCCCTGGTTGCATCCCCAACCCTAAACAAAAAAAGAAATACCTGGTAGAACTATGGCCTAATTACCTCCAAACAAACAAAAAAGAAGTTTACAGAAAGTAAGTAATAACAACATACCTAAAGTTTTAAAATTTAAAACATTTTTTTAAAAGCCAGTGTGAGTTCACAGAATTTAAGGAAAAAGTCTTTAAATTCTTTTAAAATTCTTTTTTGGTTTTGTTGTTGGTGGTTGGTTGGTTTTTTGAGACAAGGTCTTGTTATCTATTTGAAATTGGCCTTGAACTCACTATGTAGCCCAGTCCAGGCTTGAATTTGCAGCAATCCTCCTATCTTGGCCTCCCAAGTGCTGGGATTACAGGTGTAGACTACCTACCAGGTTTAAAAATCACTTTAGAAATCATTATTAAATTAGGAGAAAAGCAGAAGGTGAAAGCAAAAAAATTATTGTTGCAGCACTGAAGATCAAACAAAGGGCCTCAAGTAAGTTAGATAAACAGTCTGCCACTGAGCTACATCCCCAGCTCAGGGAGAAAAAATATAAAATCAAGAAGAAAAGACCAACACTATAGATCTGCAATGACAGAAGAGAAGTTTCAACTTGATAATAAAGAACATTAATTTTAGCTGGACATGGTGGCTCACACCTATAATCCTAGCACTCTGGAAAGCTGAGGCAGGAAGATTGCAAATTTGGGTCTAGTCTGGGCAACTCAGTGATTTAGTGACACCCTGTCTCAAAATAAAAAATACAAAAAATAAAGGGCTGAGGATGTACCTGAGTTCAGTCTCCAGTATTGCAAAATAAAACACTTTCAATCCCAACTAAATGAAATACTTCTCCCCATCTCTGCAAAACAGAATTCAAAAAATAACAAATATTGGCAAAGATAAGGAAAGATCAGAGTCCTTGTTCACCATAGGTGAAGATGTATAATGGTACAGCCTCTGTGGAAAACAGTATGATGATTCCTTCAAGAATTAAACAGAGAATTGTCATATGAGCCAGCAATTTCATCTCTGAGTATATACTCAAAAGAACCAAAACAAGTATTTGTACATTCCTGTTCACAGCAACACAATTTACAATAGCCAAGAGGTGGAGGCAACTTACGTATCTACACATGATTAGATGAAGGAAATGTGGTATGTCAGTGCAATGGAATATTATTCAGCCTTTAAAAGGAAAAAAAACCAGACACATGCTACACCCTGGATGATCCTTGAATTTATTATTCTCAGTGAAAGAAAACCAGTCACACAAAGACCAACACTGTATGACTTCACCTCCATGAGGCATGTAAAATAGGTAAATGTCAGGAATTGAGGAAGTTTCAGTGACCTCAGCCGCCTCCATCTCCCATCTTTAGCTGCACCCCTGTACAACTTGTTTTCTAGCCTCATGGAGTTCTCAAGTCTGCTGCACAGATTAGATTGCCTTTGACAAAAGAAAGAAGAACCTGGCTACATAATTTAATAGCAATGATACTCACATCTCATGTAACAGGAGCTCAGGGCAGATGCCCCTGGCTCTCTCAATTCATGATAGTGTCAAGGACCCAGTTGTTTTCCTGTCTCTTCTCTGATCCTTGGACACTTTCTTTATTGTCACAGAGTGACTGCTGTAGTTCCCAGCATCTCTCCCAGATGTGAAAGTGTCCCAGGAAGGAGTGTTTTTTAGAAGTCTCATTGTAGACTTCCCTATGCCTCCTGTAGGACTGAGTCACAGAACTGTGCTCATATCAGCCACTGGCAAGATACAAGGATCACCCTTCCAACCTGAGGCCATGCTGGCAAGAGGAGAGCTGAGCAGAATGAGGGTCTAGAGGACAGAGGGCAACAGCACTTTCCCGTCCTGCCCTACTTTTCCTCACAGGCCACCTGCTGGGAGTCCATTCTGCCTGCAAAGGCCAGCAGACTTCCCTCAACCAGCTGACCTCACCACTGCCCTCTCTAGAGCCAAACTCCAGGTCCTCATAGCTGTTTCTGTCTTCAGCACAGCATTTGCTCCCTGGGGTTGGCTCTCTGCTACCTCAAGTCCCTCAGGAGCAGAAACTGCTTCTTGACCCCCCCAAGGACACATGTAGGAAGGGCCCAAATAGGACACCTGCATGGTGATATTGTGTGTCCTGCAACTAGGAGCAAAGTCCAAGGAAAAATGGAGGCCCCTGTCACTGAAATAAACAGACAACTGTGTAATGGAAGCTTGTCTTTGCTCTTCCAGGAGGTTCAGATAGGTGCTTAGGGTGGAGGCCGGCACTGCTCTGTGCCAGCACTGGCTCTGTCAGGGTGGTGCACCTGCTGACCCACCTGGATCGCCTGCCCCGTGGCTGGGCTCATGCCCTTTGCTGATGAATTAGATGATTGTCTAAGCTCCTGCTCTTAAGCACAGAAGACGACACAGCGCTGCTTCTGGTTGGCCTTTACCTTGCCTGCACTCTTTGTAGTTACTACTTCTTGATCTGCATGTGCCAGAGGAAAAGTCTCTGACTCCACAGGGATCCCATGTAGTTAAGAAGGCCACGGAGCTCCCAAACGTGGCAGAAACATTGCCAAGGCTGGCACAAGAGTGTGGCCAGGCTCCCTCACTTCTGGAGAGGCTGCCCACAGCGTGAGGCCAATACCTTAGTCTCCTTTTCCTGCAGGGAGGTTTCCTGGCACCCTCCATGCATCAGGTCTTGCACTGAAACGCAAAGGAGTCACTATGCAAACTGCCAGAAGAGGAGCTGTCTATTTGACGATAACAGTAAAAAGTAGCAAGGCCTAGGGCTGGCAATGGGTAGAGCTCTGTTAAGAGGGAAAGGCATGAAAAGATGGGTTGTGAAGAGTTCACGTCCCCAGGCACAGAAAGCTGTCCTGGTTCAAATTAGTGGGGCCATGCTGTCTGCATAGGAGTTCTTTCAGACAGTGTAAGGGGGCACCTGTCTGTGCACAAGTATCTGTCACTAAGGGTTTTCAAGAAAGTTGACAAGTGAGGCCCCCAGGGAAGTGCTCAAAAAGACAGGATGCTGTGGAGCTAGAAGCTGCTGGGTACGAATCCTGTCTTTTCTATTTCTCTCCCAGAGCTAGTGAATTCCTAAAGATGATAAACAAACTGCTTTTTTAAAAAAAAATTTTTATTTAAAGAGAAAAAAAACATGTAAAGGGTAGAGATAATACAGAATTTAAAAAAAAAGATAAACAGTAAGAAATCACTAGATGATAAATTACATATTGTCCTCTTAGAAATAGTTATTCAAGTTACAAAATTAAAGCATACAAAATAGATATTCAAACAGTGAGAGTGTAAACAGCTACACATACATGAGTCTCTACATGTATTTCTATCCTTTCTGTATTAGAGGGAAAAACAAAACATAGCAAGACAAAACAAAACAAATTCCTATAAAAACATGAAACCAAAAAGTTGTATAAAACCACAGTACAAGATGATCTACAATGATTACTGTGTTGTTTCTTATTCTCTTCAATAGAATTGTCTATATCATCAGGCATAATTGAATATACCAGTATAATTGAATATAGCAGTATATAACAATATTAGTAAAAATGAAAGATTGTAGACAGTATAAAACTTCAAAGGCAGGTAATAATCAAACCATAGTGGATATTCTAGTGGATCTTGTCATCTTAAGTGCAGTTGCCTATACTCTCAGACTTGATACTATCAATCATAACAGCTTTGAATAAAATCTATCAATACAAAACAGTGATCTAACAAACCAGATTCAATTAAGATCAGTCATGGTAAAACAGTATAAATTGTACAGAGCTTTAGATTAAGTTAATAGGAAATTAAGGATGATTATCGTACTATATCCTGCTATTTTTGGGATAACTGACTGTGCCCTCAAATCTAGTATAGGTAGAATGACTGGAACAGAATATAATGCATCTAAGCAGAGTGGTGTTAGTAATGTGGGTTTCAAATCCTGGTACACTATTAACAATATATCATATCAAGACCATCTATGTTAGAGATTCTAGCCAACCTTCTCTGCCTCATTTCTGCTATGCTCTTTTTCTGCCTTTGTTTGTCTACTTTTCTCCTTCATTCTACTGCCTGCCCCACTCATTGAGGCCTTTCTGCCACTGTTCCTAAAACCCCAGTATTTTTTTTTCTCTCTCTAGAATGTCCTTCAGTATTCTCTGTAGGGTTGGATTGGTGGTCACAAATTCCCCCCGTTCCTCTTTGTCATGGAAGCATCTCATTTTTCCATTAATTTCTAGTGACAGCTTTGCAGTGTGCATCAATCTGGGCTGGAGGTTATTTTCTTTCAGGGCTTGGAATACTTCACTTCAAGCTCTTCTTGATCTGATGGTCTGTGTCGAGAAGTCTGCCATGATCTTGATGGGCTTACCTTTATAGGTAATCTGTTTCTTTTCTCTGATGGCTTTTAATATTCTGTTTTTATATTGAATTTCTGGTATCTTGACTATATGTCTGGGTGTAGCTCTATTTTGGTTGTAGGTGGCTAGAGTTCTATATGCCTCACATAACCAAGTGTCATTTTCTTTTCCCATGCTTGGGAAGTTTTCCTTAATTATTTCCATGAATAGCCTTTGTAATTTGCCTGTTTGTATTTCTGCTTCTTTGCTCACATTTCTTATTCTTAATTTGTAGATTCTCTTGTCATTTCTAGCCTTTGTATTGTTACTGCCTGTTTCCTTGTTATTTTTAAGAGATCTTTCCTTTCATGATCACACATTACAAACTTGTCTTCAAGTTTTGATAGTCTATCCTTAGTTTCTTTTAAGGAGTTTTGCCAGCTTTCAATGGAGTTTTTAATTTCCTGGTAGTCTCTTTGAATCTGCTTCATGTATTCTATATTTTCTTTATATTCTTTATTGAATGTTTCTCTCCTTTTTTTATGTTCTTCCCTTCTTCCATCTGTATCTTCCTGAGAGCATTTCTTTTATTACTCTGTTCATATCTTGCTTTACCTGATTTAATATTTCAGTTTTAAGCTCGTCTACAAGGTCCCGAAGATATCTCTTAATGTCCATTGAAGCCATGTCTGATGTTGTATGTTTGCCGCACTCAGTCTCTCTTGTTTTTCCCTCCCCTGGACCAGTGCTCTCAGGGTTCTGAGCTGGGGGCCTCCTCCTGCCTCTCTCTCCTGTCATGGTCCTGGCTTCCTCCACACAGGTTACAGTGGAGGTCCCAGCCCCCTTCCCTGTTGGCCACGGTTCCTCTGAAGCATGCTGGCGAGGGACCTCCATCCTCTCCTGCCTGCTCTTGTCACTGAGGTATAAGCAGGGTCTGCGTATGCCTGCCCCTCTACACCGGGCCAATCAAACTTCAGGGGCCTTCACCAGGTTAGTGTGTGCTAGACACAGGGAATTGATTTGGGAGGGCTCATTGGGTCCTGGCCAGGGGCATGGCCCCATCCAAGCAAATCCCATGAATCTGCTATGGGGTGGGAGCAACCAACTGAAGTCACTGTCACTCCCAGTGCAGGCTCTTCCTGCCCGATTCCAACATGTCACCCATTTGGTCATGCCCTTCCTGTTAGGGGGGGTCTCATTCCCAGCACTGACCATGGATTAATGAAGGTCCCTTTGCCAGCTCCACTCTTCACTGGACTCACCAACCCCCAACTTCAGCATAGCTGTGGCTCCTGTGAGTGGTGGCAAGAACGAGTTTGGGCGGCCCTGGCAGCTAGCGCAAATTTGTGAATTCAGGCCAGTGCAAATTTGGCGGGTTGCGGTGAAAACGCTGTTTCCAGTAGTTTTAGCTGTTCCAATTGTAGCCCCAACACTGTTTGACAAGTTTTTTATGTTTTAATTTCTTCTTGTGTCAAGAAGATCCATCTCCTTTGTCTGGGTCTCTCCAGGGTGTTTTATTCTGGCATACAAATTGTTTCTCCCAGGAGGTTTTGTATTTCGTTGCTCACTGATCAGCCATCTTTAGCTCCAGCATCCTGCTTTTGAGCCACAGTTTGTATACAAACTGATCCTGTGCCTACACCCAACCACTTGCTTTAAATCCTACATCAAGTTGATATTTCTCTGTTCTAAATCACCCGGGCCATGGGTGCCAGAAACCTGGACACCCCACCCCAGAAGTCCCAGCCTAATGTTACCATAACATTGCTTAGGGGTTCCTGGCCCCACCTCATTCTTTCATTTTCTTTTCTTTTTTTTTCTTTTTTGTAGTGGGAATTGAACTGAAGACCTTGCCCTTGCCAGGCAAGTGCTTATGTCACTAAGTTACCTCCCTGGCCCTCACCTCACTCTTTTTGAGATGGGCTCTGGCCTCCTCCCCTCACCTCCTTTCTGTGTCTCTGGTGGTTCTTCATTGGCCTTGTGGGCATGGTAAGTGTGCCTCTCTGCTCAGCAGATGTAAGTAATATGTCCTTTTTTTCTTATGCCTCTGAATTGTTTAATTCTTTCCCTTTTTTCTTTGTGATACTGAGGACTGGACTCAGATCCTTGCCCATGCTAAACTAGTTCTCTACTACTGAGCTACATCCTCAGTCCTTTGTATTGTCCTCAAGGTGCATTCATGGTATAGCACAGCGAACCTATGGCATGTGTGCCACAGTGGGCTGATTGTATTATTGAATGCTTTAAAAGGTTCACCATCACCTTTAAAAGGTGTCAGGATTTCCCTCCTTTTCAAGGCTGAGTAATATTTCATATATATAGCACATTTTGTTTACCCATTCATTTGTTTCTGGACACTTGGATTTCTTCTACTTCTTGCCAATTGTGTGTAGTACTTCAATGAACATGAGTGTGCAAATCTCTTAGAAACCATGCATGCTTCCCATTCTTTTATTTATACCCAGAATTGGAGTTGGTGATTGTCTGGTAATGCCACTTTTAGTTCTTGAGGAGTGGCTATACTATTTTCCACAGTGGCTGCACCATTTCTATTCTCCCAGGCATGCATTTATTTTTAAATTGGATTATAATATTCAGAACTCAAAAAAAGAACCCTTTCTCTTCCTGCTTATAGCATTAGTGCAGGTGGAAGGCAGGTAGGCTGGCAGGGCAGGTGGTTATAGAGAAGTTTTTCTGGTTAAAGAATTGACATGATTTAAAAATTGGAATTTAAATGCAACTGATTTTAGAAATTTGTTCATAATATATCAAGAAAATGCTGAATTTTCACATATTTCCTTCTATAATGTCCACAGTCACCACCACCTTTATCTGGCCCCATCTTCATGGCTCCCTTCATTCCTTCAGGCCTGTTCCCTGGTCTCAGGCGCTCTCTGTCCTATTTCCCCAACTCTTCTCTCCTTTGTGTCTCTGGGGGCCAAAGATCCTTGAGAAGGCTCCTCTGGGCCACCAGGACCAGGGTGGTTAGTTAGTTACAAACAGCCACCTCCAAGTAGAAATCCCACTTGAAAAGAAGCAGCACTTCAGAGGGGTCCCTCAAACTCCACTGTCTAGGGGAGCAGCACCTGCTGTTCATGGTGCAAAACCCCAGCCTGGAGGGGGGGGAGGCGGGGAAGCAGAGGCAGGGAGTGAGATGAGGAGGATGGGGAGGAGGAAGCGAGGCATGGAGGACAGAGAAAGAGAGAAGGACAGGAGAGGAGAATAAAGAGGAGAGAAGGAGAGTGAGGGAGGAGAGGAAGCAGGGAAGGGAGATGGAGAAGGGGTGGAGACACTAGCCAGGTCAGACAGGCCTGGAGGGGTCTTTCTGGCTCTGTTTTAATGACATCTGAACATGCACCATGTATAAGGCTGGATTGGCCTTGGCTCTGACTTTGATGATCCTGTCCCTAGCCCAGCCAGGCCCCCAAAGCCTTGCTCTGTACTCCTTCCACCAAAGCTGTCCAAGTGTCTCCCATCCTCACCTGGTTACCTGTGCCCAAGCACCAGGGTGAAGTGTGTGCCCAAGCACCAGGGTGAAGTGTGTGCCCCTGTCTTGTAAGGGGTTGCAGAACTGAGAAAATGTGTGAGTCAGCACCTTGCAGTAGGAACAGATACGGTTGGGTGCCCACCCGCATAAGGAGACGTGGACTGGTGCTCAGGGAGTTCAGGAGAGACTGCAGCACAGCCTTGGGGAAAGTACTTCAGCTGGGGGTGTGGAATCACCATAATTTCAGAAAGTTCAGGCGTCATTGAAAAGTCAAAGGAAGATCAAAAAATTATCTGAATCCCACTGGACAGAGATTATCATTGTTCATGCATTAGCAAAATGTCCTGGACTTTGGCAAATAGACATAGATGTATTTTTTTAAATTGAAATAGTTAGTTTTGACCCTTGTTTTCTCACTTATTGTTGGGGGGGCTGATTTGACTCACAGCCCTGTGCATCTGAGCTGCATCCCAGCCCCTATCGCTCGCTGCTCTAAGGCAGTTTTGTATCACCCAGGAATCACCTAGGATATATACTACCAGTGACTGCCTTCATTTCACCCAATGCTGTAAGGCAGTTAACTGCTGGCCATTTTTGCTTCTTCCTTTTCCCTTCCCCAGATAGATAATATTGTAAGCATTCTTGAAAAAGACCGTTGTATCCAGTTGCCGACATTTCTTAAGGATAAATGCCTGGCCAGAAGTCGTGGCTCCATGAGGGGGCTCTGGACCTCACTGCCTGGGACATGGGCAGCTGGGGTCAGGCTGGCTACTCACACTCTTCACAAAGAGACCCTGTGGGCTGGGGGTGGGGCTCAGTTCCCATCATGTATGACACACTGGCTTCCATTCCCCAGTGTGTGCATGGCAGGGCTGCAGGGTACTTTGCCATTGTGGTTACTGAAGAGAAAACTTCGCTTTAAAATGGGGACTATTTGTCTGCTTGCTGTTGAGGCTGCCTCTCTTTAAATGTTTCTTGCTTATTTGTACTTGTTGTCTTTAATGAATTGTCTGTCCGTACTACCTGCTTATGTTTCTATAGGAATGTTTCTCTTTTCTTTGTTACTATATTGTAGAAAAGCTCTTCATATCCTTTATTGTGTATGTTCCAAAGTGGTTTCACACTTTGCCCTTTTTTTGAAGTTAACTTCTGTTTACTTAAATCTTTATTTTTTAAATTTTTATTGTGTCTCCTTCCCTCTTATGCTTAGAATTTCTTACCCTATCTGAAAGAAAGTAAACATTTTCCTGTGTCCCTCTGTTTTGGTACACTTTGCTCTTTAACTTGTGTTTCCTAGCTAAGGGTGTGCATTGTAAGTACTAAGAGAAGCCAAGCACAATGGTGTGAGCCTATAATCCCAGTACTTGGGAGGCTGAGGCAGGACTGGGTAACACAAAACCAAAACAAAAGCAACATAAAGCACAAACAAAATACTAGTGTGTTTTTAAACTCTAAATACCCATGCCTCATTCTATCCTGATCTCTCAGGAGCCCTGGAGGGATGGAGGTAAGGAGAGAAGCCTGGGTATTTTGGAAAAAATGCCACAGATGACTCACAACCAAACCTGTGATTATGGACTTTTTCCTTCTGGAATATATGTGGCATAAGAGAAGAATCCAAATATAATGTGTTTTTAAAATAGTTGCTTGCACAAAAATAATTTATTAACTGTGCTTCTTTCCCTACCCAGTGAAATGACGTTGAGCCCTCACAGTCTGCCAGGGTTTGGTTCCGGCGCCCACTCAGATGCCAAACTCCAGTTACTCAGGTCCCTTATATAAAATGGCACAGTATTTGCACAAAACCCACACACATCTTCCAGTATACTTTAATCTCTAGGTTATGTCTAATACACAGTGTACTTTAAATGCTTGATAAATAGTGGTTATACTGTATTGTTTAGGGATAATGGCAAGAAAAAGAAAGTCCACACACTCTCAGTGTAGATGACTCCATTGTGAGCCCCACCACATTTGTTTTTTGACCCTCCACTTGGTTGAATTTACAGATATGAAAGCCAGGGATATATATTGAAACTGATTCTTCAGCCACAGGTATAGCTTGGTGATAGAACACTTGCCCAGCATGAGTGAGAGCTTGGGTTCAATCCCATGCACTGAAAAAAAAAATTATAAACTCTCAATTACAACCCAGTAACATTTCCTTTTGCCTGCAGTGATTTTGTGTCTGTGCTATAGAGTTGTTGGTTCTCAGATTTGGAACCCTGGGACTCTGTGATCCTAGGCTATGTGACTTAGGCTGAGACTTTGGACCCAGCAGTGATTTGCTGCAGACCCTGTGTCCTTGATGGGCTGGATATGCCCCTCACATCTTGCTGAGTCCTGTGTCCTTGAGGCCCAAGCCCTGACTCAGCTGGCACTGGACTTGGAGTAACCACCCTCTGATGTCAGGCATAAGTTTGCCACCCCTGGGGCTGCTGAGAACCTCCCCTGCTCTGAGTTCTTGGGGAGAAAGGACCTCAAGATGGACCTCTCCCCACACTCCAGCAGCTCTCGCAAAACATGTATCTGGAAGTCACCGAGTTCTGTAGGCAGAAAGCCAGACACCCCACAGCTTGATTCCGAGCAGGAGCACAGACAAGAAGTCACCTGGTGTGTGGGAGCTTGTAGACCATTTGTCTCCTCACAGTGAGGCTGAGACTGCAGACTTGAGTGAGGCTGTTCATCAGCTCAGGAGATGTGAAATCAAATCTGCTCATAGACCTAAGTGTGCATGTCCAGGCCTGGTTCTCCCCTGTCCTGCAGAAGTGATTTACCTTGGGTGTGAGAGGTGAGGTTTCAAACCTGACATAATGCACAACCCACTTTAGGTGAGATGAGGGGTCTGAAAGCAGATAACTGAAACATCTGAGTGGCTGGACACTGGGAATACAAAGCAGGCCAACGAGGAGTTTCTGGATCTCTCCTTTCCCAAGGGTGTCTACCTATCAGGTTGAAGCATACTCTGATCAGAGAAAAAACCTTGTCAGCCAGCAGCCATCTGGTTTGTCCTGCTTTTCCTTCAGCTCAGCAGGTCACCATGTCTCACTCCCTCACTCATGTCCCCTCCACCTGGGAGTTGTCTCTTGCACTTCCAAAGCCCACAGGAGCAATATGAGTCCTCCTCTTACTTGACTGATCTTTCTGAAGCACTTAGCTGGTTGATTACTCCCCCTGCCATACATACACATGAGAGTTCTTTCCTGACAACGGTCCTTTCCTGTCTGGTTTCTGCCTCTCAGTTCTTTACTGGACATCTCCTCTTCTACTCTATGAAGATATCTTCCAGAACTCTGACCTTGACCCTTTCCTTACTCAGTATGTTTCATCCATCCACCCACTCCATCCCTGGAGCTTTACCTCTTATATTAATATGTTTCCTGTTGCTATAACAAAATACCTTAAACTGAGTAAAATAAAGAAGTTTATTTCACTCACAGCTTCGGAGAGTGAAAGTAGAAGATTGGGTGATCTCATCAGTTCAGCTTCTGATGAGGACCCCACTAGCTGAGACACATCAGTGCTCATGGTATCATGGTAGAAAAGGTCCCATGGTGAGACAGGAAGCCAGACAGTGGAGAGTAATTACTCCTGAGGAAACAAGCCAAGGTTCCACAAGAACTACCTTAATCTCTCAGAAGGCAGAGACCATAATGACCCAGTTACCTTGCACTAGGCCCCACTCAAATTAGTCCCTCACCTCAGCACTGTTGCCCTGAGGACCACACCTCCAAGACAGAAACCCTTGGGGGCAAACACATCCAAACCTCTTGTTCTTAGAAAGGGTCTGGAATCCCCCTGCACCTTGAGTCTCCGACCCTGCAACACATAAGCTCCTACTACTACTTCAGCCCACACTGCCCCTGTTGTGCCTTACATCTCTGTAACCCGTGCCACTGCTTGCCTCCTATCCATCTTCGTCTCACCTCTCACCTCTTCCTGCTCTCCCCACCAGTGTCCCCACCAGCGTGGACACCAAACTCAGGTTCTTAGGACATGTTGGCTGAGTAGGTTTCCAATTGTCACTTCTACATCAGGTTTTTTTTTCCCCCCTGAGGTATGATTTTTATAACCTAAAACACAATGCATTGCACTGATTTCTTTTAATTTTATTTTTTAAAGGGGAAAGGTAAGCAACAGTGGTGATGGGGAAGGGAAAGGCAAAGAGAGATAAGTAGAGAAGAGCAAAGACAATGCTAAGAAAAGGGAATGCAAGATGGGCAATAGTAGATTGTGGCACAGAAAGGAGGGAGAAGGGAGAGGAGAAAGGAGGAGAGAAGAGAAAAAGGGGAAATGAGAAGAGAGGAAAGACAAGAAAGGGGAGGAATAAAGGGGGAGCCAGGAGAAGTATGCGAAGAGGAACATTTCTTTGAAGAGGAGGCAGGGTCTCACTGTGTAGTCCAAGCTGGCCTTGAACTCACTTGAACTTTGATTTTTAATGAATTTATACAGCCATACCAGTATCACCTCAGTTCAGTTTTAAAATATCTCCATCAACCCAAAATGTTTTCTACTGCCTGTTTGCAATTTCTACTTCCTTTTCTACCCTTACTCAGAGCAACTGTCAACCTGCTTTCTACATACAGATCTGCCTTTTCTGGGCATTGACCATGTACTTTTTTCATTAATCTGCCTCAGAAGACCAGCCCAATAAAATTAAGGGCTTGCTCTGGAAAGATGACATCAACAGAAATTGTGGAATAAGAACCTATGCGAATTCCTCCAGAAAATTGGTGAAATACTGGAAAAATTATGCTGGCAAAGTTATCATCACAGGCTAGCGATGTATCTCATAGAGTGCTTAGCTAGCATGTATCAGGCCCTGGGTTCAATCCCCAGCGCAGGAAAAAAAAAATTATCAACAACTTTTTCAAAGCTCTATAAATTAATCAAAGGCTCACAGGTATCTGGGGAACATTTACTCAAGTCAGACAACTGAGTCTCTGTAAGAAGAGTGAAATTGTGGTGCTTTAACCTGCTCTATTCTCATCATCCTCTTAGCTCTATGATGGCTTTGAAAACCAACAGCCCAGCCTCATAAAACAAGCAGTTTGGAAGACATATGCTAGGGTGGAGTTCCTTCAAAGCTTCATTTGCAGAGCTTTGTCATTATTTGGCCTATCTGGTGGTGCCCAGAAGACTGCATGCACAAGATTGTCTTTATCTGATCTGACTTGGAGCTTGGCAAACATGAATAGCTCTTCTCCAGGAGTTTTTGTTAAGAACAAGGAGAGACAGTTATTGAGCACTGTAGCTACCTAAGGTGATGTACAACAGCTGGAGAAATAATCGACTAACTTAAACACTTAAAAGGAAAATCTGGGAGCTGGATGTGATGGTGCATGTCTGTAATCTCAACACCATGGGAAGTTGAGGCAGAAATATTGCAAGTTTGAACCCAGCCTGAGCACCTCAGTGACTTAGTGAGAACTTGTTTCAAAATGAGAAATGAAAAGAGCTAGCGATGTAGCTCAGTGTGAAGGTCCTGAGTAAAATCTACAGTAATGCACACACACACACACACACACAAATTGTGAAAGTATAAGAATGATTTCTTTCCAAATAGGGAATATTAATAAAGAGAAATCATTTTTTTAAACGCCAAAAGAAGTTCTAGGGTGAAAACTACAATAATTGAAATAAAAAATTCACTAGAGGAGTTCAGTATCAAATTGGGTGAGTAGAAGGAAAAACCAGCAAATTGAACATAGGTCATTTGCAGTTATCTGAAGACCAAAAAGAAAAGAGCTGAGTCTGAAGAGTAGGAAGCAAAGAATAGAACAATGAACACAGCCACAGAGACTTGCAGTGCAACTCTAAAGTATACCAGCAAGTGCACTGTAGGGATTCCAGAAGGAGGGAAGGGGTGAAAGGAGCAAGAATATTTGAGGAAATAATGGCTAAGTTTTGATTAAAAAATATAAAATCTAAGCTCTTTATAATCAAACTGTCAAAAGATAAGAGGATCTTATGAGCAACAAGATAGAAGCAACTCACTCAACAGAAGTCCAGTAAGATTAACCACTAAT
Organism: Hydrochoerus hydrochaeris; assembly: GCA_004027455.1. NCBI lineage: Eukaryota > Metazoa > Chordata > Mammalia > Rodentia > Hydrochaeridae > Hydrochoerus > Hydrochoerus hydrochaeris. The sequence continues at coordinate 53,398 of PVLA01001773.1, read as the reverse complement.
TTCTCACCCCAAACCATGGCAGCCAGAAAGTAGTAGGATGACACACAGTACTGAAAGAAATGAAACAAAATACTCTTTAAGCAAAAATTTCATATCTGACAAAACTGTCCTGCAAAAGAGAAGGAAAAATGTAGACATTCCCAGGTAAACAAAACTGAGAGAGATCATCACCAACATATGTTAGCTACAACAAATAATAGAGGGCATCCTTCAGGCTGAAGGTGAAGGACATGAGCCAGTATTTCAACTCCATGTGAAGAAACAAGGAGTTCCAGGAACGGTAACCTCATAGGTAAAGTAAAGATAAAGCATAGTATAGATATATTTTGTTTGCAATTATATTTTGCCTATCTGATTTAAAAGCCAATGTGTAGATTAATGAACATATAAAGTAGAAAGATGAAAAATATAATTTGTAATAATAATAGCATGGATGGAGGAACAGCACCACATTGAAGCAACATTTTGCATATATATGAAATTAGGTTGGCATTAATCTGGGTTATTATATTAATTGTAATCCCCAGAGCAATCACTAAAAATAACTAGAAAATATATGCAGAAAAGCAAATGCTATTTCTTAGTTGCTTAAAGAGAACTAAATGGAGCTGGGCCCAGTGGTGTATGCCTGTAATCCCAGATATTTGGGAGACTGAAGTAGCTAGTTCAAGGCTAGCCTGGACAACTCTTGTCTCAAAAGTATAAAAAGGTTGATGATCTAGCTCAGTGGTGGAGCGCCCATAGGTTCAACTGAGGAATACAAGAAGATATAAGACAAGTACAAAATGAGGAGCAGAATGGGAGATGACCCTATTTCATCAGTAATTGCATTGTTGAAATAGTCCAATTAAAGCTACAAATTGAATGGTTTATCTTATGTGAGAAACTCAAAGTGTAAATATTTTTTAAAACAAAGCATAAGACAGATGATAGGAAATAGAGAGACAGATTTTATGGAGATGGGAAGGAAAACTGAGGATGAGGGAGATGGAAGGGAAGGGAAAGGAAGAGAAAATAAAAAGCATCAAGGGGGAATTAGTGGTGTAAGTGCCTGCCTGGCAAGCACAAGGTCATGAATTCAAACCCCAGTACCAAAAAAGAGAAAAAAAAAGCATCAAGGTGCAGTATGTATATGTATGTATATATGTATGTGTACATGTATATGTAACAGTGCTCCATACTGAATATATGTATTATGTATCGCAAACATGCACTAATGGCTGGGTGTGGTGGTGCATGCCTGTAAGCCTAGCACTTGGAGGCTGAAGCCAGAGGATTGTTGCAAGTTTGAAACTAGCCTGGGCTGGGCTACAAGGTGAGTTCAAGGTCAACCCGAACTTCGTAGCAAGACCCTGTCTCAAAAAGACAAAAAGAAAAAAAGTTCACTAATGTTTTCTAAGTTAGAAATTAGAAGAGTGAATATAAAGACATGCTCCAACTATATGTTGCCTCAGGAAACACACTTTAGACACAAATAAATTAAAAATTAAAAGGATGGGAAATGATATTCATGCAAGTAGTATTGGAAAAAAAGAGCTGAAGTAATCTATACTAGTATTACACAAAACAGATTTTAAGGCAAAAATTGATATTGGAGGCAAAGTAAGATATTTCATAGTGACAAAGGACTGATTTGTCAAGAAAATGTAACAAGTACATTTATATATATATATATATATATATATATATATATATATATATATATACATATATATAGTTTTTGGTCCAGGATTGAAAAAAATCTTCAGTTCACTCTAGAACAGAATTTGGAATACAACCAAACTTGGTTTGTTTGTTTGTTTGTTTGTTTTGGTACTGGGAATTGAACTCAGGACCTTGTGCCTGCCAGACAGGTACTGTGCTGCTGAGCTATATCCCTGGCCCCCAAAATTCTGACTCACTAAACTTTTCAAACAGTGATATACTCAGCTTTACTATCTCCAACCAATTTTACTGAATTTGATATCTTAATAGATTTGTTTACATTTTAAATTATTTAACTGAAAAATAAAGTCTCATATAGTGAACAAATATGGAAATAAAGCGACACACACCTAAATAACAAATAAGCCACAGAAGAAATCATCAGGAAAGTTTTGAGAGGGATGGAGGGAAAACCCACAATATATCAAAACAGTTGAGATGTGGCTAATGCAGTGCTTAAAGAGACATTTAAAGCTATAAATCACCTATGTGAGGAAAAAAGAAAAATTTCAAGTCAATAGCCTAAACTTCTACTTTAAGAAAATTAGTAAACTTCAAAAGGAACAACAAGCTAAGCCTAATGCAGCAGAAAGAAATACATAGTACACGTGAGAATAGAAATAACTTTAAAAAGGGAATGGGAAAGCATTAGAAACACACACACACACACACACACACACACCCCAAACATTGCAGAGAGGTTTTGTTTTGTTTGAGATAGAGTTTCACTTTGTAGTTAGCTCCATAGACCAGGATGTCCTGAACGCTCTATCCTCCTACCTCAGCCTCCCCATTTCTGGGGAAAAGTTATTCTTTAAAAAAAAAAAAAATCAAACAAGTATTTGTGTAAAGATCCCCTCCCTCCTCCCAGCCCCGGTTACTCTAGGGAGGTCTTCCTCCCTTTGGGGCCAAAGGGCCACATGGGGGCAGTGTCTGCCCTTCTCAGGGACCAGGACATGGGCCTCTGGCCCCACAGCAAGCCCAAGCAACAAGTTTCAAAATATTATAAGCTCCCAGAAATGCCCCCTCACTCCTCCAGCATCACTGAGATGCTGTGTGGGCTGATACAGGACAATGGAAAGGAACCGTCTCTCAGTGTTTTGTCACATGTCAGATGTGATGACAATATTGTGAGGATATTAAAAAAGAGACAGAGATCCAGAGACTTCATATTGAGACATTACCAGCCTTTTATTTTGTATTTTGTTGTTGTTGTTTGTTTGTTTGTTTTTTGAGACAGGGCCTTGTTATGTAGTTCAGACTGGCCTTGAGTTCACTATGTAATCCAGGCTGGCCTTCAACTCGAAGTGATCCTCTTGCCTCAGGCTCCCAAGTACTGGGATTATAGGCATGCACCACCTCACCTGGCTTCCTTTTTTATTTTTTATTTTGAGATAAGTTCTAAATCACTAATTTGCTCATGCTATGTTTGAACTTGCAGTCCTCCTGCGTCAGCCTCTGGTAGTGCCTGGATTATAGGCCTATGCCATCACATCCAGATTTATATTTTAATGTATCTCAAAATATTTAGGGTTAACATGTGTCTGAGGCATGCTAAAAAATGCTTCAAACAAAAGAAAACATGTTAGTGATTTTAACATTAATCTAACTGATGTGCATGCTATATGGGGTTCCAGCTAGTAATTTTGTCTTCTATTCATACAGATAGCTTCCAGCTCTCTGGATTTCACATCTATGCACTCAACCAACTCCAGATGAAAAATATTTTTTTTAAAATCACATCTGTACCAAACATGTACAGACTTCTATTTCTTGCATCTATCATTGCAGTACTTACACTGCATTAGTTATGATAAATAATCTAGAGGTGATTTAAGGTGCACAGGAATGACTATGTTCATGGCTTATGTACAAATCCTATTTTAAGTGAGGAACTTGAATATATTCAGATGTTGGTATGAGTGTGTGAGTGTGAGTGCTGGAACTAATACCTGGAGGACATCAAGGACTGAGTGTGTGTATACATGTGTGTGTTTCTAAACTCTCCCATTAAAATACTGGCAGTGCACACTCAAAGATGCACACTCACTTCTAAATGATCTTGTTCTCTTTGAGCAGGAGTAAGGAATGTCATGCCCTTATCACTTTTGAAATGAAATAAAACGAGATGTAGAACAACTGTAGATAATTAAGATGACTGCTAACATAAAATTATACTCCAAAATGTGCATGCTTTTGGCCCAGCACAAGCAGCCTCCTGCAGCGACCACCCAGTTGTAGATGCAGACATTCGTGATTCAGCTGTCATCGCCAGATATTGGAAACCACCAGACACCCATCAGAAGGGAACTGGCTCGATTACTCAGATGGCTGTGCCACAGCTTAGTCACAGTGCAGCAGAGCTGGGGGTGGGTGGCCGTGGGTGGCCTGGAGTGAGCTTTCAGGGTGTAGTCTGGGCTCAGCTGGAGCCCTCCAGAGAGAGCGGGATGGCTGAGGTCTGTAGTGCTTGCCTTGATGGACTCCTGAGCCCTCCTCAGAGAATACAGGGTACCCGCCCTTCTATCTCTGCTCTATTCTATTTCCTTCGTATTCTCTCCTGCCCCAAGCCAGTTTTTTCTCAAAATTCTCCAGGCCCAAACTGGCAGAATTTGATTGGTACCCTTGGGTGCAGGCAGGCACTCACAGGGGTGGGGATCCACCTTGCCTACAGAGACTGACTGACTCCGGTTCTGCCTCCCTGGTGGGGACTCTAGGAGGAACAAAGCAAGTGTCAGAAACCTGCAGTTTTAGTCTCTGTCTACCCCTCAGTCCTGCCCCTTCCCGACCTCCTAGGGACTCCGCCTCCCTCCCCAGCTTCCCTTCTCTCCTGACACTTGTCTCCATCCCATGGGTTGTAGCAGTGACTTACTCAGGTACTGAGGTCAGTCAGTCTCTGTCACCTATTAAGGTCAGCCGGTCTTCACTGTATAAAGACAGAGCCCGCAGGGACAGAGACTGTGCTGCCACCTTTGAAGTATGTCCCACATGGTGGACATTTGAGGGGTAAAGGGGTCACTAGTGATTTTCCTTTTAGTTTTTATGTCTTCCTTTTGCTTTATAAATTTTCTATAAAGAAGGCATTTTATACTAGCTAGAACAACACTAAAATGTTACTTTACTATAAACAATAGTAAAGTAATAGTAATAGAAGCAATAGCAACTCTCTTTCCTAGCTAGTAAGGTGCAAATGGTGAAGCTCCTTCAGAGGAATTTGATGATTTTTAACCTAAATGTATTTCTACCATACAATCTAGTAATCTCACTGCTTGTTATTTACCCAAAGGTGTTGAAAACATATGTCCACATACAATGTGCCCACGAATGTTTTTTTTCCACAACTACCAAAACTTGGAAGCTACCAAGGTGTTTTTCAGTGGACAAGTAGTTAAATAAATCCTGTCCATCCAACAAATGGATTACTACACAGCACCAAAAAGGAATGAGCCATGCAGCCATGAAAAGTCATGGAGAGTTGGGAGTGGTTGTACATGACTACAATCCCAGCTACTCAGGATGCCGAAGCAGGAAGATCACAAGTTTGAATGCAGCCTGGGCAACTTATCAAGAGCTTATTTTAAAATCAAGACTAAAGATGGCTGGTGATGTAGCTCTGTGGCTAAATGTCTCTGAGTCAATTCCCACTACCAGAAAAAAAAAAAGATGCAAAAGAATCTTTTATGCATATTACTAAGCTAAAGAAGCCAATTTAAAAGGGATATATACTATATTATTCTAACTATATGACATCCCAGAAAAGGGAGAAAAACTAGGGAAACAGTAAAAAAAAAAAATCACTAGTTATTAGGCAAAATAGAGAGGAGGGATGAACAGGCAGAACCCAGAGGGATTTTCAGAGAGTAAAAACATTCAGTGTGATACTATAATGGTGGATCCATGCCATTGTTATATGTTTGTCCAAACCTACATGTTATGAACCCTCATGTAGACTGGAGACCACAGGTGGCCATGATGTGTCAGTGCAGGTTCCCTGATGGTCACAAGAGCACCAACCCTGGGGAGAAGCTGATAATGGGTAGGGGTTTGCCTGTCGGAAGGCAAGAGGTTCCTGGGAAATCTCTGTCACTTTTTGCTTGATTTTGCTGTGAACCTAAAACTGCACTAAAAAAATAAAATCTATTAAAATTTTTTTAAAATAAAAGGAAAAGTAAGGCATCTGGGTGGCAGATGGAGATGGGTTGGACGATGGCTCCTGGGCCCAGAGAGAGAAACAGGGTGAGCTGAACTAAGGGAGAGACAGCCATCAACCAGCTGGTGCTGCCCTGCGCTTGGCCTGTGGGAGCTTCTGGGACTGTGGATGTACAGGCTGCCCCTGCTTGTCCCAGGGCTGCCAGAGAGCCTCTCAGGCACAGCGGGGACTTTCACATGTACCTTTCTCTCCGGATCAGCAAGAGACCTGCCTAAAGTTGGGGTTAACCTGTGAGAGGAAGGTCCAAGTGGGAGTTTTCCCTCCAAAAGTCTTTTGGGAGCTAAAGCTGGGCAGTGCCCTTGGGAAGAAGGGAGCAAAGGAGCAGGGCCCCCAAGCACACAGACACCCCATTGGAGCATCAGGGACCATGCTACAGGAAGCAAGAAGGAGCTGAGGAGAGACCCAGACATAATAGGTACAGTCAGGCAGTGACCTGAATTAGTGTCCTCTCACCTCACTGGGGTTGTGAGGCTGCTTGGACTACTCATGGGATTCTCTGAGCTTTTCTATTTACATCTGAGCAAAAGGCTCAGAGCACCCTCTCAGAATCCTCGGATGTTGATGTCTATGTGAGAACCACATCTGGCTGGCAGCTGTTGACATCCTCTTGAACACTTGATTTCCTTTGCCTGTGACTCTACAATCACCTAGTCTTTCCCTGATGTTGGCTAGGTACCCATTGCAAACAAGTGATTTGGCTTCTTCATTAAGCACGCAGTTAAGGAGCCTGTCTTGGTGCCCTGGGAGCTCCTGATGACAGTATAGTGCCTGCGTAGGCAAGGGTCTTGCTAAGAATGGGAAAGCTGGTTTAACCTGGAGGTCAGGGGCCTCTGAGAAACCTCTGGGGGCAGCCAAGCCTAGGCCAGCAGAGGAGAGGCTGGGCCAGGCCATCTGGGTGCAGGGGCAGAGTCCACAGCATAGGATACCAGCCTGGTGTGTTGGGGCAGCATGCATTTTGCTTCTTAGTGGAAATCCTTCTCTTTCAGTCACATTGTATTTGACTGGGGTGTTTTTCTTGGCTGTAAGGAACAAGATTAGTTGCACGCCTTGTAATTTTTGGTATTGAAGGTATTTTTAACAAATGCAGTCAGTATCGTGGGAACATCCTGGAGTTGCTGGCATGTCTGTAGTCTAAAATCAACCCCATACCCACCCCCAGCCTTCTTCTCTGAAGACGGAGTCACTCAATGAGACATCTATTTTTGTTCACTTAGATTTAGAGTTGAAACATGGGTAAAACTAAGGAAACTGGTATTCTCCTATGGCTAATTCTTTTTCTGATAACTTGTGATATGTGACAGCAAAGTACAGGATTAAAAGGGCCAGAATTCACAGTATGTTCCAGGCAGGGAAAGTTGGGAGCCAGAGACTTCCTAGGAAGAAGTGACCCTTCTCTCCCACCTGACAGTTCATTCCAGAGAGGAGCAGGGAAAAGGAAGATGAAATCACTTGGAAACATTCAGGTAAGACAATGTTAGTTTTCCACTGTTGCACAGCCAGCACCACAGACTTAGTAGTTTAGAATAACAAGTGCTGGGGGCTGGGGATTTAGCTCAGTGGTTTAAGCATCTGCCTAGCAAGCGTAAGGTCATGAGTTCAATCCTTGGTACAAAAAAAAAAAAAAAAAAAAGGATAACAAGTGCTACAACTTGGATATGGAGAGTCACCCAAAGGCACATGTGTTGAAATTTGGGTCCGCAGCCTGTGGCATTACTGGAAGTGGTGGGACTTTCCAGAGGTATGGCTTAATATGAGAAAGTTAAGTGGTTGGAGATATGACTTAGAAGGAGATATTAGGACCCCAGCCCCTCCTCTACCTTTTTTCAATTCCTTGGTCCCATGAGGTAAGCAATTTTCTGTACCACAAATTCCTGCCATGATGTACTATTTCTACACAAGCCCAAAGTACACAGTCCCTGCCATGATGTACTGCTTCTATACAGGCCCAAGTAACCATGGATTGAAACCTCTGAAGCTATAAGTCAAAAATAATATACCTTTTATCCTTTTTCCCCCCTCCCCTTTTTTGGCTATGATGGGGATTACTCTAACATTGAGCCTCATGCCAAGCTTCCTTCTTTTTATTTATTTTGAGACAGAATCCCCTTAATTTTCCCAGAATGGCCTCCAACTTGTGATCCTGCTAGCTCAGCCTCCAGGGTGGCTGGGATTATACCATGCCTAACTTTTCCTTCCTTTTAATTATTTCAGTTATTTTGTTATAAAAACAAAAAGCTGATTAACACAATGTTAATGATCTCATGATTTCTGCGGGTAAAGAATTCATGAGCAAATAAGTTTGCTTTGTTTTTTTTTTGCAGATAACTTTTAATGTTCTGCAACACAGTAGAGAAACTATAACTGACAGTTAATTGTGTACTTCAAATAAGATGGGATTTTGAACACTAAATATTTCAGGTGATGGATATGCTGATTAACCTGACATGAGCATTACACATTAGATAGATAGATGGTAGATAGAGGATAGATAGATATACTAAATGTACAATAATTATATGTCAACATTTTTAAAAAATATTTTTAAAGAAACTGGGGAATGGCTTAGTTGAAGCCCCTGTTTCCAGGTCTCTAAGAGCTATCAAGTGTTAGCCGGGACTGTGGTCTCATCCAAAGGCTTGGATGGATGAGGTTCCACTTCCAAGGTCACTCACATGGTTGTTGGCAGGAACCACTCCCTCTGAGATCTTGAATCAAACCCAAGTTCCTGGCTGCCTGTTGGTGGAGGCTGCCCTTGGATGTTTGCCACACGGGTCTCCCCAGCATGCAACTTGCTATATCAGAGCCAGCAGGGAGAGAGTCTAAGGGGAACCTAAGCTCAGCACCACATTCTCAATGCTGCTGAATTCTGTTAATCAGAAAGTTATTCAAGGGGGCTGGGGATATAGCTCAGTGGCATAAGTGCCTGCCTGGCAAGTACAAGGTCTTGAGTTTGATCCCTGGTACAAAAAAGAAAAAGAAAAGAAAAGGAAAAAAAGAAAGTTATTCAAGACGTAGAGATCTTTTAGGGCTGTACATATCAAGGTGGGGTCATAAAGTCATCTTAGATGCACTCACCGTGAGCACATATGAAAATAGTCATGCTGTGGCTAAGGCATGCATTTACTTCATAGGAAAATAGGTAATACAATCTTTCCAAAAGGTGCTTTGGTTCCTAGTCTGGGAAGGAAGGACCAGAGTGAGCTCCTGACTTGAGATCCTTTGCCAATCCTGTCAACCACTCTGACCCTCAGTCTCTTCTTCTTTAGAATAGGGTAATGTCAATTACTTTGTTCTGCTTTGTGACTTTTGGGGATTAGGTGTGACAATGAGTATTAAAGAGCTGGCTGTGACATCTCACTCATAGTGGCACTTAGAAATTCTTTCATGAGTGAGTTTCCTGTTGACACTATGGGGACTGTTATGATCCAGATGTTTATACCTTGTACTGCCTGGCAAGTACACACAAATTCATGTTTAAATCTAAGTCCCAAGGTGATAGTTTTAACAGGTAAGGTTTTTGAGAGGTAATTCAGAATTGAGGGCTCTGCTCTTATGAATACGATTAGTGTTTTTAAAAGAGAGGCTCTGAGTACTTTCCTGGCCTCCCTTATGAGAATTTAGAGAGGAGGCACTATCAGTGAAGCAGAGAGTGAGCTTTACTAGTCACTGAATCTCCTACCACCTTGACCTTGAAATTTCCACCACCCATAACTGTGAGCAGTAAGTTTCCACAGTCTCAGACATTTTGTTACAGCTCCACAAACTAAGTCAGGGGCAGAATCCTATTTGGAGACTTTGGTAGCAAAACTGAAATCCATCCCAGATCCTGTGGAGTAGGGAGATCAGACCACTTGCCTGAACTTGGGCCTCTTATTCTGCAGAATAACACAACCATCAAGGTGTACAGGACTAATGACTGAGGCTGCAAGAGGTAGACCATCCAGATGAGGAAGGAATGAAAACATTGTTTTGGTTTCTATTATAACAGAAATTTTTTTCCTAGCACTGAAAAAGAAAAAGATATAAACCTTAAGAAGAAAACCTTATGTGGATCATAAGTGAGGTTTGTGACCTTGGAGGATTAGTAGCAGGACCCTAAAGGGGAGGCTAGAAACATTGCCATCCCACCACTCAGCGGGGCTGGCCTGGGTGTGTCAGGGTCACCATACATGGATGCACTCTCATCTGCCACAACTAAGTTCATCTGGACCAGTAAGTTTGAAACCTCAGAATGGGATACCAGACAGGACAGGGCTGAAAGTGCCCCATGGATGACTCTGAAATACATTCTGGTTATGAAGTACCCAAAATACATAATGTCCTATGAGTGAACTCAGATGTGGTGACATCTGCTCATCAGCAGTTTCCAGGGATACTTAGAGTTCTCACTCTGTCGTTCGCCTGCTGTGCACAGCTGCCCTCAACAGACTGGTGCAAGCCCTTGCACACCTTTCCCTCTGCATTTCCAGGCTTATGTATTAACAATATGGTTTAGGATTACAATACAGTCTTTTTATATAAATAGCATCATACCACACATGGCATGTTGTGGCTTCCAGTGTTCTACTTTGATCCATCTTGGTATCTTCCATGACCAAGCATGTGGCTGGCCCACATTCTTTGCTTTGTTTCATTATGTTTTGAACTGTAGATACACAATTTTCCTTGGCTTTTCCCCACTTGTAGGCATTTGTATTGCATCCAGACAGTCTTACACACAAAATGCCACCATAGTTGCCTTTGTTTCCTTTCTTGTGCAAATAGGAGAGTGCTACTGTAGGAAAGAAAGTCAGGAGGCAGGTGGTGGGTTCCCAGGTTGCCTATGTCTTTGTATGCCTAACTGTGGTGTGTCTGAGTACCATTTGCCCATCATCTTTGCTATTATTCAATATTTCCAAACTTTCTAATGAGCAAAAACAGGCAGAGAAGCCTCTGGCAGTGGACAGAAGTGTTCAGCTTTATAGTCATCTACTCCAGGGCTAGACAAAGACTCATGGGTGTGGCACTGATAGCCAGTGGAGCTTGTTTTGCTCCTCGTGCAGTTTGCCAGAAACTGAAAGAATGAGTTTTGCAAAAGAGAAAACATTTATTCACAAGGTAATCAAACATAAGGAGGTGGGAGCCACCTTCCTGAAGATAGCACTTAGGAGTATTTCTGGGACAAATAAGCAAGATAGTCACAGCTGTGGGGCAAGGTGGTTGGCAGGTAAAGAACAGGGAAAAACTCACTGGTCTGTGCATGCACAATCATACTGCATAGCCCTCCATAGGAAGTATGCTCAGAAAGTAGCAGCATAAACATATTCTGAAGGTGGAATTTGGGATGTTCTGACAACAAAATGTCACCTGTAAGCCACTTGCACAGGCCCAAGTGAAGGGTGGGTGGTTCCAACTGGTTTGAGTTACTTCCAAGTCTCAAAAAAACAATTGATGCTGCCTTTACCATGGCTATCTGTGTGTCAGAGGTACTGTTTTCAGCAAAGCTACTCAAATCCATGATCTCCAAAAATTTTTTTGGTGGTAATGCTGGGGAGATAAATTCAGCCTCCCACATATTAGGCAAGCACTTTGCAACTGAGTTACGTCTATACCATAAACGTAGCTCAGTGAAACAGCAAGTATCTAAATGCAAATGAAGCTAGGGGTTTACTCACCAGCAGTCACAGGGACCCAGAAGAGTCCTTCACTGGGGCTTTTCAGGTGTTTCTTCCACACAGTACTATTTCTGAGCTTAGTGGATAGTGGGAGGCTTGCAGAGAATGTAAACAATAGAACCCAGGCCCATTGTAAGAAACAGCTAAGCTGCAAAGCACTCAAGGACCTGCAAGGCTTCATTTCACTACAGAGAGTAAAATGTAAGAAATGGGAAATGACTTAAAGATTTAGAGATGGAATTCATAATTAAAAGGGGAGCAGACAGTATGTATTTGGAAAACCACAGCCTGGCTCCATAAAACAATGAAATAGCAGCATGTTTAGGAGAGAAATCCAAGGGTGTGGCTAGGCCATGTTTGCTAAGGAGATTAACACGGATAGAAGGAAGTTGAATGCCAGTCACCAAGTCAATGGAAGAAAACCATCAAAGGCATTTCAGGGGTCTTTGAGGCTGCTCCCTTCCCAGGCTCAGAGAGCTAGCTCTTTGCAGACAGAGTGGCTAGAGTGGGTTGGAGGACACACAGCAGCCCCATCTGTCCATCATAGTATGATGTTCCTCACATTCTGGTGACACACTCCTTGGTTATCCCAGTTGTGACTTCTGTGGGCCCCAGTGAAACTCAAGCTAATGCTTAGAGGGAGGATGCTGGTGGTGATATGTGAAGGGGGTCCACACAGTGCTATCTCCTGGGGCTTGAGGACAAAAGAAATAAAGATAGATCAAAAAAGAGAAAAATAAATTATAATTTATAAATTGCAATTTAAAGAAAACTATAGCTTTGATACATAAGCAGTTTTCCAATGTTACAACGTCCTTTTCACTGCAGGCCTGGTTTTTCCCAAAACTTCTTTCTCTTAAATCCCTAAGGGTCTTCAAGGTACTGTGAGACCGTAAACTTGGTCTGTGGTTTTTTTCTAATATTGTAAGTCCACAAATTCAAAGGACTTCCACTCTCAAAGAAACAGTACAATTTTGTTGGATAGATGAACAGAACTGGTTGAAATCTCACTGTTTAAATGTCCACTTTGTAGGTTTTACTTTTGTAACTTGAACAACTACTTCTAAGAGGAAAATATGTAATTATCAACTAGTGATTTCTTACTGGTTACTATTTTTGTTTTTTTGTTTTGTTTTGTTTTTGAAATTTTGTATTATTTCTACCCTCTTTCTATTTCAATTTTTTTTCTTTAAATAAAAAAAGAAACAGTACAATTAATTGGGTATCATGTTTCCAAACTTCACACACATGTAGTTCTGTGTTTTAACCTTGTTGATAAAGCCAGTTTGCTTTAGCTCACCAAAAAGCAACTTGACCATAGAGAAACAGACACTTAGCAAATGATAAACAACCAGGGAGAAAAGATCCCAGATCATGCATCTTGAGGATACTTCCAGACCACACAAATACCTCAACACAAGACCATAATACATTTCACCCTCAAGAGCCTGCACGTCTTTCTGACTGTGTACTTCTTCAGTTCTGCCTAATAAATCTGCCATTTGTCTCACTGATGAGTTCTACAATTTGTGAAAAGTCAAGAATCTAAAGGGATAAGTTTGGTCCCCAACTTCTCTTTAGGAGGTGCTGTTTGGACGCCGTTTAACGACTTTATGAGGCACAGTTTGTTACATCTAGATTCCCAAGGGCACTGTAAACATCCTGAGGGCCCAGAGACCTGTTACTGAGACAGGACACTGTTGGTCTCCTCTATGGCAATGCCTGGTAAGAGCTGTGGGACTGAGGCTCCCTTCAGAACTGAGGTTGCCATGAGCGTGGAATACAAGCCTGGGAGAGCTACAGCCACCCCGGGGCTGCCGTATGGGCCAAGGTCTACAAAACCATATATGTGGTACTGTCCAAGGCTTTGGGGATCCAATTCCTATTCCAGGGTCCAGGAAGCAGGACAAAAAGTCAAGAAGGATGATTTTGAAGTTAAATATTTACTGTTATTCAATGTGTTGGTTTTTGGACTTCCTTGGAGCCAGGTATCCTTCCTATTTCTCCCTTTTGGAAAGGGTATGTCTGTCCCATGCATGCCCTGAGTTTCAGAAGTACATCACTTGTTAGATTTCACAAGCTCACAATTGAAGAAGAATTTACCTCAAGATAATCATACCTCGAGTCTTACCTATGTCTGATTTAGATGAGACGTTAGACCCTAGAGTTGCCTCCGGAATAAATTAAGACTTTTGGGGTTTTGAGGCATGGGATTGTTATGGGAACCAAGTTCTTGAGTCCAGAAGCGATAGAAGCCAGACCTAACTTAGAGTAATAGAAGCATAGGCAAGGCTTTTACTGGGACTTCTGCTTGATCAAGAAGGGAGTTGCAGCTCTGACAAAGAGAGAGGCCTGTAACTCTCTGAATAAAAGAAAGAAGGTAAATAATAAAGGGAAAGTTTCCTCCCAAAACTCCCATCCAGATGACAATATACAATGTACATACCATCGTTCCCCTCTGATTGACATGTTTTGAAATGTTGTTTTAGTTTTGTTTCTTCTCTTTAAAATAAAATGCATTTGGAAACAAACAAAAACCCTCCCATCCAGGTTCTCGATGCACACGGGAGCACTTAGAAAGTGCTGGCTCCTAATTGGTCGGTGTCCGAGCCAGATGAGGCAGCTCATTATTCAGCTTTGACTATGGAGTGAGGCAGGGATTCAGAAGACTGAGGCTTGCCTGGATCTGTGTTAAAAGATGTGTTTATGATTGTGTCGTTTTTAACTCCGGGGCTGCATATGAGCCCTAGGTCCCCATCTATGCCCTTGTCTGATTCTGTTATGAAAGTGCAAAACAGACCCCCTTCCCAGCGTGGATCTTTGTGTCCTATTTTGAGTATCCCTGACTATCTCAGGATAATTATCTCATGTGCAAAGGATGTGCATTTGAGGGCACCAGAGGTAAAATGCTATGGCTTGAATGTCCCCTCCAAAACTCATGTTGAAATGTATTTGCTGTTGTTACAGTACTAAGAAGTGGAGTCTTGAAGAAATGATTAGGCCATGAGGGCTCTTCCTTCCTGGTGAATGCTAATATCTCAGATAAGGGTTTGCCTCCTCTTGTTCTCACTGAAAACACACACACACACACACACACACACACACACACACACACTCCCACTCAGATGCATTCCCTTTACTCTGCAACCATATGATGCCTTCCACTGGGAGAGGGTGTAGAAAAATATCCTAACCGGGTGTCCACAATACAATCTTAAACTTTCAGCCTCCAGAACTGTGAGCCAATAATATGTCTCTGTTCATTCTAAATTTCCCAGTCTGCGGGATTCTGTTACAAGAGCACAAAGTAGACCAAGACAGCATCCTCACACTTTACCCGCCCTGACAATGATTAACACAGTATCTTCTGCCAAGTAAGAAATCTGTCCACTGTTCAATAGAGTCATGCCTATGTTCCCAGAACCCCTGGCTGAAGGTAGGATGCTGAGGGAAAGCTCTGTCAGAGGTCTGGACCTCCAGAAATGTTTGCAGAACACCTGGGCAGAGTTGGGGTTGAGTCCAACCATTCTCTGAGGGACCAATCTACCTATTGTGGATTGCTTGTGTTCTCCCAAAATCCTCATATTGAAAACTAATCCCTAATGTGATGGTATGAGGAGGTGGGGACCTTTGGAGATGATTAGTTCATGAGGGCAAAGCATTCCTGAATGGCATTTTTAAAAAGGACCCCACAGAGTTCTCTTCATTCTCTGTCAAGTAAGGATTCACTGAGAAGTCAGCCCCCTGCAGCCAGAACATGCCCTCACCAGAATCTGACCATGTTGACACCCTGCTCTCCCACTTCTGGCCTCCATGACTGTGAGAAGTGAATTTCTGCTGTTTAAGCTACCTAGTTAATGACATTTTGATATGGCATACCAGATGGACTCTAGGCCCAGTTGGGCTGAGTACCTGGTGATACTCAGGTCTGACAGTCTTCATTCTCAGAGTATTCTAGGAAACTGGATGTCCTACCTGAACAGCTAGTCTCTAGGACAGGTTGAGGTTCCCCTTTGTGTCACAGAGCCTTGGAGTGGTTTTCTAGAAAATATTCATAGTATTTCCCCTCATCTATGAGGGGTGAATTTCTAGATCTTCCAAGGTTCTTGCAGTTGTCGGTAGTATGAAACCCCATGCAGACCATGGCTTTTTTTTATATACATACCCATTATAAATTATACGTAAGATTAGGCACAATGAAAGGTTAACAACTGATAGTAATATAAAACAATTGAAGCTGAAAGTGTAGCTCAGTGGTAGAGTGTGTGTTCAACATGCAGGAGGCCTTGGGTTTCATCTCCTAGAGAGAAGGGGAGGGAGTAAGGGAAGGAGGAGAGAAAAAATGAAAGCATACTGTAATAAATGCTATTTAAAAGCTTATACTTTTATACTATAAATTGGTTAATGTTTTGGGGCTGATTAGGTGACTAAAATCATAGAAAATGAAAGTGTAAATAAGGGGAACTAAGACACTAGGGCTATGTGCATCTTCGCCCCTTCCTGCTATTTTCCAAGTCCACCCCCCCTGTTTCCATTCCACAGAACTCTCCCCACAAGCCTGGTGACACACATCTCCAGCCTGTTTCTACTGAGGTTCTGCCACCATCAGGAGGCAGGCAGTGTGGCCTGCAAGAGGTCACAGTCCCTGGAGCTGTGAGTGCCAGTCATTACCTTATATCCACTGAGTAAACCCTCTCTAAGGCCCAGGAGGCCACTTAGAACATTAGATTTTCCATTGTCACAATCACCTAAGAGACCAAGGAACTTTCATGTACCTACTGATGAAGAGGTGGCCAGAATAAGTCTAGGTACCATTTCCAAGCCTACCCACAGAGACTGCTGGAGTTTGTTGCCTACGAGTCACCCAGAGGAAATCGTTTAAAAACAAAAAAAAACCCACCAGGTGTATGTCTGTAATCCCAGCTACTCAGAAGGCTGAGGCAAGAGGATCACAAGTTTAAGACCAGCCTGGGCAACTTGGAGAGACCTTGTTTCAAAATAAAATTTTAAAAAAGATCTAGGGATATAGCTCAGTGGTACATCACTTGCTTTGCATGTGCAAGGCTCTAGGTTCAATCCTCAGTACCAAAACAAGAAAACACAATAGAAAATCCCTGAAAGTTGGAGAGAAGACAGACTGTCTGGGGACTGTGCACCTGAGGAACAGCATGGTGGTAAGCTCTGTGGGCTTTCTTTTTGCCTTTTATATCTCACCCCTGGAGCTGCAGATGCCAGCAACTTGGAAATGCCAACAGATAGAGACAAAAACAGCACTAACAAAAATCTGCACTGTTTTGCCAAAGGATCAGGAAGGAGAGACTTAGCAAGATAACAGACCCATAGACAATGACCACTCTGCTCCAGCCAGTACCACCGAAAACACCCATCCATGCCACTGGCGGTGGAGGGGGAGTCCACATGCTCACACTTGTGAAGCCATAGAAAGGTATCAGGGAGGCCATGAGGGGAGCTCAGCCTGCCACCCCTGCTGCTGGATAACAAGAACTCTCCATGGTGACACAATGTGGAGTTCACTCTGCAGTGGTGTGGCTGTGGTCTGTCTTCATGAGTTCGTGTGTAGGAGACTTAGTCTCCAGCATGGCAATGTGAGAGGTAATAGAACCCTTAAGCAGTCGAGCCCGGAGTGGGGTCCATAGGTCACTGAGAGCACTGTCTTCAGAAGGGTCTCATGTGGTTCTCAAGGGACCCCAGATAGAAGGCTCTCATAAAAGGGTAAAACTGCCCCTTTCTCACTCTGGCTTCATGTCTTTTCACATGATCTCTCTTTCTCATATGTGTAATGATGTCATCTACCAAGAAGTGACACAGCCAAGGAGGCCCTCATCAGAACCAGCACCATGCTGTTTGGATTATTAGTCTCCCAAACTGTGAGCTGAATAAATTTTTCTTCACAAAGTTAACTTGCCTCAGGGATTTATTATAGTATCAAAAAAACACAGGATATACTCCCAGCTCCCAGTAATGAGAACTCTTGCTGAGGGCTTCTTGGAGGAGGTAGAGCAAGAGGTAGGACTTTTACCACTACTGATGGCAGTGAGGCCACCAGCACACAGTATCACGGAGGCTATGTTGAGAGTCAGTACTGAGCCCAAGAGAAAGGGGAAAAGATTTCCCTTTGGGTATAAATGGAGACAGATAGGGACCCTAGACTATATCCTACCTTGTAATAAACAAGGTTCCAGAGCAGCATCAGACACACACACACACACACACACACACACACACACTTTTTTAAAAAGGAGCACAGCAACTACCATAGATCACCTAGTATTGTGGTTTTATACGTCCTTTTTGTGTTTCTCTAGGAATTTGTATTGTTGACTTGTTTTGATTTTGTTTCTCCCTCTAATACAGAAAGGCTAGGTATACATGTAGAGACTTACATACATGTAGAACTTCTAAACAGTTTATGAGAATGGATTATAGTTATTGTAAAGAAAAAAGAGAGGAAAAGAAGGTATTCTAAAAGATATAACTGCATGTATACTTAAGTGTGTAGGATTGATAACCATAATACTAAGTTCTTGTTGGCTAGATGAACAGAACTGGTTGCAGTCTCACTGTTTACATGTCCACTTTGTAGGCTTTACTTTTGTAACTTGAACAACTACTTCTAAGAGGAAAATATGTAATTATCAACTAGTAATTTCTTACTGGTTATTATTTTGGGGGGTTGAAATTTTGTATGATTTCTACCCTCTGTTTCATTTTTTTTCTTTTAAAAAAAAAAAGGAGCACAAAGAAACTTTCTGAGGTAATTTTTTATTTTCTTGACCAGGCTGATGGCATCATCCTTGGGTATCCTTTAGGATTTAGTTGATTCCAGGACTCCTCAAGGATGCTCAAGTCTACAGATGCTCAAGTCCCTTGTATAAAATGTTCAGTATCATATTTGCACAGAATCCATGTGCATCTTTCTATGCTCTTTAAGTTATAATACCTTACACAATGTAACTGCTAGGTAAATCCTTGTTATACTATATGGTTTAGGAATAGTTACAAGAGAAAAGTTAGTACATATTCAAAACTGAAGCATTTTTTCCAAACCTGTGGTTGATTAAATCCATGCTGTATAACTTGCAGGCAAATGTCTAAACTCATTGAATTGTCCACTTTAAGTATATGCAATTTTTTTGTATAATAATTATACCTCAACAAAGATCTTTTTTAAAAAAATTATACCAGGAAATTTAGATAAGATCCAGAGTATCATAACATGAAAACTTTCAGGTTTCAACAGAAAATACTTCATTTCCAAGAAGATAGTTCTTGTGATTAAACTGTTGAATGAAACATAGTGAATCAGGACAATCAATAAGGTGCCACTACTGAAGTGACAGAGATGTTAGAATCATCCAACAACAATTTTAAAGCAGACATAATAAAATGCTTCAGCAATTATGAACATGCTTAAAATAAATGAAAAAACCTGAAAGTGTCAACAAAGAAACAGATAATATAAAGGAGTTAGAATGCAAATTTTATAAATCAAAAATGCAATAACAAAAATATAAACTTACTGGATGAGTTCAAGAGCAGAAGGGAGGAGGAAAAGCAGGGAAAGAAATCAGCAAGCCTGAAGATTAACCAGTACAAATTACCCAGTGTGTGCAACATAGAAAAAATACAGGAAGAAGAGGAGGAGAAGGAGCCAAAAGAGGAGAAAGAGCAGGAGGAGGAGAAGGAGGAGAAGGAGGAGCAGAAAGAAGGAGGGTTACCATCTCAGTAACCTGTGGGGCTACAATAAAAGGCTGACATTTGTGTCACTGGTATTTTGGAAGGAGATGAGAGCAAGCAGGGCTGGTAACATGCTCAAAGAAATAATGCTCTCCATCAATGCTTGGCAACAGATATCAGCCTACAGATATAAGAATATATGAGTGAACCCCAAACAAAGTAAACACAGAGAAATGCCTAACAAGGTACATGACAAGTAAATGTCTAACAACAAAAGACAAAGAAAACATCTTAAATATATCCTGTGAAGGAAACACCATCCCTATAGAAGAAAGCCAATTTGCATTACAGCAGAGTCCTCTTCAGAAATGATGGGGGTCAGGAGGAAGTGTCAAAAAATTTCTCAAATACTAAAAGAACCATCGCCTCAGGATCCCATATTCAGTTAAAATATAAGAGTGAAGGAGAAATCAAGACATTCTCAAATGAAGGAAAACAGAGAGAATTTGTTGCCAAAAGACCTACCCAAAATAATGGCTGAAGAAAATTGTCTAAGCAGAAAGGAAACAAAATAAGGAAGGCAGGATTAGGGCTGGGATTTAGCTTGGTGGCATAAACGCCTGCCTGGCAAGCGTGAGGGTGAGAGTTTAAGCCCTTATACCATCAAAAAAAAAAAAAATGGAGGCAGGATAAAATGAGAATAAAAGTAGAAACAAGTAGCAGGCATGCACTGGCATGTTCACCTACAGTCCCAGCTACTTGAGAGACTGAGGTGGTGGATCATAAACTTGAAGCCAGCCTGAACAACTTAGTAAGACTGTTTCAAAATAAAAAGTTAAAAAGGTTGGGAATGTAGCTGAGTGGTGGAGCACTTGCTTAGATGTGTAAAGCCCTGGGTTCACCCCTCATACTGGGAAAAAAAAAAGTAAACATAGTAGGCTCTGCTTTTCTTGATTTTTGTATGTTATGTTTGATAGCTGAAGCAAAAATAAATAGCATTGCTTAATGTGGTTTTAAATGTGTGTAGAGGAAAGATTTAAGACAATTATATAGTCACATACCACGTAACAGACTGAAAGCTCTGGAATCATGAGCCAAAATAAACCTCTCCTCCTTAATAAATAGATCCTCTCAGATTTTTTTTTCACAGTAATAGAGAGCTAACACAATTACTCACATGTTTGTAATGATGCTGCTGAAGACAAATCCACTGCAATGCAGCTGTATAAAAGTATACACATCAATTATTATGATGAATAATACTAATGATGTTACTAGGCTTTGTACATTATACTATACTGTACTATACTATACTATACATACTTATCCCACCATTATTGCCACTTTCTGAAGCAGTTCTGGAAATTTTCATAAGTGTCTTTACAAGGTCTGATCAAAAATATGGTGAATGCTTCTGCCAAGTGCCATCCAGCTAAAAGATAGGCTTGTAAAAACACGACAGTATGTCTCCTCATATCTTAGCCACTAGATTTGGCACATATAACTTGTGGTTCTTCCCCAAAGTTAAAATGACCATAAAAAGGTAACTGTTTTGAGTTGATTCAGGACATTGAGGCAGCCACAACAGTACAATTAAAGACACTCATGAAAGAGGAATTCCACAACTGATTCAGAAAGTGGGGAGAATGATGGGTGTGTTCAAAATGAAGGGAGTAGTTTAAAAATATAGTTTAAAAGGTTCTTTTTTTAATCATATTTTAAAAA
This sequence comes from Hydrochoerus hydrochaeris, assembly GCA_004027455.1. Taxonomy (NCBI): domain Eukaryota; kingdom Metazoa; phylum Chordata; class Mammalia; order Rodentia; family Hydrochaeridae; genus Hydrochoerus; species Hydrochoerus hydrochaeris. Next base: position 32,410 of record PVLA01001773.1, on the reverse strand, counting down.
ATGTAAACCCACACCAAATTTTTCAATCATACCTCATCCATTTATACTCAGTGTATATTCCATGTACTTATGTTTTTTAAATGTACTGTAAAGCAATAAGCATGTTACACCAGCAGCAGCTGTATATATTTCACCTCTTGCTTACATTAAGAATCCACACCAAGTAATGGACAGACCATACAAGCTTGTGTGAGTATATGAGGATGTGCACACAGCAAAATCACCTCACGACATGTTTCTCAGAATTTATCATGTTGTTAAGCAACACATGAATTATTACAAATAGGGGCAGGTAAAGGAATATAAGAGGTAAGATTTCTACACTTCACTTAAACTGATAAAGTGACAATACTAGTAGCTTCTGGTAACATGATAATGATGCAGAATGTCCACAAGGAAAATATATACAAGGGCTGCACTAAAAAAACACTGTCACTAAATCAAATGGAATTTTAAAAACTGTTCAACCTATAGAAAAGCAGAAAAAAGAAAAGAAAAAAAAACAACAGAGAGAATAAACAGAAAACCGAACAGGATAAAATGACAAAAGTATACCTTAATATCTATAATTACATTAAATGTAAATTGTCCAGGTTCAGTAATTAAAAGAAAAAGCCTGGCAAAAATGGATTTTAAAATATGCCTCAACTGTATGATTCCTACAAGATATTCATTTCAAGATATTTTGTGTAAACATTAATCAAAGGCAAGCAGGAGTGGCTGTATTAGTACTTCAGGGTAAAGAAAATAGCTAGAAGAAGAGATATATAGTACCAAGAGTTGACCCACCAGGAATACAGAGAAATCCTAAATGTGCATACATCAAACAAAGAGAACTGTAAAATACATAAAACAAAAGTGATAGAATTAAAAAGAGAAATAGACAAATTCAAAATTGTTGTCTCAATAATAGACAGAAAATTAGCAAGGAAATAGAACACAACCACACTATTGATCAAGAAGATCTAACTGGAATTTATTGAACACTTTATCCCCACATCAGCAGAGTACACATCCCCTCTTACTGCCCATAACATACTCCAATATATCTGTAGACCATATCCTGGGCTGTAAAACAAACCTCAAAATTTTTTTAAAAATTGAAATCACATAGAGTAGGTTATCCAAACACAACAAATTCAAAGTAGAAATCAATATCAGAAATATAATAGAAAATCTTCAGGTACTTGTAAATTAAATATCATACATAAAATCTGTGGGTAAGCTGGACATGGTTTTACATGCCTATAATCCTAGCATTCTGGAGGCTGAGGCAGGAGTATCACAAGTTCAAGCCCAGCATGGTCAACACAGTGACTTAGACCCTGGTACAAAATTAAAGTGGGCACAATGTAGCTTAGTGTGAAGACCCTGGGTTTAATCCCTGGTACTGAAAAAAAAAAAGAAGAAAGGAAAGGAAAAGAAAAGAAACAAAGACTATGGATAAGAGAGATCTGAAGGGAAATTTTAAAAATGCATTGAACTCAATAATGATGAAATAGAACATGTCAAAACTTATAGGACACAGAAAAAGCAGTACTTGGAAAGAAAATGTGTAGCATTAAACACATATGTAAGAAAAGAGGAAAAGTCTCAAATTAAGCACAAACCTCAAGATGGTAGGAAAAGAAGAAGATAATTTCGTGTAAGCTGCAGGAAGAAAATAAAGAGCCCACATCAATGAAATTGGCAATGGAAAACAAAGACAATAAATGGCAAAAGTGCTGGCTCTTAGCAAAGATCAATAATATTGACAAAGGCTTTAGCAGTACCTACCTGAAAGAAGACACAAACTACTGCCATCAGGAATGAAATGGGATCTCACTGTGACAAATTATACACATAAACTTGACAATATAGATGGAAATAAACCAATTCTTTGGAAAATACAAAGCACCACAATTTACCCAGTATTAAAAAGATAATTTGAAAGGCTGTATCAAGGGAATTTAATTCTTCATCATAAAACTCCAAAAAGAAAAATCTCCAGGTTCCTTTAAATGGGGAACTCTACCAAATCTTTTAAAAGTAAGAATTCACTACTTTTCTTCTAGCAAATAGAAGGAACATGTCCTAATATGTTTGAGGTAGCTAAAATTATGTTGCTGCCCAAACCAAATAAACATGGCATGAAAATACAAAACAATACCCCAAAATTTAACACAATAGAATAGAATTCAGCAATGTATAAAATAATTATGTATTTTCAGGCATATAACACTATGACTAGATGATGTTATTTTTGGCATGAAGGCTACTAAACATTTCAAAAAGCAGTTAGCATAATCCACCAAATTAACAGGTAAAAGAATAATCACATATCAATTGATTCAGCAAAAGCATTGCAATAGAATTTTCAATATTCAGTCATGATAAAAATTGTAAAAATGGAAATAAAGGAGAAACTTTGTCAAATGAATAAAGAACATCTCCAAAAAATTTATGGTTATATAACACTGAATCATGAAAATTAAGTGCTTTTCCCCCAAGACTGGGCACACTACAAAGAGACCTGCTCTTACCTCTCTTGTTAGCAGAGCACTGGATGTTCTTATGAGTGCAATAAGGCAAGAAAAGAAAGTGAAAAGGCACACAGAGAGGAAAGAAAGAACTGAGACTGTCCTGTGAGTAGTTTAAAAAAAAATGCTCCAATTTAGATTCATTTTCTCCTACTATACACTCAGGAGACAGATTGCTTCCAAACCCAAAAGGTCTAGGGACTTCTTCCCAGCAGCAACCAACCAATTTTGCAGCAAACACTAGCCAAGTGTCTTCTAATCTAGTCCACTTCTGATGCTATCTAGCTATCTACCTGGAGATAGCATCAGATCCCACAGATTGAGGGCTCAGTCTCCAAGACTGTCCTCCCACACACATACCTCAGATGCCAATCGCAAACCCAGGGTTGCTTTTCCTGTATTTTTGACCTGCTGGCTAGGAATCAAGGTTCCCACAACCCCTGCCTCTGGTTAAGTCAATTTGCTTGAGCAGTTTAGAAAACTCAGGGTAACATTTTGCTTATCAGTTTATTATTCAGGATAATACGGAGGGCATTGATAAGGAGGTATTACGGGGTGAGGTATCTAGAAAAGGGATGCAGTACTTCTACGCCCTCTGGACAGTGACCCTGCAGGAACCTCCCTGTGTTCGGTTACCCAGCAGCTATCTGAACCCCATTCTTGTGGATTTTTATGGTCACCTAATGCTAACAGACTAGATAGAAAAATCCAGCAGGCCTTGACCTCTCTGGGCAGCATTCCTTCTTCTTTCATAAGGGGCAGGTCCCCTTCTAAAATAAGGGTCTTATCATTTAGAAATTCTAGTTTCTGTGGCCCTCCTCGGGAGAAAAAGAAACAGGTAGAAAGAAAGGAGAGGGAAAGAAAGAGAAAGAAAAAAAGAGGGTGACAGAGAGAGAATGAAAAGGGACAGACAGGCAGACAGAGATTGATTGACTTTGTTTTCTGAGGCCTAAGGCACCCCAACATTATTCTAGCCACTTAGGAAATAACAAAGCTTGTGGGAGTAATAAGAAAGGAACTATAGATAAAAGTCAAAATATGTATCATAATATCACCTCTGTTTGCAGGTCACATGATTATCTACATAGAAAAGCCCAAGGAAAGCTGGACATGGTGGTACACACCTGTAGTTCAGCTACTCAAGAGGCCAAAGCAGGAAGATCACAAGTTCAAGAGCAGCCCAGGCAACTTAGTGACTTGCTAGATTCTACTGCAAAATAAAAAATAAAAAGAATTGGAGATTTAGCTCATTGGTAGAGCACTTGCCTTGCTTGTGTGAGGCTCTAGATTCAATCGTTCTACCATTAAAAGGAAGAAGAAAAAGAAAGGAAGAAAAGAAGAAAGGAAGGAAGGAAAGAAGGAAGGAAGGAAGGAAGGAAGGAAGAAAGAAAGAAAGAAAGAAAGAAAGAAGAAAGAAAGATGAAAGAAAGAAAGAAAGAAAGAAAGAAAGAAAGAAAGAAAGAAAGAAGAAAGGAGAAGAAAGTCAATTAACCAGTTTGAAAGAATTTACCAAAAATCCTCCTAGAATTAATAAGTGAGTCTGTCAAGATTGTAGGATATAAGATAAACTTTTGAAACTCAATTATGTTTCTATATATCAACGGACACTAAAATTTAAAAAGATCAACATCATTCAAAATTTCTCAAAAAATGAAATATTTAGGTATAAATCTAAAAAAGATACAGAATTTGAATACTGAAAACCACAATACCAATGGGGAAAAAAATGAATGAATTTTTTTTATTGATGCAACAACTTAAATGAATCTCCAGAGAATTACGCTGAGTGAAAAAAGCCAGTTCCCCAAGATTCCACACTATATGATTCCATTTCTATTTATATAACATTGTTGAAATTTTTTAAATAGAGGACAAAATGGCTGTTGCTGGAGGTTAAACAATGGGGATGCAGGCAGGAGAGAAATGGGCACGACCCTAAAAGAGCAGCCAGAAGGAGGCTGTGTTGTTGGAACTGTCCTGATCTCGACTGTCCCAGTGTCAGCATCTGGGTTTTAGTGTCCTACAGTTTTGGAAGATGTCACTATTTGGAAAAGCTGGGCAAAAGATACAAGGGACCTCTCTGTGCTGTTTCTTACAACTACACATGACTCTACCATTATCCCAAAATAAAAAGTTCAATGAATACTATTTTTAAAGTACATAAAGGGCAGTAATATGTAATTTGGTTCAGGCAGAACAAATCTGAATCGTGTGAGTCTATCTAGCAAGAAACCAGCATCTATGTTTAAAAAAAAAATTACAAAGTACATGGCCACCCTCAGGGAGTTCCATTAGGAAGGAGTCCAAAAGCAGAACCCAGACATTACTTTGGAAAAGCTTTTTTTTTTTGGACAGGGTCTTAGGCCAGGAATATGGTTCAGCAGTACACGCCTTCCCGGCAAGCACAAGGTTGTGAGTTTGAGCCCCAGTACAAAAAAAAGAAGAAGGAGGAGGAGAAGAAGGAGAAGAAGGAGGAGGAGAAGGAGGAGGAGGAGGAGGAGGAGGAGGAGGAGGAGGAAGAGGAGGAGGAGGAGGAAAAAGACTGGTTTTAAACCCATCATGTAACCTAGGCTGGCAGAACTCACAGAAAGCCTCCTGCCTCAGTATCCCATGTGCTGAGATTATAAGTGTGTACCACCACCCCTGGCTTGTAAAATTTTTTGAGGTTTCTCCCACACTTTGAGGAGAAAGATATGGAGCTGTATTCCTCTGCACTCAGTCTTTGCTCCTCCCTCCCGCTCCCATGTTCTCATGGCCCTCTCTGGGCCCAATACACAGGCCTCTTGCAATCTGTGAGCTCTCCATCCCTCTTTGAAAGCTCACCCTCTTGCCTCAGCTTCCTCTTCTAGGACCCACTTGGGGACCCCACAGAGCCCTCATGACACTTGGCAAATGAGCTGTCTGCAGAGGCTCCTTATCTTGTACGAGGGGCTTCAGGGTCATGGGCAGCAGCTGAGCTCCCTCCCCTGCGACAAGGGCATGCCAGTGCAGCAGCCCATTTATCTTCTGCTCCATCCTCTCTTTGCTCTTTGTGGCTATCATTGCCAAAGACATCAATTGCAACACAGCTCTGTGTGTTTCTACACACCTAGGGTGGAGCTGGCCCCTGGCCAGCAGGAACCTGCTGGGGAGGCTGGGAGGTACTTCTCCGAGTCTCAAGGCTGCAACCCCATCCACAGGCCACACTCTGTGCACCCCCTGGAGCTGGGTGGCTGGGTGTGCATGGGAAGGGACCCCCAGGCAGAGATGGTGGGTCACAGCTGTAATACAGCCTTGGAGTCTGTAATTTATTGCTTAATTTGTGGTCACAGCTATGAGTGTGGAAACCGCAGCTTGAATGGAGCCAGTTGCTGGAATTGCTTCATGGCTGTGTCCTCATTTGGTGCTTGCCTGTTCATCCCTGCCTTGCTGGCCTGCCTCTCTTTCCTCCCTTTTGGGGTCACTACCTTTGATCTCTTCTTAACTGGTCCCTCAGATCTGGCCAGGCTATCTGCAGCCTCCCAAGTGACATGCCCCCCCCACCTCTCTAGGGACTTACTGCCACTAATTATTCCTTAAATCACAGATGTGACTGTGCTATTCCCCATCCAAATCACCCTGGTATCTTGCCAAAAATGTATATAGGGGCCCTTAACTTTCTCAGCCAAGCTGAGGCTCTTCCCCTATCTGGTACCTCTTCTTCTGCCCTGCTTCCCCTGTCTACTACCTTACCCTCCCCTCTTTAGGATCCTATCATGATTTGGACACTTCCACAAAATCGTGTTGAAATGTAATTCCCAGTGTGAGGTATTAAGAGGTGGGACCTTTAAGATCTTGTCATGATTTAATGAATTAATGAAAGAATGGGTTATCTTAAGAGTAAGTCTGTTATAAAAGCCAATTTGGCCCTGCCCGTTGGATGTGTCTCTCTATTGCTCTGAACCAACTTGGAACTCTGCGCAGAACCCCCATTTACAAGAAGGTCCTCACCAGACACAGTCCCTTGATGTTGGATGCCACACAACTCAAGATTATCCACACCAAATACCCGGCCCTCTACTTACAAACATGGTCAGGGAAAAAGCTATAGTACTAGAGTCTGGGTGGAGCTCAGTGGTAGAGAGCTTGCCTAGCATTCCTGAGGCCCTGGGTTCCATCCTTACCACAACACACACACACACACACACACACACATCCCATGACTCACAGGACCCCAAAATGGTGGGAGGATGGTGCCACCAGCCTGATGCTCTGCTTGCCTGTGTTCCAGGAAGTCTCAGCACCTCATGAAGACATCAGGACTCAGGTTCTAAACAGTGTGTTTTGTTAAGGACCCAGCTGTGGGTGACTTCTGGGATACCAATGACCCATGCTTTCCATTTGGTGGGCTGTGCTTCGTGTGAGGACACTGATTTAAGCAAGACCAGCCTCAAGCTGGGCAGGGGCCTCCCTTCTCACCCAGGGCCCCATCTGTGTCTATACAACCACCGATTTTATCCAGCCAAGCTGGTGGGGACACACAGGGCGTTAGCAGGGTTAGTCCAATAGTAGGATCTGTGTCTGTCTTATATCCTGCCACAGGGTCACCCTCAAGGGAGCACAAACATCTGCCCTCCATGGCTTGCTGATAATTACTCTTTTTTTCTGCAAATCAGCTCGTGACTATCATACCCATGGCCTGTGAACAGTGGGTAGCCAGCAGAAAAGGAGGCAACAGAGAGTCCAGACAGCAACAAGAAGACAAAAGCCAACATATGGCTACTGTTGGGAGCCTGCAGGTTTCAGACTGTGGCACAGAAATGCTGTGGGGGCTGGGAAGACACTCAGAACAACATACAGCCATGGCCAAGGACCTCAGCCTGAGAGTCCGGCAATGGGTTGGGACAGCCTTGGGTAGTGAGCCTCCATGAGCAGGGAGTCAAGGGAACTGGTCCAGGAACAGCAAGCTGAGGACAGCTGCACGCAGGAGATGTCTCAGCTCCCAGAAGCGGGGGGGGGGCTATCAGGGTCTCTGACCCCCAAATCCACCATTCTTGGCAGTACATGTAGAGTAAGCACACTACATCCTGAAAAGCAAGCAAATTCTGCTTTGGACAAGCAAATCCTGCTTTGGAGGTGGAAAAGGCTGAGGCTTCTCCATCAGCTTCCCACAGGGCCTCAGCCTCCCCTCTTGGTGGCCAGAGATCATTAATGGTCATGGCTCCATTCAGGGATCTTCTGGAATACATAGAAAAGGGAAGTCCACTGTGCTCCTGAAACCTTTCCCCTCAGTTTCCAGTTTTTAACATTTTGCTTTATTTCCTCTCTCATTCCCTCTCTGTACAAATCTGCACAGTACTTCTAGTACTGCTGCTGTTGTCACAATTATTATTCCTGGGGCCCTCCTCACCCTTTACCCACCCCAAAGTCTTCACCATGTTTCGCCTAGGCAACAGTACCTTGCTCAACTATTAAATTCAGGAAATTAACACTGCAAGCATGTGCAAAAAGAGGGAAATCAAGAGATGGCTAGAGTGGGCATAGAGGAAAGGGAAAGGGGATTTTGAAAAAGGAATTGAGATGTAATAACATACAAGGAAATGTATGTAATAATTTGAAAAGAAGAAATTTTCATTGACACAACACTCATAAATTATATAATCCAGATAGTACTTTCCCTTTATCTATAAGGGACACATTCCAAGACCCACAGCAGATGCCTGCAACTTCAGATAACACCAAATCCTATCTGGATACGTTTTTCCTATACGTTATGCCCATGATAAAGTTTAATTTATAAATTAGGCATCATAAGAAGTTAACAACAACACCTAATAACCCAATAGAACATTCATAATAATGGGATATATTGAAAGCTATTTAAAATGTATGAATTATTTATTTTTTTTAGTTTTCCATTTAATATTTTCAGACCACAGTTGACAACAAGCAACAAAAACTTTAGTTGAGGGGAGGTGCTTATACTCAGTTTTATCAATTGTGCCAATAATGTAGTTCCAAGCCATTTCCCCCAGCAGGACTTTCACTCTATGTTTCATCCTCATATATCTAGAAGTGGCCAACAGTGGTGTGTGGGCACATAGGCCAGCCATCTGCAGCATGTCCCTGACCTGGCTCTGCATGACCATTTCTTCCAATTAGATGCAGCCCAGTTACACATTATGAGTGACAATGAGTCTGTCTCAGAGCCCATGCTGTTTCTGGGCTCAGGTGGCATCTGCCAGGTGTCTCCGCCTGTGTCATTAATAAGGGAGCCATGGGAGAAGCTCACAGACTAAGTAAACACCTTTCTCAACAACCTTTCACCCCAAGGCTTCCTAACACCTGTTGATTCTTGCCCAAGTCGGTTATTACTACAGTGCTTGCAGCATAATGATTTTCTACCATTATTTCTTCTGCATTAAGTATCTGGCATTCTACCATAAAGCTATGGCTGGCAGTCTCCCTGACCTGTTTATTTATTTATCACCAGTATGAGTTGATGGGTTTTTCCTATATCCAGTGAGTTCTATTCCATTACTGTTGATGATGATTTGATACTGGCAGCCCGACTCCCATATCCTTTAGAAGTGTCTTTAGCATTTCTGAGCACTTCCTGCTTCCTGGTGCTGCTGGATGCTTCTGGCTCAGTTTATGCTTTCGCTACTGCTGCCCTGGAGTTGGCCGCAATTCCAAAGAGGCTGACTTGTGCCAGAGCAGAATGTCTCCTTTCCACAAGATCTAGGTGTGACTTGTGCTCATTTTTACTAGGATGTCACCCGGGTATTAGGAAAAAAATTTATATGTGTAATTGTTATACTAGTATCTATAAATATGTGATTAAAATGCATAATTATATATTAAATATGATTAAATTATGATAGGCCAATGTAGTAATATCAATTATATTAATGTACAAATGACCATATAGTTATATTATTAATATATGATTATGTTGTTTTTAACTATATTTGTCATTAATTCTAATTGTATGTAATTAATATATAATATTAATAATCTCACTACTATGTCTGCTTCTACAGGTTCTTCTGGTCCTCATCTGTAACTGCTTCTCCCACAAGATTTCAAGCTGCTAAGCACATCTTGTTATCTGTCATCTAGTTATCCCCCAAACTCACAAGACCATCCTGGAACTGCTATACACATACCACTGCAAATGGCAAACCTGCTGAGCTTGGTTTGTTCAGATTTCTTGTCTTCAGAGTGAGTCTGTAGTCAAAATACTGTGCTCAAAACTTAAATGGATCCAAGTGTGGTAGCTCATGCCCATAATCCCTATACTTTGGAGGCTGAGGCAAGAGAATCAAGGCAAGTTTGAGGTCAGCCTGAGCTACATAGTGAGTTTAAGGCCAACCTGAACTACACAGTGAGACCCTATCACAAAAATAAAAAAACTTCAGGGCTGGGGATTTAACTCAGCAGCATAAGTACCTGCCTGGCAAGTACACAGTCATGAGTTCGATCCCGGGAACCACAAAAATAAAATAAGATAAAATAAAATAAAATACTTCATGTGGAAAAAATATATATAAATATTTTTAATGTTTTATTATTAATATTTTTTATTTTTTAATAAGAATTTTATTTTTAATATTTTAAAATATATAAATAAATGTCTTAAAGTAAAAAATTTAAAAACAAAAGAACACACATAAACAAAAGAAAAACAAAGTCATACAAATCCCCTCAAATTTACTAAGCTAAATTTAACCTAAAAATACTCCAAAGCTACTTTGACTCATTCTTTTTGTTTCTTCTGTGTACTGCGTCATCCATGTGAAACATGGTTAGGCTTGGTTTCTGTTCACTTTCAGTTCTACTGCTCCCACTGCATTATTTCTTGATTTAATTTTATTTATGACTATGGGAAAAAGGCAAGATTCAAACTCAGAGCTATGTAAGAGGTCATGATGCTGACCCTCCCACCTTGCCCTCTTCCATCCCCATGGGCCATTTACTTTCATTCATTTCTGGTTGTCTCTCCTGGTTTTTTCAACCAATGTCAGTAAATATACATAGTTACATGTTGCATTTTGACATTTCATTAAAAGACAGATCACATATACAATGGTGGTTTCATAACATTATATCACCTAGTGACTAACCATCTTAATCTGTGTCAGTATGCTTGTTGATGGTGGCACAAAAATGTAATATCCCAACAACACTTTTCTCAGAACTAATCTCATTGTTAAGCATTGCATGGCTGTACTTTATTTTGGTTTCTTATGAAAGAGTATTGTACCAGTCATGATCTTTTTGTGTTTTTTAAAAATTCATATGACATGTTGCTTGGAACTGTGCCTCCTGATCCAGGAGCTCCTTCTGTCCTCCTCCTTTCATGGCCATGTGAGGCTCTTCTGGTGGCCACTGCTACATGGCTCAAAGTGTTTCCAATTCTTGCAACGAACAGTCTTACTACGATGAGTACAATTGTCTATCTACATCTCTGCATTGCTGGAGGTGTGTCCTCTAGGCAAATTCTTACAGGTAGGATTACAGGTCCAAGGCTGAAGCAGGTACAATCTCAGTCCATACAGTCCAACCTCCTCTTATGGACCCTTCTTAGGGACTAAGCCATTGGGCAGCTCCAGCATGCAAGGACCCTTGTCCAATAACCTCAATAGGAGCTGTTCATCTGCAGATGAAAAGTTTTAGGTCAACTTGTATTTTCCTCCTTGTAAACTTGAGCATCTCCTTACATGTTTAATTCCCTTTTTTTGTGACTAGATGGTCCAGGTTGGCCTTGAACTGTTGAACTCAAGCTATCCTCTTTCCTCAGTCTTCTGAGTAACTGGGACTAAAGGCATGCACAATGTACATGGTTTAATCCCATTTTTATATCATGTGTCTTACATCAACAGTTGGTGTCTTTGGCTCATTTACCTGTCATTTTCCCCCTTTATTGTTAAGATTCTTTTAGATACTATACATATATGTAGCTTACCTGTCTGTATATGATACAAATATTCTCTCCCCATTTATCACTTTCAACTCTCTTTGCTTAGGGTGCCTTTTACCATGGGATGGTGTTTTATAACTTATTAGTCATTTTCCCATCACGGGGACAAAATATCCATGTAGTGAACTGTTAACTGGTGGTCAGCTTAAATACCAGCTGATCTGAATCAGCATGGTACTGAGTGTGGATGGCCCACCCGAGTACTGTTGCCAGCCTAAAAGGGAGACCTAGAGAGGAAGTGTAGCATTGTGGGTTCTCCTAAGTATTATTGTTTGGAGCCATTGATTTCTCCTGGAGGAGCTTGTCATGCTGGCTCCTCGATGTGAACTGTATGAACTCAGCTATTATTGTTGGAAGAGCTCGGAACCTTCACTTAAGGTAATGGCTGCAGTTCACTTTTGGGGAGCTCTGATCCTTACTTTGAGCATCACTTCCTGGCTCCAAAGAGGAAGATGTGTGCTATTTAATCTCTAGGAGAAGTTTGTTACACTGGCTTCCTGACATGTACTCAGCTGTTCTCATTTCCAGAGAAGCTTGGGACCTCACTGTTGCTCAGGATGGCTGTGGTGGTTTTCAGGGGAATGCTGGTCCTTATTTTGAGCATCACTTCTTGTCTGCAGTACAGAACCCTCAGCTTACTGGCACAGATCCTTCACCCCGCTGGCATAGACTTTCTAGCTTCCACCACTGACTTTTGGGCCCTCCCAGTGCAGATCCATGAAATAGACTTGTCTGAGTCATTGTTGTGGGCTCCAGGAATTTAGCTGAACTCATGCAGGTTCAGCTGTGGGATCTAGGGTGACCATCTAGGGTGATCCTTGGGTGACCATTATAAATAATACTATAAATTCTATGTCTTGTATTGTCTTGTTCTTGCAACCCATGACTGCAACAATCCAACACCCTAAACTTTGAGGAGGAGAGATTTATTTTTGGCTCACAGTTTCATAGGGTTCAGTCCATGCTTGCCTGACTTCAAGGCAGAAATGCCATGGTAGAAGAGCATGGCAGAGGAAAGCTGCTCAATTCATGGCAGCTAAGAAGCAGAGAGAAAGGAAGATCAGGGGACAAGAACATACCCTCCCAGGTTATGCCCCCATTGAACTGTCTCTCCTGACTAGACCCTATCTCCTAAAAACAGAGTCAGCTCTAAACCTATCAGTGGATTAATCCACCAGTGATTATAGGATCCCATGATCCAATCACCTTCCAAAAGTTCTACCTCTGAACATGTGAGCCTTTGTGGGGATATTTTAAATCTAAATCATAACCTATGTTTATTCAATTTTTCTGACTCTTCATTAAAAAGCCTCTCCTGACAAACAGGTTGCAAAAGACCTAATGTGTATTTTTCTCTAGTATTTGTATGATTTCATTTTACATCCACATTGTGTAAGGTGTGGTACATGCATATAATATTATCTCTTTCTAAATGGTTTCACAATTGTCCCAGTGTCATTTATCTCTAAAAATCTACCTCCTCTTCTGGTGACCTGAGTCACATATTTGTCCTTCTCACAAATGAGTATATTTCCAAATTTTTTATATTGCCATGGTGTGAATGTCCCCTCAGAAACTCTGTTGAAACTTAATTCCCAAGTTCATATGTTAATGGTATTTGACTAGGATTAGGTGAGGTCAATAAGGGTGGAGCCCCATGGTGGCATTAGTGGTCTGACAAGAAGAGTGAGAGAACTGAGCTAACATGCTTGCTCTGTCCTACTGTAAGATGTCTTGCACTGTGTTACGATGCAGCAAGATGGCCTTTGCCAAATCCTGGTCCATGTTTGTGGACTTTCCAGCCTCCAAAACAGTGAGCTAAATAAATTCCTGTTCTTTACAAATTACCCAGGCATAAATTATCTGACCTTTTGATAGCAACAGAAGATGAACTAAAACATTGAGTGTGGTAGCACATGCCTGTAATCCCAGCACTTGAGAGGCTTGAACCATGAGAATTGTGAGTCAGAGCCCAGTCCAGGCTACATTGCAGGTTAAGGCCAGCTGAACTGCATAACAAGATCCTGTCTCAGTGAAAGAAGAAGAGGAGGAGGAGGAGGAAAAGGAGAAAAGAAAAATTGAAGAGGAAACAGACTAAGATATATACTGATACTATACATTAGAAGTAGAATGAAAGCTATATATATAATGTTTTAGTTACTAGGAGCCACATTATGTTAGCTTTCTGTTACTATAGCAAACCAACTAAGACAATCAACTTATGAATAGAAAAAAGTAAATTGGATCTTTGGTTTTGTGAGGAACTACCCCAGGGCAGTAGCACATGGTAGAGCAAAACTGCTCACCTCATCATGACCAGGTACCAAAACAGAGAAAAAGGAAGAGGGCTGTGCCTTGCCATTCCTTCAAGCACGCACCCTGGTAACCTAAGAAGCTCCCCACAGGTCCCACCTCTTGTAGATTAATAAGTAGCACTGCAGTGGGGACCGAGTCTTGGAAGAGCCAAACCACTACACACAATTTTAAAAAAAGATGAAATTAATTTTCATACTTTTAAATTTATATCCAAAATATTATTTCATCATGTAGTCAAGGTATACAAATGGCTAATGATGTACTACATGCACTTTGTTTCCAGGGTCAGATACAGGTTTTGTATTTATAACTCATTACCCCCTAAGCCTGAGGGGTGTCAGGCACTCTGCCATCATCATAAGCTGGGCCTTTCTGTTCCTCCAGCCCATTATTTGGTGTGGCACTGCCTTGTGACAACTACTGAGCCTGTGGAGTGCAGTTGCATCTGGCAGAATCTTTGTCTTCCCTTGTTGAAGGCTAATCTTGCTGCAAGCTGCTCCCTCTCTCCTCAGAGAAGGATCTCATTCTCCAGAAGGAATTGTCTTGTTGAAGCACTAGCAGTGCTGGCACTGGAGCAAGAAGCACAAGAAATTTCCATTTCTTTGGAAATTTGATGTAGGAAAATTGGTCTCTCTCTCATTTTGCTAAGAGAAGTCTGTTCATCCATCAGAGACTCTTCTGAAATGATTTATTTGAATAGCAAATTTTCTCCTGCTTCTCAAACCCCCAACTGGCTTCTTAGTAACTTATTTAGAAATTTTTCAAAAGGTAAAAATAAAAAGGGAAATAAGGACCAGCCTTCTTGGGCTGCTGGGATGTAAATTCTGAATCAAAGGACTACTTTTCTGTTTAACATTTGTGTGTTAGGGTTAACATTCCAGGCTTCAAATTAAGTCGATTTTAATTGCCTTGACATGGACCTTCCCTTTTCCTGCTTATTTCATCTCACTCTTTGCAAAGTGGCTAATCCTTCAGTGTTTGGCCTGAAGTTTGAGCTCTGGGTATGAGCACGACCCTTGGGAATGACTGAGCTCAGAATTCCCTGGTCTCAGCAAATCCTCTTGGTCTCACCACTGCGATGGGGCAACCACAAGCTGCTGGCCTCTTCTCTGCAGAAGCCAGGCGAGGTTGGAAAGGATGAAGTAAACACAGGCCCTGCCTTCCCACTGACCTAGGGTGGTTTGCTGACAGTCAACAGTCGTTACTCAGCTCCAAACAGAACAGGAGCTTGGGCAGGGCTGCTGAGCTGCCTAAGAAGGCTTTTGTTGCAAGGCTGCCTTCTCCCCACTGAGCCCCTGCCCAAGGGTGGAGCTGTGTCCCCAAGCCTTTGGCTCTTTTTCCTCTTCAGCCTCCTACAGCAATTTATTTTTTTAAAGTTTTTCCAATAGGTAATAAATATCTCAGTTTTCAAAGTTGCAGAAACATGAAAAGGTTCGTATGTGGAAACTCCTGCCTGACCTTCTTGCTTACCCACACAACACCTTCCCTGTCGTCTTGGACTAGCAGCACCCTGTCCTTCCAGAGCGTTTTATGCAAGGATAAGCACATTATGCGTGTATGCATATCTATAAAAACATTAATAGGTCTTCACAAATAAAATAAAAACCTAGGTCCTCACAAATGCAAGACAAGCTTTCACCAGTGAGCCAATCACCAGCCACTCTGAGGTCTCGTTTTTCATCAATAGCCCTCCACCATGAGGTCTTTACAGGACCCAGCAAGAAGAAAATGAAAAACAAAAATCAAGAGATGCTGGTCAGCTTCCCCTGCTCTTTGTCTGGTGCTAGAGTTCCATTCACTAGAGGGAAAAACTTAAGCATAAGCAGGGAATGAGGCATGCAGAACGCCATGCACCAGTGGTGCCTGCAGCAATGGTGAAACCACCTCCCAAGAGGCAAGGGGCCAGCCCTCATAAGGCCAGGTGCAAGCCCTAACACAGGCCCTGGGGAGGGACAGATGTTGGCCCCGGCTAGAAGCCATAAAAGGCCTGTGATTGTAAGGAAAGAGGTGGGAAATACCATAGGGAGATGGTTGCACCAAGAGACCCTGAGTGAGAATTTGGGGTGTCTCGCAGAGTTGGTCTCCCTACCTCTGAATTGAACCCAGATCATTGACCAAAGGCCGTGTGGCTGCTGTGGGCTGGGATTTCACCAGCTTGACCTGTCCAGAGAGATTTCTTAAGGATCTCCTTGGATCGTGCTTTGAAAGGAGGTGAGGTGGTCTGCACAGGAAAACCACTGAAGTCATTGGAGACTCTCTGTCGGCCCCTGGGGTGTGATGCTGGCCAAACACAACATAGGCACCCCCTCCACTGGCTCAGTAGGGACAGTGCCAGGCCCCACCGTCACCGCGGAATGTGCCTTCTCACTCAGCACCTCTCCTGAAGCCTGAGATGGCTCCATTCAGCCTTGCACGGCCTCCTGGAGCCCTGGCCAACCCAAACACCCTTGTTTGTGTGGGGCTTTCTTTCCTAGCCAGAGCAGTTTTCAGAGCAGGTGAGGTCACAGCAAGGCCATTCCTCTAGACCCTTCCTTCATCCCTAAGTCCTGCCACCCACCCACCTTGCAGCCCAGACATATCTTCCACTGGGCTCGACACTCAGCTACACAGCCCCTCCTAGATCTACACATCCTTGGCTCAGAGGCATGCTGAGGTCACAGGGCAAGGGACGCATGATTTCCCTCCTGATCCAGCCAGCCATCCTGGCACCTCCCCTCCCCCACCATACCTGGTGCTGCCCAGGTGTGACCAAACACCTGGGATGGCCTTTTCTCCTCTGCGATGCTGCAGGTGGCCCAGGAATGGGTTGGGAGTACCCCCACCGACCTCTCTAATCCCACATTGCTGTCCAAAGACAGATACAAATTATCCAGTCTGCAGAACAGTGTGATCAAAACTAAGCTTCCTTCTCCCAGAGAAAGATAGGATTTTGTAGATTTTATTTTTCCAAAGAAGCTACAATGTCTTCTATCCCACAGACTCTTCTAGAAGCCTGATATTTCCTCTAGAATCTGAGTGATCTTATACTTTCTTATAAACCACAGGATTAAACAATAATGCTGCTGCTGGGCTCCTGAGACTGGGACAGTCAGGACAATGCAGCATCTGCCTTGTCTGCTGGGGCACCTACCCTCAGAGTCTTGAAGACCTCATGCCTTCAGGATGCCAGGCTAGCTCACTTGTAGCACATGAAGTAATGGTTTCCAGGTTAGGTCACCTCCAGGGATGACATGAAGAAGCCCTAAAAACTCAGAGAAAGAAAGATATGCCCCCAGCCGCTCCAGCTCCAGCCACCATCCACCTAAAATTACATGAACTACTCAGCAGAACCTTCCTGAATTTCTGACCCACAGAAAAAATGATAGATACACAATATTTAAACTGATGCTTTAAGTCACTAAGTTCTGAGTTTTATGCAGCCATCAGTAACTATCTGTATTTCTGGTTTACAGAAATACACAGCCAGTGACATGGTGATCTACCTCGACCTATGCAGCTCCTGAGGTACTTGGGGTTAAGGACTGCAAGAGGATGAGGAAAATAAAGAGACAAAAGCTGGGGTCAGGGGGAGTCCTTATCCTCCTGATGGGAGGAAAGATACTGGCCCCTCATTGGAGAGCCATTTATTTAAACCTGTTAGCAACTTAATGTCACATGACACTCTGTTGTCCCAGCAACCCACTGTTCAGATTGTTTTGGGGGTAGGTGTTCTCTGGGCTGAAGTAGCTTCTCCAGGTGGCTTGCTCTGGGCACTCTTTGTTCTTGGGATGGTCATGACCCAGCCTGGCACGGGTGGTCGATTTCCACCTTCAACCACTCCAAACAGTGATCTACACCTGTGATCCCAGCACTCAGGAGGATGAGGCTAGAGGATCGCTGGGAGTTCAAGGCCCCCCTGAACCTCTCTCTCTCTGGAGAGAGAAAGAAAAAAAGGAAAAGGTAAAAGAAGAAGGAAGGAAGGAGAGGAAGGAAGGAAGGAAGGAAGGAAGAAAGCAAGAAAGCAAGAAAGCAAGAAAGCAAGAAAGCAAGAAAGCAAGAAAGCAAGAAAGCAAGAAAGCAAGAAAGAAAGAAAGAAAGAAAGAAAGAAAGAAAGAAAGAAAGAAAAAAAGAAAGAAAATTGGCTTTCATCAGAGGTGCCATGGCAATCCTTAGGGTAAGTCAAAATGTTTCAACAAATAATGCCAAAACTATTAATAAACTGGGACTTAGGGGATGATCTTTGACCTATACCTAACACCATACACAAAAGTAATTCATGGGGGTGTGGAGGTGTGTCTCAGTGGTAAGGCATTTTTGTAGTCTATCTAGGGCCTTAGGTTCCATCTCCAGCACCACACATAATCACACAAATAATTAATTCATTATGAATCACAGTCCTAAACATAACACTAAATTTTTCTAGAAGAAATAGAAAATAATATGATCTTAAAGTTCATGATCTTATAGTAAGTAGGCAAAGATTTCTTTGGAGAAAACACAAAAGGTATAAAATATAAAATTTAGAAATCAACAAATTGAAATTTATCAAGCATCTTTTTCTCAAAGCATATTTTAAAAATGAAAAGGCTTTGCCTGGGAGAAAATATTTTCAGTGAACATATCTGATATTGAACTTATGCCAGGAATATATAAAGAACTTCTGCAAATTAATAATATAAATTTTTAATGGACAAAAAATTTGAATAGATATTTCATAAAAGAAGATACAAAAATAACCGATAAGTGCTAAAATGATTCTCAGCATTATTAGTTATCTAAGAAACACAAGTTAAAACTGGAATGAGTAGGGGCCAGGGATATAGTTCGTGGCACAAGCACATGCCTGGCAACCAAAGATTGTGAGTTTGATCCCTGGTACTAAAAAACAAAAACAAACAAACAAATGAAAAACTGGAGTGAGATACTCTGATACACTCATTAGAATAAATAACTAAAATAAAAGACTGACACTAATAAGTGTAGGAGAGGACACAGAACAACAGGACTCTCCTGTATCTGGGGCATAAAGAAAAAAATGATAAAACCACTCCGGAACAGTGCAGTAGTTTCTTAAAAAATTAAACACATACTTCTAATGTGATCCAGTCATTCTGCTCTTAACATGTGTGCCCAGAAGAAAAAGAAATAGAGATTCAATTTGTACACACGTGTTTATAACTGCTGTATTTGTGAGTCTCAAACCAAAAATAACCAAATGACTATCAGTAAGTGAGTGAATAAATAAATCATGACATTGTGAGTTCAATCCCCGGTACCAAAAAAAAAAAAAAAAGATTCTACCTCAAAATTAAAAAAAAAAGAATTCAAGGAGTTGGGGATATAGCTCAGTGCAAAGGACCAGAGTTCATACAACCTCCCCACACACACATTGAGAAAGATTACATGGAATGGAGTATAATTTCTTTTATTTGATGTTCTAAGATCAGCAAAATTAATGATGTTCTAAGATAGTGGTGATGGCATACATATCAGTGATTTCTTGGCCTGGGATGGAATTGGTAATAGAATAACTGGGAAGGGAAGAAGAAACTTTCTAGGGTAATAAGAACTCAATTTTGATTTGGCGTTTGGATACATAAGTCTACTCACTTGTCAAAATTCATGGAATTTGGTATCTTAGATTTGAGCACTTCATTGCAAGTAAATTTGACCCCAATAATATCATGTAAACCATAAAGGGAAATTAGTTCCCAACCTGTGACAAATAGGTCAAAATAGCAATGATAACTATTCTAATTCCTTTGGCTTTCCATACAAAATAGTCTTGACTATTTCAATATCTATAAAACATTGCTGGGATTTTTATTTTGATATATAGGAATTTGATAAAGATATATCAACTGGGGGATAATTGAAATTTCACAAAATTGAGTTTTCCAATCCATGAACATGGTATGTCTCTCCATTAACTTTGATTTTATTCCACCTGCATTTTGTTCTTCTTAGCTTATAATTCTTGTTCATTTTGATAGATTTATACTTATGTATTTCATTTTTTGAGAGATTGTAAATTATACCATATGTTAAATGTTGATTTTCATGGCTAATAGACAGAAATACAATTGACTTATATATGCTTAACATATATTCTTCAGCTTTGTTGAAGTGAGAATGAACAGCCTACCTGGCTAATAGTAAACTAGAATTATATGATTTTAACAGAAAGACAGACACCTGGATCAATGAAACTGTGTAAAACAAATAGAACCATATGAATATGCCCAGGTGATTTTTAATAAAAGTTAAAAAATAACTTACTGTGTTTGTATATAATTTGAGTGTGCCCTAGGGGTTGGAGGGTTGGTCCCCCATGCAGTGTATTAAGAGATGGAAGGACCTTTAAGAGGTAGGGCATGGTGTGGTAAGTAATTAAGTTATTGAGGGTGCTGCCCTCAGAAGGGATTGATGTAGTTTTCATGGGACCCTAGTTGGCTCTTGAGAGGAGGCTGCTACAAAAAAAAAGTGGGCATGATTGCTTCCTGTGCTTGTTTCCTGTCTCCTCATGTGATATCCCCATCACACACACTCTTACCACAATGCTGTCTGCCACAAGATTCTCACCAGAGGTCAAGTCAGTGAAGTTACCCTACCATAAACTCTCAACATCTAAACTATGATCTAAGTAAAACTCTTTTCTTTATAAAGTTGCCAATCTTAGATATTTCATTACAGTAACAGAAATGTACTAATACACAACTCAGTGAAGGAAAGATACGAAAAATGATGACGAAGCAGTTAGACATTCAATGGCAAACAAAAACTGCTATTTTAATCTCACATCATCTACAAAAATTAATATACAATGGGAGTATAGATTTAAATTTTAAAACTATAAAACCTCTAGGTAAAAAAAGAGAGAGACAATCCCCAGATTCTAGAACTGGACAATGAGTTTTTAGACTTGACCACAAAAGCACAAGACATAAAAAGAAAAAGTGATAAATTTAAATTCATTAAAATTAAAATTTTTTGCTCTGTGAAAAAGTTTCTCTGTTAAAAGTTTGCTCTGTTAAAGAATAAAAAGAAAACTAACAATTGGGAAAAAATATTTGCAAGCCACATATCCAAAAAAAAGAGTCAATATCTAGTACATATAATTCTCAAGACTCAACAGTTTAAAAAAAACAAAACTGTAGGGGCCAGGGATTTAGCTCAGTGGCATAAGCCCCTGCAAGGTCATGAGTTTGATCCCTGGTACCAAAAAAAATTTAAAAATGAAAAACTGTAATCCCACTACTCTGGGAGGTTGAAGCAAGAATATCCCAAATTTGACCCCTGCCTGAACCCTGGACAGGAGATCCAGTCTCAAAATAAAACATAAAAAGGGCCAGGATATAGCTTAGTGATAGTGCCCCTGAGTTTAACCCCAGTAACACACACACACACACACACACACACACACACACAATTCCAGACAGAACATGGATTCAATCCCAAGTGTAAATAAATAAATAATCCACTTGGTGCAAAAGCAAAAGACATGAACACACACTTCACCAAAGAGGATATAAAGATGACAAATAAGCATATGGAAAACATTTATTTAGGCATTAAGGAAATACAAATTAAAACACCACCAAATACCACTATACATCTATTAGAAGGGGAAAAAAGGGGAAACTGTTCAATTCTGGGGAGGATACAGAGCAACTGGATCATTTACACAAAACTGGTGGCAATGCAAAATGTCACAGCCATTCTAAAAACAATTTGTCAGTTTCCTAAAACCCTGAACACACAACTGTCATATACTCAGCAATTGCAGTCCTCAGCAGTTATCTCAGAAATGAAGACATGCATTCATTCAAAGACTTGTCCATGGCTGGGGACATAGCTCAGTGGTACAGTACCTGCTTAGCATACTCAAGTCCTGGATTTAATTCTCAGCACCAAAAACAAAGCAAAACAACAACAACAACAAAACCTGTACATGAATGCTAATGATACCTTTATTTGTAATAGCTAGCAGTTGGAAATGAGCCAGATGCTCTTTAATGGGTGAAGGACTGAACAATCATGGTCATTTACACTGTGGAAAAGCTACTCATCAGTAAAAATGAACTACTGGCTCAGAATTATGCTGTGGCAAAAGTTAACCCCAAAATGTAATACACTGAATGATTCCATTTTGTAACATTTGTAAGACAGCAAGATTATGTAAATAAAATAGAAGTTGTCAGAGATTAAGGGTAGGGTGGGCGAGACAAGGAAGGGAAGTGGGCATGGTTAGAAGAGGGCAAGGGAGGCACACTTGTGATTATGAAATATCCTGTATCTCCCTTGTATCAATTACAACATCTGGGTTGTGGTACTGTGATCTTATTAGACAGGTTTTCAAAATGGCACCATTGGGGAAAACTGGCAGTAGGATCCATGGGCTCTCCTTGTATTATTTCTTACAATTTCATCTCAAAATAAGCTTTAATTTTTATATTATATAAACCTCCATGACTGGCTTAATCAAATAAGACACAAGAGGAGGCAAGCAAGACTAGAAGTTGGACCAAGTGTGGCAGAGGCAAGGAGTTGGACTTAATCATTGTGCTCTGGGATACAAAGACAATACATAATGCTAAAAGCATCTGCAGCCAAACTGTCTTCCCCTGAAAATGTCACAGTCCTCTGTATTTCGATTTGCAGCACAGTGCTGAGCATAGAATTGATAGTCAACAGGACACTGCACATAGATATAGATGGATGATAGATAATACAATAGACTAAATATTTTATGATGGGTTTTTTAAAAATTCTAGTGAGGGCTAATATCCACAGCACCCTTTCTCTGTGTGGCATCATGCTAAGCATGGCACCAGTTGTCCTATAGAACTTTACTGTGCCAAGGAGCCAGGGTCTGCTGGTGTCCCATGTTACACATGAGGAGACCAAGCTCAGGCCTGGGGCTGAGCAGGTGACTCAGGGGCTCTTGGTACCCTTTCCTTAACATGTGTTCCAAAGACCCACTGGTGGAGTGACCTGGATATTCTCAGACATAGTGGCTGTCCCCAGGGTACACGATGGAGGGGAGAGTGGAGGGAGTTTTTAAGCACGTGAGCACACACACCTGTGTCTGCACCCTGAGTTCCTCTGCTCCAAGCACCATGGGAGTTTTACCCTCCAGCAGAGACTGCTGCCTTTCTGTGTTGCTCATCATTGCTGGGGAGAAGGTCTCATTAAGAGGTTACAGATATGGAACTGTTGGTTTCCCTTTTTTAATTATAAAAATATTTAGGACATGGATCTTGCTATTTAGCACAGGGTAGATTCAAACGAGATCCTCCTTTCTCAGCCTCCTGGCTACCTGGATCACAAGCATGCACCACATGTTGGCTCAGAACTGATATTTTCTAAAGTCCTCAGTGTTTGCAACTGAGGCTTCTTGTTTTCCATTTTGCTGCCTTTCCTCTTTGCTCAGTATAGAGTCCTTCAAATGTCAGCAGAAAGTAGTTCATTTATTTGAAGAGCATCTCAACCAAGTGAATTTTCAAAATGCATGGCATTGTCATAGCAATGAAAGTCCCCCCAGTATCAAGTCCAGTGCCAGCTGACATGATGGATGGGATGAGTCATTAGATGATGGACAGAACCAGGCAGAAGTTCTGGGCAGGACAGTGCCCAGCAGCACTTCTCTATACAGCTAGATAGAACTGGTCTGATATTAGACTTTAATTTTAGCATAGAACACAGCTGTCTGGCATGTGCATTTTTTGTTTTCTGGAGAACAGGTGGGATCTTGCCATTCCACCTAGTAACGAAAGTCTCGTGCATCAGTTAGAATTTAGCCTCTTTTTTAAAAATTTGGACCAGGGATGCTAGTGGAGCTGATGGCAAGCAATGTGAAGATTTAGTGCTGCCTCCAAGTAAGTTAAGAAGAATGAGCAGATTTAGTGCTGCCCCTATGCAGTGACCAACACATGTCCCCCTCCAGATTCCCATGTGCCCTGCTGAGGGATTCTGAAACAAAACACCTGTGGGCCCCTGATATCTTTCCTCCTGGTGGAAAAGGTGCTGCTCAGACTCCAGCACATAGGTGGCTCCTCTAAATTAGTGGTTGTGAAAAAAGTAAGTCAGTGTTTGTCACCTGTTGACAGAGCTGTTGCTGGCCCCACTCAAGTCTCTTCCCTAACTGACCAATACTGGGCTTGCTTGGGTTCTATCTTCTTTTTATTTATTTATTTATTTATTTTTTTGTACCGGGGATTGAACTCATGACCTTGTGCTTGCCAGGCAGGCACTTACACTGCTGAACTAAACCCCTAGCCCCTCTATCTTCTGACAGTTTCATACAAGTAGTGCTTGATTTAGGTCTTTCCTTTCCTTTTGTCACTTCTTATTCTTTTTTCTTTTCCCTAGTATTGGGGAATGAAACCCAGGGCTTCATACTACTAGGCAAGCATTCCTTGTTGCTTCTTGGTCCAAATTCTCCCTTGTGTACAGGTTGGGTTTTTTTTTTTTTATTGTACTTTATCCTGGAGGGCAGGAAGGGTCCTCAGCCTTGACCTATCTGGGCCAAATTCTGAAGTAGACAAGCAGGACTCACCCATGGGTCACTCAGCACTGGGGCAGCATAAACCATTGTCCTTCTCTAGACACCCTAGTCATTTGCTCCCCGTCATTCAGCATATTGGACCTGCCTCGGGTAGCCTTGTCCTCTCTTCTGATGTGGGCTCCCTTAAAAACCTTCTTTCTAGCTTCTCTCCCCATAAATCTTCCACTGGCATGGCATTGATTACCAGGACCAGGTAGTATAAGGCTAGTATCCTCAATGGACCAAGCTCAAGGGGACCAGGACCTATTCAGATCATCACCCAAGACCCTGTGTGGAGCCTGGAAAGAAGTGGATCTCAGGAATCCCAGCCTCTATCTTTGTTCAGCTCTTCTTTGGAGAAATGTCAAGTCAAATTCTTTGCCCATTTTTAAATCAGATGTTGTTGTTGTTGTTGTTGTTGACGACAGTGTCTCTCTTTGATCCTCTAATAACGCAAGAAGCAGATGTAGCCAAGAGTCCCCTAAGACATAGATAGGTAGACCAACCTGGACCTCTGCCCCACGCTGAAAGAAGACTGTCATGTTATCTAGTCTGAGAATCACATACCATGACCCTGGACAGGAGGCCTGGCAGAGCCTTCCAGGCTGCCCTGGCAGTGAGGTCCAAACCCGGCTGATGGCTTGCTGGCCCTGATCCAGGCAGCAAAGAAGCTGGGAAACCGGCCTAGTGATGCCTTCACTCTGGATTCTAATGAAGCACGGCAGCCCTAGGCCTGCTTTCCTGGGGCTCATTGTGGCCAGCACCTGCCCAGAGGCCCTCTGCCTTACTCTTGGTAGCCTGCTGGGCCTTTCAGTCAGTCTGCACAACCCAACGCCTCTCTCTTGGCCTTGGGGCATGTTAATTTCCCAGTATGCTTCTGCCTCCACTTCCAATGTATGTGGAACTCTCCTCTCTGTGCTGCAAGGAAACACAGCAGTTGTGCAGACAGGAGGCATGAGTCCTGCCCACCCTGCACCCTTCACCTGCAGCCCACATTGCCTGGCAAGTTCTGGAGGCAGGACCAGTTCAGCTTATCAGCAGTGTCTTGCTAAGGAGGTCACAGACAGGTACTCAGCAGGTGAGACTGTTGGGCCCCACCCCAGAGAAAGTCATAGGTGTGAGTAGTTGTGAAGTAATTTGGCTGCAAAAATGGGCCTGTTGACAGAAAGGAGCACCAGGGAAAGAGCAAGCCAGTGAGTTCTTTCTGCTACTTGGCCTCACCTGAGTCCCTAGGTCTGGCTCTCAAATGCATCCTCACAATGCTTCTCTTGTCTAATCCCATTGAGCCGCCTGAGGTGATGTCAGCCAGATGCATCAGGGACAGTGGTTGAGCCCAGGTTCTGCCATATGCTATTCCAAGCCACTGGTGAGACTGAAAAGGCCCTCCTTTCCTGCCAAAGTGGCCCTGTGCCAGGGGTCTCCCTCTCCTGCTGCTCCCCTATTTAGAGAGAACCTCTTTAAAGACAGCCTTTAGGACAGGTCAATTACCAACTTCAGCCCAGGATATGAGAGCTGGAGACCTCAGAAACATATGAAGGCTGGTCCTGGCTGATCACTGATCTTAGCTGTTCAGCCTTAAGTATCTCTTCCAGTCAAGAGGAAGGAATTTGGAGGCATTCCGGTCTCCCACTCAGCTGGTTCATGGCTCCAGCCCATTGTGAGACAGATGTTCGCTAGAAAATGACCCCCCCTACACCCTCCAGATGGGAGCAGGAGGCCCTCCACCCAGGCCAGCAACACTCTGCCAATGGCCTGGCATCTAAGGTTGGCTGCCTCTTGGCTTCCACCTCTCACCTCCCTGGGCCTCCACTGTTAGCTGTGCAGGTGTCTGCAGATGCCTATGCTCCATAACCAGAGGTGACCCCAGTGACATTCAGCCAGGGGGAGGCGTTGGGGGGAGGCATTGGAAGGAGGCAATCAGCCGAGAAACCCAGTCAAATTCCTGTGCTCCTGAGCACATGGCCACACCTGAGACTTTGGAAACCAGGTGAAGAGCACTGCACTGAGAACTCTCAGCCACCTTTCCTGAGGGAAGTGCTGGGGAGTGCTGTGAGCTGCATTTGCATGTAGAGCTGCTGATCTATCACCCCCACCCTGGGTATTGCTGGGCACCTGCAGCCAGCATATATAGTGTGAGATGTTAGGACAGGCTAGGGCCTGTGCCTATTGCCATGGGTGCCAGGGTCGCTCTGAGATCTGGTTCTTGTCACCCAGGAGATGGCTCCCACAGCCCCCCCTTTACTGTGTCCTTTTTATTCCAGAGAGACTTTCAGATCCAACTCTAACCTGTTTCTGACCTGACACTCATAAGCCAGGAAAGGAAAGTGGGATGCAGTAGGAATAGGATCCAGCCCTAAGAACCCCGCCACGGAGACAGGCCGGTGGAGGAGGGGTGGGATGAGCTATGCCCCATCGCTGCTGGCTGCTCCATGAACTAGGGCACTGGTGCTCTGGCCCCTTGATCTGCCTGTCACAGGCACATATTCCCGTGGGATTTTTTAAACACCTCATTGCCTCTGAGAGAATCTCCACGTTGGCACCAATTCTTATCTCCTCATTCATCTTCTGTTCTTCCATCTTTGGCTTGTCTTAAGATCACAGAACTGCTGCACGGACAGAGCACCTCAGAAATGCCAGAATGCCTCAGGGAAGGCCCTGGACAGCCAGCAGAGGGTCCCCCAGGGTGGGGTGGGGAGCCACCGTTCCACCTCACAGCATCACCTGCATTCAAGGTCCTTTCCTTGGGCTGCTTTCTGCCCCTCTCCTATGCACAGGGGGCTCTGCAGCTCATCAGATATGACTGGTGGCTCATGTCACCCCCACCTCCAGGGACCCTGGCTGCTCTGGGTGCCCAGGCTGGCTCCCTGCTGTGAAGCACAGGCACCCTTTGTAGCATTTGCTCCAGCTGCCCAGTGAATCTGGGGCTTGGTGTGGACCAAGTCTCCCTTAGAGCCCCACTCTGTCCATCCCTGTAACACACAGGTGGCTTTAAACAGGGCCAGGCGGTACCGTCTTGGCAGAGGCAGCTGCAGTGGATTCTGTGCCCTTTTCATCAGTCTGTCTTCAGTGATGAGCACTTGTTCGTTGGAGACCTGCTTACATTTTTCTAACATGCAAATCAAGAAAAGTATTCTCCAAAGCCTGTCACTGGACACACATTTCCCCTTGTCTATGGAAACAGCCATTGCTTTGGGGGGCAGGGAGGAGGTCCCAGAGCTCCTGAGTCCCTGAGCAAGCAGAGTGAATAGGGACTGGAGACAACACTGTGGGTCTTCAGGGCTTGGGAAGGCAGTGCAGGAAGAGGTACAGGATGCACCTCCTAATTCACAGCCCCCAAGTTCAGGAGCCCAGGTCCAGACTGGGTGGGGAAGGGTAACACCAGTATCAAGGACAACAGCACGGGAACAATACCCACTGGTACACAAAGGTGGGAGTCAAGAGGGAGGTTTGAGCCCCATTGGGATGACAAGGGATGTGGGACACAGAAGAGACTGAACAACAGCTTGGACTAGCTGTCTGACCAGGGCAGGCCCTGGGAGGGCTGAGATCAACACACTCTGGCTCTGGAGTTCTGGTTCTAGTCTTAGCTAATTGGTCTCAGAAAGGTTCCCCACCACACTCTGACCTGAGCTTCTTGTCCTGTGTTTGGGGCACAAAAATGTCCTCTTCCCAGTATGAGTCAGGGCTGCCTGTGGTAGTGGCAGCCTCATCTGGGAGACCTATAGGAGGCTCCACAGGTCCAACCAGATGCACCAGCTCAACCTCTACCCTCATTCTTGACTCAGGATGGAGTGAACATTTTGGAATTTTGTCACTGGCAAACCTTGCCCTACCTGACATGTGTATCAGCTGGAGGGAACTGCCCCACCTCTGAACCATGTCACCAGTCTCCCAAGTAAGGCTGGGAAGTGACTTGTCTTGTGTTACCATCACCGTAGTTTATACTGAGGCTATCTGCCTATAAGCTTCTTCCTTCCCAACTGGCCCTGCAGCACCAGAGAAAACCCCACTCACTCCTTGATCTGTGCTGAGGGGGAAATACAGCATGGTTTGAATGTGGCCAGTGGAGAATTTCTTACCCACAGAAGGTTGTTTTTTGCATTTTTTTAAAATGAAAAGTGTCAAGCTATTTGCAGCCCAAATGACTGAACAGATTTTTCTTGGTGTAGCTTATTTTACTTTTCGCTAATTAACATCTTTTCCTTATGAATTAAAGAATAGCATTTTTTCCCACACAGGAGTGTTTTATTTACTTCTCTCTGTACTACAGCCAGAACTTGCTCCCTTGATGGGTAAAGCAGAGTGAAACACCCACTCAGGGAAGTGTTTACCTAGAAGCCAAGCATTTGAACAAGTGGTGTGTGTCTAGGTCCCTACTCAGCTGCTCCTGCCACCCTCCTGACATCAGACAGAGCCCCAAGGCTTGAACTTTTGGATGGTGCGAGTCTGTGTTTCACCTGGGCCATGAGCCCCTGGCTGTTTTGCTCAGAGGCTAAGAGCCTTTTTGTGAAGCTCACACCACCCACCTGACAAGACTGGAGACTTATCCTGTGAATCTGCTGAAGGATGCCTTCCTGGCCTATTTTCCTGACTTTGGAAATATTCCCTGTGGCTACACTGCTTGTTGAACTGTGAGTGCTGCTACCCAGCACAGCTCCTAGCTAGACAGAGCCTCTATTTTTCTGCAGAGGAGTTTGAAGCTTTCCCCTGGACTCGCAGTCATAGGTGACTGGGGTCCCAGGGGAAGAGAACAGACAGATCCCAGCTCCCCCACTGAGGCCAAGAGACTCATGCCAACTTCAGACACTGGACATGAGATGCTGGCCCAGGGATGCCCAGACTACATCCTTCCATATAGTGGCTCCTACTTTTATTTATAACACCAACTCTATATACTGTTAAGTGCTACTCTCTAATCCATTAGTGTGTCCATAAGTAATGTTTGAAAAATACTTATATTACAAAAAAGATCTTATTTACACAAATGCCTCATGATTTTATCTCCTATCCCCAAAATGTTTTAAAACCCTCAGCCAGGTACGGAGGCACATCCTTGTCA
Source organism: Hydrochoerus hydrochaeris (assembly GCA_004027455.1). NCBI lineage: Eukaryota > Metazoa > Chordata > Mammalia > Rodentia > Hydrochaeridae > Hydrochoerus > Hydrochoerus hydrochaeris. Next base: position 3,050 of record PVLA01001773.1, on the reverse strand, counting down.
TTCCAACACTCTGGTAGGCTGAGGCAAGAGGATTACTAATTCAAGCCCAGCCTGCACAACTTGGTAATTTAGCAATTTAATGAGACTTTATCTCAAAATTTTAAAAAGTATAAAAGGGCCGTAGGTATACCATAGTGTGAAACCCTTGTGTTCAACTCCTAGTGCTGAAAAAAATTAGTATTACCCTTGCACACATGTATCTCTTACCCTTTACCTAAGCCATGCCCTTGATCTACCCTCAAGGCCAAGTTCAACCTCCTGGCACAGCACTACTCAGAGATGCTCTCCCACTGGAGTACAGGGAAGATTCCCATCTCCACCTTTGTCCCTCCAGGCCAGTACTATGAGTCAGTATCCCAGAGTCACTTTATTTTTTAAATTTTATTTTAAAGAGAATAAGACCAAACAAAATAAAACACAATAAAGACAATCAAAACTAAACAGTGAAAGTGATACAGGATTTCAAAAAAGGATAATAGGAAATGAATAATGGTTATCACAATACTTCTTGTAATCTTCAAAATTGCTGCCCATACCATCAGACATAATAAAATCAAACAAAACAGAACAGAATAATACCAATCAAAACAGAATATTGAAGAAAACAAAACAATAAAACAGAGAGAACAATATTGGATTTCAAAAACAAGACAGAAGGAAATCCCCCATAGTTGCTAGACTGCATAATTGTTATCCTCTAAATAGATGCTCAGACTATAGGCTTTAGGTATGCAAAATCAATCAAACAATACACAAATTAAGTTGTTTTGTACATCAGTTACTTTCAGCTCAGCCCGTGATCTTTCAAATCAGCTGGATGCTTGGTGGGGGGAGGTTGAGAGGGGTGGTCACAGGAAGGGTAACTGGTTTCTTGTTTCTCTCTTTCCAGCTCCACATGACCTCCCAGTGTCACTCTGACTGACCAACTGAACGATTTTGTAAAGCTCTGAGACAGGATTTCCTCCAGTCTCCTGGACTGATGAGTATGATACTCAAAAGTCCTGCCTAGCACTTTGAGCATGTCCATCCCCTGCCTCCAACCACCCCCATTCCTTTTTCAGATCTCCAAACTCCCCATAACTCAATGGCAAAGTCAGGCCAGAGCTGACAGGCAGACATTTATCCCAGTCATTATCTATTCCACTTCATACGAATACTCCTATTTCACTACAATATTAGTGTGTTTACAAGGTGTAGCTACAAGTTCCAAAAAAGCATCCTGCACGTAATATGTAACCTATACTAAAAAACAAAAGTCAGAATTTGAAGCACTTCTGGCTCTGAGATTTGGGGTAGTGGAGCCCCTCCACTCTGTCACCGTTCTGGACCTGGAAGAGGCTCCTGGTAGGTGGGTTGGGCATTTGGCCGAGTTAGGGCTGTAGAACAAAGATGCTGCTTATATGATGTCTTCATTTCCTGGGGAAATAGCTCTGTTCAGGGCGCTGGTGATTCAGAGACACAGGAGCCCTAGCAGTGTCACACTCCAGCCAGGGAGTCCACAGGCCAGTGGAGGGACCAAGGTATAGGGCGGGGGTGGGGGTGGGGTGGGTCCTGGCTTTCGGAAAAGGGAGATACTGCCTGGCCCCAGTACAGCCGGCTGTCTCCTCCAAGCAGCCCTGAGTCTGGGGAGGTGGCGGCCACAGGTCCATTGTCCCTTTCTGAGGGGCTGCAGGTTTCATATGTGCTACCTGGGAACCCTCTGGGGTAGTCCAGGCCAAGAGCACCTGAGAATGGGATGACACAGAAGATGGGAAGGTCTCATGTTCTCTGCCACTGAACCCCACCCTCTTGTTGAAGGTCTGGTGCCTCAGCTTTCCTGTCTGTAAACAGAGCACAGACCCTGGCTTGGCCTGCGCAGTGTGCTCCTGCTCTGCAACCCTGTCTCTATGGTGACAGCAGGTCTGACTGGAGCACACCCCACAGCCTTGAGGCTGCAGAGCACAGGGTGCAGAACTGAGGTGGCGGGGTGTAGCACAGGGTTCATTCAGGCTGGAGCAGTCCTGCCTACATCTCAGCGCCTTTACACCACAGACAACCCCATTCTACAGCCCAGGAAAAGAGAAGCTGGACAACTGCCCGTGGTCATGTGCTTTGTGGTTTGTCCAGATACATGCTTCTAGCTCTCAGCACCAGCAGGCTGCAGGAGGGGCGCTGGGACCATGCCAGAGCAAGACTCCCTGGCCAGCGCCTCCCAAGTTCACAGTGATGGTGTGAAGAGAGGCATCTGAAGTGTGCGGGGCTGGTGTGAAGCCACCATGCAAAGTCTGGGGACTACCTTTCCAGAAGGCCACACAGATGGACAGACAGAGGTCCAGGCTTGGACAGGGGTCCCACTCAGAGCAGAGGGAAGGTACAGTCTGTCCCTGGGCAAGGGGACAGGAAGGTGAGGGTAGGGGTTAAAGGAATGGAGCAATGAGAACAGCCATGCAGGGTGGAACAACGCGGGAATCGCCTGCTTACCCGGGGTCTCGGCCCGTCCGGTGGCTGTAGGCGAGGGCGTCGCCCCCGGGCTGCGAGCTCTGGACCATAGTGGGGCGCCTCAGTCCCCGCCCCACCAACCGCGCCGGGTCGCGCGTGGGCGCGGCGGGCACCGATTGGCTGGCGGGCACACGGGCGGGGCGGGCGGTGGCGGCGCGGAGGGGCGGGTCACCCCGCAGCCGGGCCTCGGCCTCAGCAGCTCATCGCTGCGCCCCGCCCGCGCGTCAGCCGCCACCGCACGTACCCCGCCGGCGGCCACCATGAGCACAGGCCTGAGGTACAAGAGCAAGCTGGCGACCCCAGGTGAGCCCGGCGCCCGCCCGCGTGCCCGCGCGCGCCTTTGTCCCCGCCGCCCGCCCGCCTCTCACCATGTCTTTCCGTCTCTCCCCCGCCCTGTGGCCTGGACCTGTTTGGACCCGACTGCGACCCCGACCCTGCAGAAGACAAGCAGGTATGTGCACTCCTCCTTCAGCTTATATCGAGGCCCAGTCCTCTGTCACCTATTGTGGCATCAATGCCTCAGGCGACCCCGCCCCCGCCCGCCATCATCCAGCCCAGTAGCGATAATCGAT